>JAINUG010000086.1:1575852-2053093 GCA_029706075.1 Aldrovandia affinis
GCCAGCCCCAGAAAAAACAGTTTTGTTACTTGATTAGAATATATTTGAAAACTTCTGTTCTCTAGAACCTAAAAGGCTTTTGTTTGCTCGTATTTGGGCGAGTGGTTCTAGTGGTGGTTTAATGTAGGTTTTATGTGCTTAAAATGTGCCATGTTTATTTGGTCCTGATATTATCATATTATTCTCCGGTGCCACTGAACTAAACTTTAAGAGTCCTGATCAAGATGTGACAGTGTTAATTGCTTGTAGCCTTTCATTTCATCGCAGCATTTTGGGGAGTATATGGTTGTAGGGAAAGGTTAATTAGGCAATTTGGTCCCGTTTGCCTTTGATGGTTTGTCACTGTTACAATTAATCGGCCACCAGGACAGGCCTTATGTAATGCACTGGGTGGTGGTGGTGGTGGTGGGGGGGGTGGCTTCATCAACCTGTTCTATAATAATACAAATGAATACACATGACACCTAGAGAGAGCTTGCAGGATTTACAGGTTTGTGTTTAGCCACATATCAAAAGGTGCAGATGGCACAGTAACATGGTATAGGAAGCGTTTGAAAAAAAGAGCAAGACTTAACTTAAGAAAACAAGTTTAGAGTAAAAATGTGCCTTGTGTTTGAATGAAGTTGTAAGGCTATTATATCAGGTGTAATACTAATAATAGGTGGCCCTTTGTGTTTAGGGCTCTTTTTACAAGCAGGTACAGTATCAGAGAGCAGACAGTGAGTGGAATGAGTCTGGCACAGGCAACCTTATAACCATATTTATTATAAGGATTAGTAGCTTTATCTGACAATTAGTCGTGAGCAGAACCCCCCCAAAAAAACAAAAAAAAACAATTATCCTGCCAATTAGGGGTGTGCAGAGATGCGGAGTGGAGCATCAGGAGGCCCGGGTGCCCCGCTCCCTCACCCCAAGCCTGCCGCCTCGCATTCTGCCGCTTTGCATTTGAAAGGATGGCAGCACAAACCCGGCACTTGAAAGGAAATATCAGGGTCAAAGGTTGCCTCTGATACCTGCTCATCAAAGTGGCAGATTGCTGGCTGGCATTTCCGAGATACCTCTCCCACATATTGGACAGACGCTCATGTTTGGGGGAAGGGGGGGGCGGTGGGGATTAACCACCTCACTGTGCTGCTCAGTTCTTCCTCCTTCCTCATATCTGAGTAAGGGTGGTGTGGGTGAGGAAATGGTGCCATCTAGAGGTTTGGTTACTGATCTCAGAGTGAGAGTGGCAGGCATTCGACAGCATGAAGTCTGTGGGTCACATCATGAATCATCATGGACATCATGAAATGGCAAACGAGTGATGTCATGCAACCAGTCATCGTTTAATTTAATGACATCACTCACAGATGAGTGATATCATGAAATTAAGCTATGATCAAAAGTATACCTCTTGTCTGTAGACATTATATGTCTATGTGTATCTCACCAAATCATTTTCGATGTTAAAAAAAGGTTACTCAAAAAGCATATACTCTCTGTACATCTACAAAATACAAGTGCTAATTTCACTCTGCATACCAAATTATTGATATCAAAATGATTCCAACTAAACGTTCATCAATATATTTCTCATAAACTAGCCTAAACAAGCAGCGCTCCAAGGCAATGCTATCCATATTTTCCTACATTTGTTCAAGTAACTTGGCCTTGTGTTTCTTCATATTATAGTCTCATCTCTCATTAGGTTTCTTCAAATGTTATGTCACATTCCAAAATGTTTATATGAAATAAGTTAAATCATCTATATGCAAGTGTATATGAAATAATTTGCATGCATTTCAAATTCTGTTTCAAAGTAGCACACTCCATAAAGCATATGTAAGTCCTTCCTGTGATGTTGTTCATGACAATAGAAGTCCCAATACAATACCCATACAGTATATAATGTGAGCACTATCACATACGAACAAATACTTCATATACTCAAAATTTGAAGAACTGCACATACTTCCTAGTTTCAAACTACACTATGAGCAAAGGACCAACCGTCCAGAGAAAACCTATATCATTATTATGAACACATATAAGACCACAGGCTAAGAGTAACAATGACTTTTCCCTCTTAGCACTACATGTATTGACACTCATTTTAATACTGTATGGAACTACTTGAACTTGCTGTTATTATTTCTAACAGCTTTACTATGGACAAACATAGCACTGATTTGATGCACATGGACATGTACATGGATACAGAGTACAAGAGTGGTATGGAAATGCACTTTATCTTTTCATGTGACAGAAAGACACTGTGCATGATATTAGTTTATATTTAGTGCATAACTTTCCAACATTTATGAACATTACTACCAACACTTAATCGCACAGACTCTTCTGGCACTTGCCAAGATTCCGCACATTGATCACACACGTAAAGACAACATTCTGAAGAAGCAGAATTGACTTAAATTGACTTAAAAGCAGTCCTTCAATGACAAGGGGGTTTTAACAGCATCAATCTACACACAATACCCCATAATGACACATTTTTTGAAATTGTTGCAAATTTCTTTTTTTTAAAAATGGAAATATGTCATTTACATAAGTATTCAGGCCCTTTGCTATGACACTAAATCTAAACTTTCCAAATTGAGCTCAGATATATCCTGTTTCCTTTGATCACCCTTGATATGTCTCTAGAATGTAGTCTAGAATGTTGATTGTAGTCCACCCGTGGCAAATTGAATTGATTGGACATGACTCAGAAAGGCACACACCTGTCTATATAAGGTACCACAGTTCACAGTGTATGTCAGAGCAAAAACCAAGCCATGTATTAAGACATAAATCTGGGGAAGGGTATAAAAACATTGCTAAAGCATTGAAAGTCCCCAAGAGCACAGTGGGCTCCATCATTGTGAAATGGAAGTTTGGAAGTTTGCCGTCCAGCCAAACTCAGTAAACGGGCAACAAGGGCCTTGGTCAGGGAGGTGACCAAAAACCCAATGGCCACTCTAAGAGAGCTTCAGAGTTCCTCTGCGGCGATGGGAGAACCTGGCAGAAGGACAACCATCTCTGCAGCACTCCATCATTCAGGCCTTTATGGTAGTGCTTGGCATTCAGGCCAAAGAGTTAAATTTTTGTCTCATCAGACCAGATAATTTTTTTCATCATGCTCTCAGAGTCCTTGAAGTGCTGTTTGGTAAACTCCAGGCGGGCTGTCAAATGCCTTTTACTCAGTGGCTCGGTAGTGGCTTCCATCTAGTCACTATCATAAAAGCCTGATTGATGGTCATTATGGGGTATTGTATGTAGCTTTATGGCAAAAAAATAAATTGAATCCATTTTAACTTAAGTACATAACACAACAAAATGTGGAAAAAGTGAAGGGGCCTGAATACTTTCCGAAGCCACCGTATATCACTGGTTAGCTATCTACACTTCAGAAGAGGGGATTTAGGGCCTAAGTGATAAGAAATACATTATAGAGAAGTATTTTTGTTGGCCATATAAATTATCATGTGCATGCACCTCAAATGTGCACATCCTTACATCTAAATAATGATGTCACCTGCTGCATGGCCTGCAATTTGCTACTATTAATAGATTATGTTATTACTTATATACATGAACAATGTTTTTGGTTTAAATTGATATTGCCCAATGGGGAGAATTAATAATTTGGGGAATGGAGCATTGGTTTTGATTGGTGATTGGTAATTGGCAAGGAAATTTAAGAGGGAGAAGCAGAAGATCAAGAATTGCAGGAAGCATAAAAAGAAGAAGATATGGAAGAAACACAAAATAACCCAAGTCTGGGGCTTTATCGTGTGAAGTTATGAAGTGTATAGTGTATAGTGTAAAGTATAGTGCGTCGATTGGTTCAGGGTAAATCAGCAATACATTACATTGTTATGGAAATCAACCAGTGAAATCAGGTGAAACATCTGTAGACTGAGCACTTTATAATTAATGTAAATAACTCTCTGAAAGAAAAACATACGTTTTTAAAATACAAAAAAAGTAGGCTGTTTGAATCAATCAGAAATGGCTAACAGGGCTACCGAATCCAACATTCCCTTGAAACTTTGAAACCCCTTGAAACCCTTAAAAACTTGTACCTTTATTATTTTTCAGAACCTAGCCTACACTCCAAAAGGTTAGATTTGTGTGTGCATTCCTATCTCTGATATAATGAGCTTGTAGCTAACACTCCAGGATTAGGCCAACACCGAAAACTTACTTACACTTCTAAATAACGCAAATAGGAAACAGCAGATGAGTATATTTCACATTGTGGAACTGCCTCCTTTTACAGACTGCCTCCTTTTACATACCATCTAGTGGTTCATTTGGGAATAACACTGAATGTTTATTGGGTGTTCCATGTTTATTGGGGAAGCATGACTACCATAAAGTAATGTACCGTAAAATGATTATTGGGCCTTTTCACCCATTAGAGAGAGCGTACATCATGACAACGAAATGGCTCATATGCTGTTTTATCTACTGATTGTCACAGGCTAGTTGCTGCCTGGTCACAGAGAAAACAACTCTGAACTCTTCAGAGATTCCTCTTACATAGCCTACAGACAGATTACATCAGCAACAACAAACCCCCTTTTTATTTCTCACCCCCTACAAGGTGACATCCATACTATTACCATACTGCAAAAAAACACATACCTACAATTCATCAGCAATTACTCTCAGCCCACAATCGCCCTCAGACACAAATAACATTTTCACATTCTCATGCTGTGTTCCACCATGTACTCTATTGACAATACAGGTTGAACTGATTGTACATAAAAATTGAAAGCAAAGTAAATGAAATGACAATTTTTGATCGATCACGTGCATAATAAGAGTAAGTATATGAAACAAATGTCACGCATCTTAACATAATGAAACAAAATACAAGCACGGATTGCGCACGTTCCATGGACCACGCAGTCAATGTCAGCCGGGGCAGGCTCCCTCTCTCACCGATTTATTTTCATGTGCTTGTTTTTGGGGTTATTGACACACAGAGGTTTACATGTCCATACCCTGAAAAACTTACAAGGCTATTAAGATGAGAACAGAATAGCCAGTAACACAGCTATTAAGAATGAAGCTGTGCCAAAATAAGCAGACAGCAGTAATTCCTTTAGCATACACGTGGTGCCGAACAACTGTCCTTAAGAGCAATATACATACAATGGACTAACTTGAATACAGAGCCTAACAATCATCTTTACATTACATTGCAGTTGATGAGAAATATCTCACTCGATATATTTATTTGGAAATGTTTAATAGTACACAAGCACTAGTCAATATCTTTAATGTTAGATAGCTGGACATATGAACATGGTGTAGACTGTAGAGTATAATATAGTAACCAAAGTATGGATATTAAATGTGTATATTGTTGGAAAGGCTGTTTTTATGGTGATTTTTATTTTCTGAATTTCTTCTGTGGTCAAGCTAATGAGCATGTTTTTATTGTTTATTTAATTTGTAATATTTTGGCATTTCCTGATCAAAATCATCTTCAGCCCAAAATAGGGCAATATACTGGGCAATGACAGTATCCTTTATCCAGTGCAGTGAAGTGAAGTTAAACTACATGTAATACCACACAATTAACACTGGATGGCGAACAAAACCCTTTATTGTGGCCTCAAGCGATGCAGGAAGATTAATCTAACAGCAGGGGCCGTAATGATAACAAATGTATCCTCAGTTACATAAAAATGTATTTAATTTACACATTTATCTGCATTTATATAACTGAATCATATGATAGACTGTACTGGTGTGTGCCAAATGTACCAAATGATTAAATGTTTATTTTCTTGTCTCCAGCTTAAAACTGATGAATAGCACCTAGGGAAACACAGAGGATACCGTTTTTAGTCCAGTAGATGCACAGGTGCATACACCTTTGGATATTGGTTTGGGTATTGCACTGTTCTTCTAGCCTTGTTGGATGCACTTACTTGTAAGTTGCTCTGGATAAAGTGTGATAAATAAAAATGTAATATGAATCAAGCTTGTTAGTTCAGCTGATATGGTTCAGCTCAAAGCTTAACCAATATATAGTAGGAATTAATTAAATACAATGAATGAAATGAAATGCATCCAAAAGCTGTGGTAATAAACTTGTTTATGTGTAAGTGAAGACTGAAATGCAGTTCTACACATACTATTGTGGTAATAATTTTGAATTATTCAAATAATGCATATTTCACCCCAAATAACCACTGCTCAAAATAAAATGCACAAACTGAAATTAACTGTCATGTAATTCCCCAAAGATCCTGTTCTTTTCACTTTTTTCTATACCGCCACCAGATGGCGATGATATTAGACATTTGAGGATTCAACATACAGTTATGCCTTGATTTACAAAGGGGTTACGTTCCTGAGAAATCATTAGCAAACCTATAATAGAACATTGTTTATTATTGGTTTAATATGGATACTTTCCAGGCAGTCAAAATACCCGCAACAGTAATGGGAATAAAAACAAAAATTTTTTGCACTTTTTTCATTTGGAAATTATAACATCGGGCTCGGCATGTTTTTAATATTAAATGATCAGTTTAAGGACCGAAAATGCAATGAAAAGGCCATCAATATATCACATTGTAAATAGCCTGTACTTTGAAATAGCCTCATTTTAACACTCCCATCTTTCATACCGATTTATGATATCTATTTAACATATAAGGAGATGGCCTTTCAATGATTGGCTAGAGCACATTTCCTCTTACTTAGTTCAGCAGATCCGATTCTTAATGAATCCACTAGATGGTAGTTTTGCTCTATGTACGTGATGAACACGGTGGTAAAATTACTGACAGTGACAGACACACAATATTGTATTAAAGCATCTTGTGTAAAATTTTGTATGCCTGAAAATGAGATTGGTTAAAAGAAAAAATGGCCCTAAATGATTAAGTTCGTAACTGAAATTTCGTAAATAGAACGTTTGTAAATAAAGGAACAACTACTTATTTTTTATCAACTAGGTTGGTATAATAACATTTCGTTTTTTGTTTGTTTATTTATGTGTTCATTTTTGTTTGCATTTGTTTTACTATAAGGTTTTACTATAAAGAGGTTAAGAATCTGAAGAGAAATCTGACCAAAGAAAGCAGCTTATAATAACTACACATTTCAGGCAGTGCAACAGTTTATACATGTCACTGGTGAAAATCCTTGCAAAATCCAGTGCATACATTGTCCTGTTATTTACAAAAATGTTTCCTTCTACCTTGTTTTTTGCAGTATCTCTAAGTTACCACCAGGTGGCAATCTTTTTTTATAGGAAATGATGATCAGGGTAGTAGGGTAGTAAGTTAGCAGGATCAAATAATACCAGCCACCAGCCATAATACATAATGTACAGTGACTCCCAATTTGATTAAATAGTATATACAAACGTGCAGTTGTACTAAATTTTGTTCTATTGCTTACGTAACATTTTTTGAACTCATTCGCATAATTTGCAAAACCTGTTAACATTCAAAACCACTAAATCTATTTACAGAGGCTAATTTGACATGCAAACTCTGAAATGTATGTCCCATTTAGTTGAGACATCTTTAAAAGGAAAAACATTCTAGTGAAATGACAATATGACATTCATAATTTATCTAAACAGAACAAAATAATGTCATTAGAACTAAATTGCATCAATAAACAAAAAACATGATGCACTGATTGTCCATTGCTGTAATCTAATTGAACCCAAAATAGAATACTTTCATTGTACATTACAGTAAGATATACAGATTGGAGTATTACTCCTATCATTCCTCCTATTCATTCATTTATGTATGTTCAGGCATGAATATCCATTCATCCCACACAAATGTAGGCTACTCATTTACTGTATACTTTGAAAAAGACAATGTATGTGGCAAATCCATGTTTGACATTGCTATGGTGTTACAATAGAGTAATGTCCCTGGATATCCCTTTTCTGATCATAGTGCAGATCATACACTTTCTATCCCAAAGCCGAGAAAACCTCTTTCATGAGGTTTTGGAAAAGGGAAATTTGATGGTACAGAGCATCTTGTTCTGTCTAATTCAATATTGTTGCTAAACCTTTACCCCTTCATTGACTTGGGCTTTGCCTATAGCAACTACTGTAAGACCACTTAACTTACTGTACACCTTACCTACTCTAACCCCCACTACTATAACATTAACAACAATACAGTAAAGACCCTGTTTCACCCGCTACTCTCATGTTTTCATACAGCCCAGCTATTTCTCACACGCAGTATTTTGAACAGTGTCAATATTATTATCAATGAAGTACTGTATGATTTCCACACAGATAAAGCAGTTATCAGTAATTAAAAGATAGTATTCCTAAAATAAATAAGAATTGAACTATTAAGCTTAAAGGACCATTAATGAAATGATCAGATAAAATGTGGTTTTATTAGAAATGAGACTAAAACTATTGAAGCTGTAAACTCAGATTTGGGATTCACAGTATTGTATGTTGTGTTAAGAGTTTTGAAAATGTAGCTAAATGTTTTTAAAGAAAATGTGTATGAGCACAAAGGTACACAAATGAACTTCCGTTGGCATGACTTGCTTGGCCACACCTAGCCACTAGAGGGAAACATTACCACATCTGTGAATTGGAACGTCATTTGCAACAGACTAAACATGGCATTGATTGCTTCCTTAGCAGATACCCTTTTTCTACCAAGATGTATAAAGCTTACATTTACATATGACCCATTGATACAGTTAGATATCCTCTGAAGGACTCTGAAATTAAGTTCCTTGTCTGGGAGTAAAATCTGGCTTGGGATGTGACACTGGAACCCACCAATCACACATCCATTCCTGTACCCCTACTACTGCCCTGTAATACAGAATTTAAAATTCAATTTTATTTAGCATTTATATTTTCTGAAGGACTATCTCTGTTGTTTGTTCATTAAATCTACTATTCGTGATTGTAAAAAAGAAACCAGTAGTAGGATATTCTTTCAATGTGATGTTGAAATAGTTTGACATCTTTTATGGCTTGGTGGTATTATCGTGTAAAAAAAAATGTTATTGAATCTCTGAAGTTTACAGCGCTTTAAATGTGTTCCTACTTGCCGGTTGTAGGAAACCTTTTCCCAGTGGTTGTGAATGCACCACGGTCAGATGCTATGCTGACCAAGGGAGCTGTTGGTATGCCAGCTGTAATTCATATTATTGTAAGAACTAAGAAGTGGATATGCGATGCCTCGCTCATATGATAGATTATTTTGTCAGCACTGATTGAGGCTACACCCAGAGATCTGTAGTGTCGTTTTTGTCATGGGGACGGCCACAGTGTGAGGCCTCTGTTCCTCCCTCAGAGCGCCCGGTCCTCTTGCTGTGTGTGTGCTTGAAGAGAACAAAGTGTGGGAAGAATTATGGGGCAAATATAATTAGAATTATGGTGGTCATGATCAGGGTTTTTGTTGGGACGGTGTGACAGGTGTGGGGGCGGTGTCCAGGCTGCTCCCCTTGTCTTGGTTGACGCGCCCGGCTCTGTCCCCGCGGGGCTGCCGGGACAGCTTCTCTCCACGCCCCCCCGGCGCAGGACTGACCCCCCTCCCGATCCCACTTCTGCTCCCAAAGTCAATGGCAGGCTCCTCTGCCGGGCACTGACAAACTGCTCATTGGCGTGCATCCTCTGTTCTTATCTCTGTGCTTGTGTGTGTCTATGTGTGTGCAGATATGCCTGTGTATGTGTGTGTATGCATACCAGTCTGTGTGTGCACGTAAATATGTCTGTGTGCGTGCGTGTGCGTGTGCATGTATATGTTGTATATGTGCCTACCTCTGTGTAACTGTGTGTGTATATGGGCCTGTCTGAGTTTGTGTACATGCACATTTACCTGTATGTGTCTGTGTGTATGTGTGTGTTTTTGTTTACACATATGATTTGTGAGCATATGCAAGTGTGTGTGTTTGTGTGTATTTGTGCGTATGTGTGCGTTTGTGTCCGAGTGCATGTATCCAAGCATGTGTGTGCGTATGTGTGCGTAACCTTCTGCCACCGAGTGCAGCCTCACCCTGGTTGGTTAGGCGACAGTAAAAAAACACAAGCTGTCTGCGCAGGGGTTTGCGGCTGGTGTGGCCATATGCACGGGGGAACAGAGACTGCTTAGCATAGGGGAAAACACACGGAGGCAGGCCCTGAAGGGGAACGTTTGAAAAGTGCTGTCCCCTCAGAGCACCAACTGACAAACTGAAGACCACAGAAACAGTTCTCGTAGGTCATTCCAGGCCACACACACACACACACACACACACACCGATGAAGACAGGCCTGTAGAGTGCAGTGTGCCAGGGTACTGTACCTTCCCAATTTGCAGACCATTTAACCGAATATATCAAAGCCCCGCACACTTTTCATTCGCACACACCCTCTTGCTAATGAAGTTTTAACGCAGTAAACGTCTTCATATGCACTTTCTCTCTATCGGCGCCTATTGATTCCTCGTGGTTGGATGCGGTTCTCAAGGCCCCCTGACTACGGTAATGGTCAATCTCAGGACCCTGCTTTCCTGCAAAATGAACAAACACTCCACTTTGAGTCCTGACAGACCACTCTGTCACTCATTGCTAATCTTCACCAGACAAACTAATTACGTGTTGGGGAAGAGATACCTTTCACCCAGCCCGAACAATTAATGTTTTCATATGCTACGGTCTCTCTGGTCTGTATCGCAAAGCTATTTTCGGGGTTTGCACAGTGGCTGAGTTGATGTGGGTGTTTCTTTCGACTTAAAGGGACCCTAAAGACATCTGATAAGTAAAAAACACAGAGGGTACCTCCTGTTCAGAACAGGAAAAGAGCTATTATGACCAATAAGCCATTCACATTCCAGTTTGATTCCTTATCTCTTTCCTGTTGGTCTTCCTGGAGAATTGTTTATTTTTGTGTGTGTGTAGTCCACAGTATGTCCCTGTGCCCTCCCCTTCACCACTCTCAGAGTGCATTGTGGGAATATTTCAGCACTGGTATTAAATTGTTCCAGTGCAGTGGCTAAAAAAGGTGATCTAAGAAAATGCTACTCAAATTGCAAACAATTTTACATGGCAGTCGGACACATTTACCCTTCCTTTTTCTCTGACAAAAATTCCCACAAAACAAAAATAATACACCATTGTTTTCTTTTTTTCTTTATTTCTTTTTGTCTTATTTTAATTTAGTTTAGATTTTTTCTCAATTTTCTCCCCAATTTGGAAGCCAATTATGCCCTGTATTTATTTTGATTAGCCCTCCCATGAACTCGCCGCCCGTCTCTACGGGGCAAGCTACTCTCAAGTCCGGCGATGACCGACCCCCTTTCTGGAGACACCCTTACCTGCTTCACAGCGAGTTCGTTCCGACCACCCTCCCGCTCCCTCAGGAGCAGACAGCCAAATGCCGCCCCCGGGGCTAACGGCCAGGGTCGGTCTGGCAGAGATGGGTTTTGAACCACGTCCCTGATAGGCAGCTCACACTTGTACAGGGCCAAATATGGCTGTGTTAGACCGCTATGCTATCCGCCAGCCACGCCATTGTTTACGTATACAAATATGTTTGTATAAATTGAACACTTCATATTTAGGTATGATATCACCTTTTCAATTAATAAAAATTTTTTCTATCTTTTTATTCTAAAATTGTTCACCAGCCTGTATTCTGTGCGTAGTCAATGCTATGATTGTTACGTATATCAGGATTGCGGACGATGCAGTCAGTGATGCTGGGAAAGAATCTCGCTTAAAGACGCAGGTTTACAGAACCTAGGGAGGGCTCTATGGGAACCATTCAAGGGCTGAGTGAACCAGGGAGAAGACCGGCTTCTTCTTCTCGCTGCTCTGTCTGCTTAGGATCGAAGCGTTGCACCAAGAAAGCTCTTTTCAGAGCGGTTCCCCTTAGTCCGGCTTTTCATCGGATACCTGCCTCTGAGCGATCGATGCCCAGGCAATACAGTCTCATACACATTATTGCCAGTGCTGTGTGTGTGATTTATGTCCACCATGGCTGATCTATGAGTACACGTTGGAAATGTAACAGCTTTTCGGAGGGACGAGATTCCCCCAGGCGACCAGCCACCACGGCCCGGGCTAGTGTAGGTCTGTCACGCCAATTCCGAGAGATGGTCGTCGAAGGCCTGAAAAAAGCGATTCCAATGCAAATCCAGACCTGGATTTGACTCCTTTGTGAATTAGACTTCAGGTGCTTCAAAGATGCAGACAAAAGATATGAGAAATGCCAGAGAAATTAAGCACTCTTGCGGTCAACCGGCTTGACTTCTTAAGAAACCAGTGGTCAGATGGTTCACACTATGCCTAGAATTTGTATTCAGGACCTTGGATACATTTACTAATTGCAATTTATGTTTTCTTTGCATCGGTCCAGCCTATGCATTGTTCAGCCTGCAGGGCAAGAGTTAGGCACTAATTGAATTACCAGTGATCTCTATTGACTGTGAGATTGGATTTTTGGTATGGGAAGTTATTGCTGTTCAGGTCAGTATAAATTAAGAAATAAATCAGTAAAATGTGATTGATTAAATTTGTAATGCAAATGGAATATCAATTATTAGAGGATAGTTTTCTGTGAGGCTAAAATCAAAGGTTTTAACCGGTTGATTTTTCTCTCTCTTTTTGTTTGTTTTGTCTCTTTTTCCCTGTGTTTAGGGATTTTGCAGTCAATGGAGGCAAATTAATTTAGCGGGTGCTGTACAGGGCAGGATGAGAGAAAGACAGTTCAGTTGTGGATCAGAGGTTGGCTTTGGGGCCCATTGTCAGTCCTCCGCAGGCCTCAGTGCATCCTGGGCCCAGATTAGAACTCCCAGCCTGACTTCATCACTGATCACTGGGGTATGGCAGGAAGCGTTATCCTCCAGAGAATTGAAGCGACAGGACGATGCAGCCTTGTGATACCTTATAAGGTGAGAGCTTCATCACAGGATGAGACTTAAGGAAGTCTAGTGCGGCTTCCTGTTCCTGGTTTTAATCGCAAACATGCTTATTCCTCTCAAGCTGTTTCCTCCCTAAGATCAGCGTCATCTTTTCAGGAAAAGAGATTCCATGACGGATTGAACAGTCGGGGGTAATGAAAGCTATTCCTGGTCATTTCGAAGCGGAATGAGGTTCTTGAAGGGAATTAAATTGCGTAATATATTGTCTCTCGCCACAGTGGTGGGAGTAGGAACCACGAATAAATCAATACAGCAAACGGGGGCCAACGCGAGTAGGACAGACGTCTGAAATATTAACCAAGCAGTACGGAACACGGCCAAGGCCCTACCTATAAAAGATCCCATTATTACTACACCGATACTGCCAACGCTGGCTCCTAGTCCTACCAAATTGAATTCAGCAACAAGAGTGTATCGGTCAATAGTGAATTGAGAACTGGGTGAAATTGAGAAAGGGTGGAATCAATAAAATGTACTGTAGGGAGGATGGTTAAAGGCCAGCCAAACTGGCATGAGTATCAGTGTGTTTTTTCACATTTCAAACTCTAGCAATGGCTGCCTCTCATTGGTTATGTCTGTGAAAAGGTGTTTGACCAGGGGAGGGGTAAACCCAGGCCGATAAAGCCACCGCCCTGGTACAGTACTGCAAGATGTATTCAGGCCGATACGGCTCTGCGCGTAGGTCGCCGAAACAAAGCGTTAAAGTGGTCCGATTCGGACGGAGCATCGTTGGAGCCTTCACCCCAAGGTGAAAGAAGCTGAGTGACGCTAATCTCCGGCCTCATTTCCTGTCACCCGCACGTATCCCAGCAGCCACCTGTTGTAGCAGATAATCAAAGGGACCACGTCTTTGTGACGCAACTGAGCAGCTGCCTACATTTATCGCCGACACCTATCCCCATCTGCAAGTCTCTTTTTCATGTTGGGGAATAATGAGCCTCTCAAACACATGAGTTAAAGACCCTCTCTCTCTCTCTCTCTCTCTCTCTCTCCCCCCCTCTCTTTATTGTCTTTTGGAGATGAAGAAGGACATCCTAGAGCGTTGGACTAATAACTGTCTTCCTAGGAGAGCATGTCACCTGTGAAATACGAGATGCGAATGATTAGTCTGCTTTGTATACCAGTATGCTTCAATGCATGTTGCATCTGAGATACATGTTCCTACTTGTGGTGGATATTAATTTGATGTCTACACTAGATCCTGATTAGATTATAGTTCAGAAACACTGTGAAACATTATGGTAAACATACAGATCGTAGTGCATTTAAGAAGTGCTGATATGGTTCAGTGGTCTATGGTATAGACTATAGACTCTGACCATATTACATTCTGGAAATGCTGAACTGGCATAGCATCTGTAGACATGGATTAGAGTACAGTACAGAAATGATGAACTAGTAAATTATCTACTGGATTATCAGGATTATCAGGATTATCTGATTACTGGATCCAATCAAAGCATAAGGAATGTCAGTCCAGCATAATGTATATGGTTCAGAGACGAAATGTTGAACTAGTAAAGTATACACCGGGTTATCTTGGTATATATATCTATGGTATAGACTCTCATCAAACCAAAGCATGTGGAATGTTAGGCCAGACTCCAGTATAATATCTATAGTTCAGAGACAGACAGTTCTAGGTTACCGGAGAGGTGCATGCTGGTCTCGTGCAGGGTCTGTGGCGCGGAGGCATGGAGGCTCGGATGCTGGCAGAGACGTCTGTCGGCCTGTACAGTTGGCTCCGGCGAAGGGGGAGAGTCTGCCGATCCGAAGACTCCGTCTTGCCAGTGCACTGACCCATTCAACCCTGGGTCAGTGGACCACAGTGGGCCCGGGTCAACATGGCCCATGGGCCAGAAGCAACAGGACATGCTCCAGTGGAGAGCGGGCTACAGTCCGGGGAGCGTGAATGCAGTGGCTCGCTCGCTCCCTCGTTCCCTGCTGTGCCGTGTTTGCGCAGATCATCGTCAGAGGGACCGAGTGCTGTTTAAAAAAAAGTAAAAACAGTTTGGAAACGGCTGATGCCTTCGCCTGATTGCCAGGAGGTTTCATCAGAGAAATAATGGAACTGATTAAACCGATTAAACTTGAATTCTGTGCTGGAATTCACTAGGTATACAGATTGTAATATCTCTTTTATAATTTATATTGCTTATATCATGGCTCGATAGGTGCTACCACACAATTTTACTTCTGTTTTTCTTTCCTGACACTCAGTGGTGAGAAGGCTAAGACCCAGCCCTCCTTGCCAACTGGGCATCAAGCCTGGCAGCATATCTGATGACAACCGTGCCCTGATCTGAGATAATGTATGTACAAAGCCAGAGCAATCAAAAGCAGCGGGTGACTCAACCGCTCAAGCGGTGCTCAGTAGGACTTTCCAAATTACATTAATACGCCCCTCCCCCCAATTAGGGCCTGTCCATGCATACTTATCTCAGTTAAGCACACGGTTGTCACTGGCTGGTGGGGCGGGGCCTGACGCATGGCGGGGAAGCAAGGTTGAGGCTTGTGCAACTGCTGGAGTGTGATTGGTCTTGAGGAGGGGTGAGGTTGAATGGCGTGGGGTCGGGAACTGGGTTCAATGGCAGCACACAGACTTTGAGGCGATGAGGGTAGATAAGCGATTAGATAACCAGGTACAGAGCTGCAACACAACATTTGCTCAGTCGCTCAGTCGCTTGGCCTAAAATGGCTCTACAAATGATGTGAGCCTGAAAAGCGCAGCAGCTGGAACTCATCTGACAGTCATACTTAAAAAGTGCAAGTCGGTTTGTGCTGGATTAAGCGAGTTTTCTGCTGCAGTCTTGCATGAAATGTCTCTGGCCTCTTATTTTCATGATTTTTGTCTTTGGCGTTTTATTTCTGGTGCGACATATGCTCAACCCGTTTTCACAAAATCCTCCTTTGATTGCTATGAAATTTCATTAAAGGATAGAATTTCAAGGAGAGAGAAGCCTCCATAATTAGTTGCCTCAGAACTTAACTCTTTCTCATTGACAAAACAAGACATATTTCTCAGCTGCAGCTTCTTCAACCATCTCCTGTGGTTGAATTAATGATAATTGATTATGCAACCCCTAATAATGGAGATTGATTTAGGAAGCCACACTGGTGTTTCTTCGTTTTCTGTTCCCAGATCCCCTTTCTTTCTCCATTCTATGCCAAATCAATCAGCCCCCCCCCCTCACACACACACACACACACACACACACACACACACACACACACACACACACACACACAAACACACAATCAGCCATCCCCCCTCCACACACACACACACCATCACCCCTTTCCCCCCTTTCCTATTTTCCCATTCAGCTCGGCTCCAGGTTTGTGCATTAATTAAGGCACAGCAAATGATGCCGGGGTGGCGTCCACAAGGTGACCCTGCATTTTGAGTAACCCTGCTTGCTTTTGCCATTAGTGAGTTTCTCCAGTCTGCACCAGGAAATATTACCCAGCGCAATCTCACAAGTGTCAGGCAGTCGTGGACAATGTGGCGCTGTGTCTCTCCTAATGAAGGTCACACTCTAAACACCTGTGACATCCGTGGGCAAATGGACAGCCTTTCTTTTCCCCTTTTCCTTTTTAAATGAATCCACTTATCATAGAGTTCATTCAGAATCTGGGCTGTGTAGCAAAGAAACCCAACGCCATAGTTGAATTTCAGTCTGACTGTAAAGTATACATACATACAGTCATGTATGTGACTCACCAGATAGATTCAGTAACCGTGTGGTTTTTCACACCTCGCTAAAGAAAACAAGAGAAAAGCACAACAGCGGCCGAAGGCATTGAAACGAAGATAACCTGCAGCCAAGCCTGTCTCCGCTCCCACAATAGGAAAGTAGAAAACAGAATCCTTGAAAGAGCCTCTCAGCTCAGCTGGTTGACAATGGGTTAATCGCTATTGTACCTGTGGAGGAGGGTGGGATGTCCTTCCTCTCACCAGAAAGATAATCAGCGACCACCACTGAAGATATCTTGAGAGACTCATATCGGCTCAAGCCTGTCATTACTAAATTATCATTAGCTTAACGAGAGGAACAAAGGCAGAGAGTAACCTTTGCATGCAAGATTGCGAGGACAGCTCACCCCAGCCCCGTCGTCCTTGTGGAGGTGAGGTCATTAGCCGTGTGTTCCCAGAAAGCCCCTTCTTTATGACATAACAATTGTCAGGAATGAGAACAACAAAAGCGTTGGCAGGAGCAACAGGGTAAATGCGGCCATTATTCTCTCCAAAAAGTTCACCTCAGTCATGATGTGAAGGATTTTATGGCATCTTTCACGTACCACATTAAGCAGTATATAGAATACATATACAGGTATGTGTGTGTGTGTGTGTGTTATTTCAACAATGCATTTGAAGCAAGTTTTGCACTTTATCTTGCGCAGGGACAGATGCAAAGCATACTGCATACAGGTTGTGACATTGTGACCAAACACGCAATCCAATCTGCTGATGCCTTAGGAGGGTATGCTTGATTAGCAGTGACCCAATCCGTAAGCAGCCGTACATGTTTCCCCAACATGTTCCCAAACAATGGATAAATTAAAGTCATAAATGAAATGAGCGTGTGCACGACGGTGACCGACAAATGTCTCTCCTTACAAGCTGGAAAGTCTCATCCAGCTCTCCATTGATGGTGCTAATATTTAAGGAGTGCCATGAAAACTGACACTGAGAAAACTGGTTTGTGAAAACAGCACCCGTGTGGCGTTTATTACCTAGAAGAAGAGGGGAAAAACTGTCAATTAATGTTGTTTAAAAAGGCCTTCCGACAGACGGTGAGAAAGCAAGAATGAGGGCCTGACCCAAATTGCCGGTGTTGGTGTGGAAGGTGTTGCGTGCAACCGGGGGTGCTCTTTGAGGTGAGTTGAAGTGCACCTTATCAAACCAACTGGAAGTAGCCAATGGCGTTCACGGGCGCAATCTCCTCCGGCGATGTTTCAAACCCCCGGTGCTTCCCAACCATTTATTACCGTAGAAATGGTGCCCTTCTCTGTGGCTCCTCCCTCACTTGTGCCCCGGTGCCGGTCGAGGCTCTTACTGCGGCACGGTGAAATCACCCAGAACTAAAACCCAAACTCCCAGCTGGACACCACTTCGCCCGTGTCTGCTTTTTCCTCTTGCCTTTTAACAGGACATTGACTTTTTGCCCCTGCTGAGACTCCATCTTCTGGGTTCTCCCTTCCCTCCCTTGATGAGGAGCGTTTATGGATATCTATATGGTAATGGAGTGGGGGAGTGGATCTGCGTACAGAGGGGCGTCCCTCCTGCCGTCTGACAACGGGAGGCAAACACTTCCTGCTGCGCTCAAAAGTGAAAAGCAGTATTGAGCGTTCCCATGTGTACGTGCGCGTGTGTTTGTGTGCGTGCATGCCTGAGTGTGTGTGTGTGTGTGTGTGTGTATGTGTGCGTGCGCCTGTTTGTGTGAGAGAAGAGTGTATGTGCGCTTGTGTGCATGTTCTCCTGAAATATAATTTCTATTAACCACATCTACTGGACACAATGTTATAAAATCAAAAAAGCTGATTAAAATCCAAATACCAGGTCAGACAGTGCAGAACATACAGATGACAATGGGTTATTATGTACGCATACAATATACACATATACAATACAGAGGACTAAAATAAGAGAAAAATTATCTTAGCACTTAAATTAAATAGACTTGCAATTTGATTGGTTCTAACAACCAACCATTTTGCCTGCTGTTGGGATTAAACTGGCCCGCCTGGTAATTGCTCTGCATTTTAAAGTGCGTATGCGACAGCTTGACAAGTATTCTTTTCATTAACACTTGTAGAATTTCCAATCAAAATGCCATCAAATGCTACTATTAGCTGGCGTGAGTGCTCTGTTTTAAGGTCAGATTTATGAATATCGGTGTAGGAAGCATGAATCCAATTAACCCAATGGAATTAAATCAAGTGTTCTGTCAGGATATGGAAATTTATAATCATGTTGTGGGAGGGCAATTTACCCAAAGGTCATTGTGACATGACTGCAGCATGTTATACTTTGCAGCAGAAGATTGCCCATGTCATGTCGACCCCCGGAGAATGTATTCAATCTTTTCATGTCCATGCCGTTTGAGCCTGTTTTATGCAATGATATTTATTTATTATTCACTTGATTCAAAGAAATGCGTATGTATATATATATGTATATAGGATGGTTCATTCCATATGGACTGAAGGGGCACACTTGCACCCGTGTCCACTGAAACTCAAATTGTGAAGTATAAATCTTACACAATCTTGCACAACACTTCCATGTGTATGGAACATTGATATTATATCATATATTTTAAGAAGAAGAAAAAAACTGAATAGGGCGGAAATTTTGTTGTTTGTTATATGATAAATATATTTGTTAAATATTTGGCTCAGGCAACCCCGAGAGTTTCATCTCTTGGATGAATAAAGGATACATAAAATAAAACGGTCACTCTGTGTCAGCCAGGGAAAATCAGAATATGACAAAAATCTGGCAGCCTCACAACCTGGTTAACCTTAAAACCGCCTCACATTTCAGGTCCAGTGGCAAAGGCTTTTCAAGAAACCAAGGGAACCAGGAAAGGGCACAGTGAAAGGACAATTTAACTTCAATAACAGTCGTGTTTGACTGTGTAACATTCTACAGGTGGCACGCTGTCTTCGGACTGGTGCCCGAATAAAGGGCAGGGCAGGGGATGGAGCCACACTTTGAATAAAATAGATTTTATGGTATATTTTCGCCTGTTGATAAAGCTGTGAAGTTGACAAGAAGAAAATACATATCCCATGTTTTTGAAGTTTATTTCCCCTAGGCTGTGTAGTAGATGGTGAACAACAGGATTTGATTGGTTCATCGCTTAGCTATGTAGACCACAGGGCAGTTATTTGATTGTGCGTGGGAAGCCTGAAGATTGAGATTGAACCCATCTCTTCACTCCGCGCCTTCTCTTTTTAGAGCTCAGCGAGGAAAAAGCGTTGGGGTCCTCTTCTCAATCTCTGCCTACAACCCTGTCCTCTCTTGGAGAGGGAAAAAGGAAATCCACAAAAACAGCAAAGAGGAAGCCAGTAGGAATGAAATATTAACTGCTCTTCCTGTCAGCGACCTTACAAGGTCAGTGGTGGCGAGTTTCATTTTGGAAAATAGGCAGACAGCAATAAAGGCAATTTAGATGAGATTGAGGAGCCCCTCCCCCTCCTCCCCACCCACCAGCAAATTAAATGCAGGAAGCGGTAGTACTTTGTCACTAAGATCTCGGTTATGTTGTTGAGGGGGGTGTGGAGGGAAAACAGGGTTTGTCGTTTGTGAGGACTGCACAGCATTAGCTAGCGTTATTTATTTGGGTCACGGCACTGTCAAAATATTTATGCCACCTTTGGGGAAAGGGCATGTGCGGTGAGTGAACGTTTGAGCGTGTGAACGTGTGAACGTGCGACTATATGTGCCCACGTATGAGTGTCACATCCCCCATGAAGGACAGACGCAATCAATAGAGCTGATTAATGTTGCATGAGCGCGCACGGAAACGCAGTCGCCAGGCCTGGTTGCCGCGGCCCCCTTTCTGTGTTGGGGGAGTTCCGGGTTCAGGGTTCTATTCGTTCCATTAGCATTAACCCCAGGCAAAGGGCTGGATTCAGTCCAGGGGCCTTTCCCCCACAGCTCATGGAGCACATGAGAAACATCTCCCACTGGCCCCCTCGACACTCTTTCATCCGCCGTACCTATGTGTGAAATAGAACACCCCCAAGTGTGTGTGTGCGCAAGGTGACCCACAACTTTAAACCCCTGATCCTGGATTCTGGGATGAGGTTTGTGACCATCTTTACAGAGAATGCCTTCCTCCCCACAGAGAGCTTGAGTGGATGTGCCTTGTTGATTGGCTTCCTGGTTTTGTTGCATCCAAACTGGTAGATTAGTGAGCCGTGGAAATCGCGTCCTATGCACCGTGCGAGAGAGACAGGTTTTTATTTTATTTTTTATTATTATTATTATTATTATTATTATTATTATTATTATTAATTATTATTATTATTATTATTTTATATAAAAAATTATGTCTTTTTATGGGGGTTTTCTTGGCTTATTTTGATGAGTGTACGTTTTGATTATGTTAAAAGTTATTATCATGTCATTCTATGTTTGTCTCTGTTGATTGTAAAATGAAAAATTCCAATAAATAATTATTCACAAAAAAAAGAGAGAGACAGGTGTTGACTCCTGGTGGCCATGTGTTCTTGATTCAGTGCTTACCTGAACAGAATAATTTTAGCATTCAAAAATAAGATATGTGTTAGTCATAGGTACATGTGTGTTTGATATCAACATTTCATATTTTGTATATTTTATCTTTTAATGGACACGTTTATCCCTGGGTCTGTGAACTGGTGCACCTATTCCATTAATGCAAATAATCAGATTCTCCTTTTAGTAACACATTGAGGGTAGAAAGTAGAAAAGGTGGCAGGGTGGGAATAGAATGTTGGGAGTGTGTGTGGTGCTGCATTCTGGCACAAGGGATAATGTATGGACCAGTTAGCCCCGAAATCTGTGGTGCTGTTTGGCAACGACACCCTGCTTTATTTTCCTTTTTTTTGCTCTCTTGATTAGCAGATTTTAAAGTGGTTTTAAACACAGAGGTATTCCAGGCACAATGCCTGAATAGTTGATGGTGCATGGTGGCAGCATGTCACACTCAGTGGAGAATATGGGGGGTGGGGTGGGCTTTGGCTGTCTCTGATGTTTGCAGCTCTTATTAGGTTTATTTAGAATCGCTAGATGCCGAAAGTGGGGCGCTGCGCTTGATGAGTGGAGCACTTCAAATTAAATCAGAAGCCACCGCGGTGATAGGGGAGACGGCTGACACACTAAACACACGTCTTGCAGTGGAATCCTGTGTTTCCCAACGGAGTCCCCGACGTCCTCTGAGCCATGTGACTTATACATGCACGCACGCATGCACACACGTTTGCAGGCACACAGGGGTGTATACACACTCATGTGCACATGCATGCACGCGCACGGACGTAAACACACACGTGCACTTTTTCATACAGGAACCAGTCCATAGGGTCACAAAGGCACATAACCACATTTATACACACATGCAGAAACATGTATACACACACCAGGTCCTGTCACACAGGAACCAGCCCCTACACACACACACACACACACACTCACGCAAACACACACACTCACCCAGGTCTTTTCATACAGCAGCTAGTTCACAGAAACAAACATATACACACACACACATGAACACACATAACACAGGAAACACTCCCTTCCCAGACACCTCTCACCTACCACCTCTGCAGGGAGGGGAAATGACAGGAACAGATCCAGACAACATTCCAATCTGACCCTCACATGTGGGAGTACTGGGAGTATTGGGAGTCACTGTAGAATAAGAGTTATGAATTTACAGAGGATAATGTGTTAATATTAAACGGATGTTAATAGAGTTAGGCTATATCCAAGTGACACCAGATTAGGTGTTGTCAGTATGAGTCGGAGGTAGTGGTAATCCCATTAAACAAACACCACTGTGAAATGCATTGGGATCACCCTCCTCTTTCAGTTCAAGCAGCATATCTGTGTTGCAGAACGGTTACTCATGGGGAAATTGTTCTGCTTCTCTGTTTTTCTCTCTTCCCCTAAATCACAGCGCTTTCTGCCTGGAGGAGAGCCAGGGGGATGGGAAACTGTGAATGAGATAATTGCATGTTTTAATTGAATCCCGGGGGTATTTTTAGCCTGAAGGTGATTGGATTCAAATAGCAAGTGCCTTTGTTTTCAGATTCCGTAAAATACTTCACAAACAGACGGCGTCGGTGGTGCAGGATTGCTGAGCTGTAGTTTTGGGACTGTGCGGTGACTTGCTCAGAACCCTCCTCACGACCCAATCCCACTGCAGGGAGAGACCAGTTTAGCCGCTTACTTCGGCTTCCCCTCACACCTCCCTTCCTCTCTGAGCAGCGAGCCGGCCGGGACCTCAGGCTCAGCTCCATTTCTGGCCTCTTTCCTCCTCTGTCTCTTTGTCTCCCCTCCCCCCAGCCCTCCTCTTCCCTCGTTCCCACCCTTGTCTCAGCCCTAATTAGAGAGATGCTTACCTGATCAATAGCTGCTCCTCCTGGGGGAGCAGGCACAACAGACAGGCTTTGAGGATTGGTTGAGGGGGGCGGGTTTGGTCCTCATAGACAGTGCGCCAGAGACACACTCTCTGCGCACCCGTGTACCAATAAACACACCCCGCCCCTCGCCTCCCGCGCGGGCGGCACAGCTCGACACATAAACACGTTAAAGGCCGCCAAGGGCTGTTTCTGTTTAAATAATCAGGACTTTACAGTAATCATTTAAAATTTTTATTACATTGTAACCTGAAATTAATTTTAAGCTTAGAAAAAAGGTCAATAAAGCATTTGAAATTGTGCCTCCAGGGAAAATGTTTTGTTGGACTCGCCATGCACATCCTGAGTACAGCTCCAGGGCAAGGCCTTGTAGGCCCACCTCCTGAATGGATGCTATTACTTTATTGGCCTTTGTTTATGCTTCTGAGTTGAGAGCTGTTTGCTTTCTCTGTCAGTAGTCAAAGTTGCTTTCTTGAGATTTACTAAATCGAAATTAAGGGCAGATAATGCTTGAATTTAGGCCTTCATTGCAGATACATCTAACATAGATTAGGCCTATTTTATTTTCATTATTTCTAAAATTTTTTAAACATATAATTGTGTGGAACAAAACCTTCAAAAACTGTTCGTATCTGGACATGGGGGTGGGTCTAAAACATTATCTCAGGCCCTGGCCTCAGAGTTGAATTTGAGGCCAAAACTAGACAATGAGCCAAGGCGATAAAGGTTGATTTGTAAACACATGGCCCGTCCAACCTAACACTGTCCCCATTTTATTTTGTACGAACAGCGAGCCTTTCAAAGAATAGTAGCAAACCGATTTATCAGCTGGATGGTTTTATGACCACCACAGAGTAGCCATTTGGTCTTCAGAGTTCTGACCCTGCGAGTTCATGGGTTCAGATGTTTTGGGGGGCGGGCCGGCTCCAGTTTGTCCTGGAGCAATACAATTTACCTTGCAGGTAACAGCTCCTGTGACAACACAGCTGTACGGGACTGAGAACACATAAGAGGTCAACATGTTCATTCAAAATAACATTCTGAGTAATCACGGTAATGGTGATGGTAATAACCATCCAAGTTAATTATGCTGTCATTTCAGTGCTGTAGACAGTGCTGCTGCTGTGCAGTGCAGTGAACTGCTATTCTCTTTTTCTGTGAACAGTTTTTTTTTATTGCAATTAGAGCATAATTCAATGTAGTTGGGAATTGCACAAAATGACAGCAGTATAAAAATAAAGATATCTTGGTCGTGGGTTTTCTGCTATTACATCTCACTCATCCTGAGTCATTCTCGACCATGTAGGAATTGTTGATGGTTTTGCACACACGTAATTTAGCTGTTTGATCTCTCCGGAAATAGAGAAGGTGACATAGGCAAGCATATCAGTGGTGGGCCATTACTGTAAGAGTCGCACGTAAAAGTGTACACTCTGGGATCAATAAAGCATGTTTGGAAATGCTCATTAAATTAAATGAGGCAGCTGCAGGCTGAACGTTTTCTGCGGTTACTTCTTTTCAAAAACCCTGCAATGACTGAATGCTCCCAGAACACATTGGAGAGTGTTTCTGGTTTCTTCCTGATTAAGAACCGTGCAATAAAGGATCAGTCACAATCTTCATCTGAAAACGCTATGGCAGAGTATCAGGAGCTGTAAAAGTTTTAAATGGATAAGCTGGTGTGTCAGATTTTTTTATGATGAGGACAATGTACTTTCCCAGCCAGGAAAGAAGAGAGACTCAGGTCTTTCATTACATTCAGCGTAGCACCTGCTGAACTCCTCATCCCGGCTGTTTGTGAGACTTTTCTTAATGATGGTCCTTGCGCACTGACGTTATTCGAGCCACAGCTGTTTCTGTAGTATATTAGCACAGCTACTGAGAAAAGCGGTTTCTGCAAACCAAATGTGTGAGAACCTGTTCAGCCCAGCCAGCTCATTGGCCCTTGGACTGTGAGGGATTAATTGAGTCCTTGAGGCCATTTGTTTACATTTTTTAATCTTTCAGGTAATTTCACCCACCTGTTTCGGAAGAGTGTACCTCCAGGTCAAAAAGAGGTGCTGTCTGACAGTGAAGTGTATTCCACAGGCCGTAGGCCACTGGCCAGTGTAAATTAGGTGTCAGTTTTATGCACGTTGAAGGGAAAAAGCAAACAGAAAAGAATTGTTCCTCAAAGCCCCATGGGACATTAGGTCTCAGTTGTCTTGTTAAACATTCTGGGACGTAGTTTGTCGTGGTCTAAAGATAGCCGCGGCTCAATTAGCATTTGTGTGTGGGGAAGCATCAAGGAGATACTGTGCTCTGCAGTCACCAGCCACTCTATATTTCATAATTAAAGCTCTCTGAACAAAGGCAGAGTGGAGTGTGTTTGTGACTGAGTCAATACACACAACCCCACAGCATTACGATGGATCGAGCGTTTATTAGGCTTTCAACAAATGTGGAGAGAGGGAGAGAGATGGCCTGTATTTGTATATATGAGTGTGAGTGTCATTTCATTTAATAATCAACACAACCATCTTAGAGCTACTTTAGCATTCTTCCTTGAATACTCACAAGCTCATTTTATATGAAATCATGAAATATGAAACCATGATGTGTGCTCTTATTGTTCTACTCTCAGCTAGCTTGAAAGCAGTGGAGGATGCACACCAGAAGTGAGGGGGCTGTTCATGGATTTTACCATGATTAGTTACCTAAGCTTCAATAAAGAGTATGTATTTGGAGGGGATCCATTGTTCATTGTAAAGTCTTTGTCTGTAACCTTTTATATTTCCTCCATTATGTTTTACGACCAGAGATCCACTTGTTAGTCCATCAGCGTCATCAGCTCACAGCTCAGACAGTAAGGCAGTTGTCGGCTGGCACTCCACTGCCAGGAAAGCAGCCCTGAGGTTCGACAACATCAGGCATCAAATTGCCGAGGAGAGAAGGGGGGCGGAGAAAAGGCACAGTCCCTGCCCAATCCCATACCCAGGCTTCTACCAGCCATGAGTTCCAGTGCCCGAGGTGCCACAGGACTTCAAGAATTGGCTTGTTCAGCCACCAACGTGCCTGCCACAAATTCTCATTGCAAATCAACAGATTGATTTCTTCCCTTGATCTTTGCATGTGAAGAAACAGACATAATTGCACAGAGCAGAGCCAGCTGGGAGCCCACCTCTAAAGGCGGGCTTTACCACATCCACCTCTGCAGCTCATATGTCACTGCAGCCACAGGGCCACTCCCAGGGATACACTTCTCGCACCGCTGATTGGCTAAACTGGTCTTATGTCTGGAATGTGGGTGGAGCCTTTCCTCCTGGTCACTGTGAGTGTGCTCTATTGCCCAAGCTCATCATTAGTGCCCCCCATGTCATGCCCTTGGGCCCAGTCCATGCTCTGGACTGGTGAGTTCACATTATGTGCTGCGTGTGCATTGACTCTCAGGGGCTCTCAGTGGGCAACTCAAACTGTTCTGGTCTGGTGACAATCAGCCCTGGCTGAAGATCTCAGATCATGATTTTGAGGAGAACAGTTGTCATGTTATCAGAGAGTTTATCGCTGAGAGGCACTAAAAGTAGAACAGCTGAAAATAAATACAAAATTCCACTGAAATGAGCCCTGGATGCTGAATAGCCTCCCACCCTGTGTGGAACCGAAAAGAGCGCAGAGCATGACCGATTTGGACCGAGAACATCAAGTGGTCGGTCTACCCGAAAACCAACCAGCTGGCAGTATGAATAAGTGCGTGACAACTTTAGGATCCCTCCATCTGTGCAGGTTACCTCGGTCAGTGGCGCACTGCCTGCTTTAACATGTCACATATGACAATGTGTCCCTTCTGACCTGCCAGACTCCCTTTCCCATATTTGAAATGATGTCATGGTAAAAGGAATGGAAACCCTTGCAAAATAATGCATTTGCCATTGTGTGACCAGAGCCACCAAGAACAAATGTGTTCAAAATTTCAAAATTCACTGTAGTAAATGGACCCCTGAATGAAAACATTCAAAAAGTTTTTTTAAAATCTGAAATCACTTACATGCTGAAATATGGCTGACAAAGAATTGCATTGATCATTTGTTTCTTGCCACTGCTTGCAATACCAAACAAATCCTCAGCTGACTTTGCCACAGTGGCATAGGTGCTACTGTCACACCTTCTGGCATGGTCCTGTTGTTAATCTGAGTGTTTAGTGCCAGATAGAGAAGGCGGGCTGGCGTACAGAGAAAAGGGGTGCAAAATCTGGCACATACCAACACAAACAGTCATGTAATGTCTGCAGACAGTCAGGCGTGCAGGGGAGATGATGTCCAATCCAGAATTTTCGGTATAACCAAATCCCCCAAAAAGTGAGGGGTTCGGTGAGAATGAGCGAGATATCAGCTGACACTCAGTCCCACCTGGCAGGTGAAGCCGAGCTTACCCAGCTGTACAAGCACGGCGAAGCCAAGTGTCAACGGAAAGCACCGGCCGCCATTCCCGGCAGCCCCAAAGCCCCTGGCACTGGGTGAACGTGCCAGCCCTTTGTTTTCCCAATGACCTTTCGGCCAATGACCGATATTCCAATCTTTGCCTCTGCTCCCCAAAAGCAAACGGCAACAAGTTCTCCAAATTAAATTCTCATTATCAATTATCATTTTCAATTTGTCAACCCTTCCGTTCCCATTCCTCTCCCCCCAAAGAATCTCTGTGGTCCACATTTTGTGTAACCTTGCACTGGTGGATAATTCCCTCATTTCATCCTTAAATATTTTCTCCCCAGCGCTTAGCTTGTGAAATCCTATCCGCCGTCTGCTTGAAAAATGAATCTTCCTCTTCTTTTGTTGGGAAAGGTGTGGGGTGGGTTTGCTGAACACAAATGCGCTGGAGCTGACAAGTAGAAGTGTGCGAGGCAGTGTAGCACAATTTGATAGCCCAGCATCCTCCTTTGCAGTGTAATATGTTCACGGATGAACACGCTCGCCTGGCGGTCAAGGCTGGCAAGGCAGTCATCCGTTCACCTTCTGCTTTCAGGGTGTCTTCCATACAACCTCAAACAGGTTGCGTTAGGTTGTTTAATGGATGCTGTCGGGTGCTGGCACTACGGGAATGCTGGCCCTCGATATGAGAAAGAATCTCCATTCGCTTCCTCTGTAGAATGCCCTTGAGCACTGCATTAGGGGTTATTAAACTGTGGGCTCCAGTTCAGTCTAAACAGTGTACTGGTGAGGTAAACAAATCATATTAAGAATATGATGTGTTTGACGGAGCATGCCCAGTAGAACCACTGGGAAAGCACAAAAAAAAAAAAAAAGGTTATATTGAGGGCTTGACATCAATTCTCACACGGGGGTTAAAATGAAGTTGTTCAGCCCGTCTGTGACAGAAGACACTTAGTCCCTTTTTCTCTCAAATCAATATTTTTTTCTTTCCCTCTCCTCATTTTTGTCAATTTAAAGAATTGATCACGTTTGTTGTGAATGAACGGTACTTTGCTGACCTACAAATATACCTTATAACTCCCTTTCCCAGTTCATAGCTCTACACAGACACCCCACCATCCAGGACCAAAATTGCTCACCCTGTCTGGTTCTGGTTGTCCGGGTGCGTGCAGAGACCATGTCAGGGTCACCGAGTTGTTCGGAATAAAGATGGGGAGTCGAGTCAGTTCAGCAGACACAATCAGGCTCGGGAGACGGAGCCTCCAATTCTGTGCTTTATTCAAGTGCACAGGGAGACACACAGTGATGCTGGACCAGAGTGTTGTCTGAATTGACAATCTCTCCAACCATGTTTCAGACCATTTTCAGATGGTCTTCAATGCAATTGTAATTTGTCATCACTTCTTGTCACTCCCTGCGGAGGAGAGGTATCCCCCTCCCAAAAGCTAGAACTCCGTAAAAGTCTCAACCTTGACAAATCATAATAAACAGATTTCAACACACAGTTCTTACGTCCACCATTTTGTCTGGACCCTGTTTATGACCTTGGCCTGTACCACCACAGTGGCACCAGGGAGTCAAAGATAGTGTCTAGTGCACCCAAACATTTTGGCCTGCTGAAAGTACATTTAGAATAAACACAAAGAAATAATAAAATAATCAACTGTTAAAAGAATTAACAGTGAAGAGAAGCAACTTTTAACTGCGTAGATTATTGATTTATTATTTACTTAAGATTAATCATTTATTTTAATGACTATTTGGGTACCAATACTTTTTATAAATACAAGGGATATGTTTATCCCTTCAGTTCAGTGTTCCAAAATGGGAGTCCAGTTTGTAAGTCCACATGTGTGCTTCAAGACTACTTCTGAGGAACCACAGAACCAGCTTCACACCACTGTCTCCACGTTATCTCATTGGCAGTGCTGACATTGCTGCACCTTTGGAGCCTGCATTAAGTCAATAGTAAACTTTGCTGTGGCTTAGAACCTCAGGCCTGTATGTTGAGAGGCTGGGTGGTAAGCAAACACGTCATATGAGCACTCCATGTGACCAGTGTCCGTGATTTCTGATGTAAATCACCCTGCATTTCAGAGCCAAATGGAGTCAGTAAGCCTGGGCTACTCAAATCATGGTCCGTGTGGGCCAAGCACTGCTGTATTTCCGCACTCACTTTACTGTCTGAGGACACTCTGGCAAATCATTTGCATTAATTGTTCAATGAACTACCTGAGTGGAAGGAAAACCAGGACCGAATTTGGATTCGTGGGCCAGATTTGAGTAACCCTGCAGTAAGCACATTTTTACAGTCAGAGCTGCCACATAAGAGATGAACAGCGGTATGTGCTGGATTTTTCAAAAATTATTCATTAATTTATCTTTGGAATTTTCTTGTCTTAGTTTGTCTTTAAAACACTAGAAATATACATTATATTGTTATCAGATTAACTTCAGCACATTATGTACTGTACTTTATTTGCATTATCTGGAGCATTTTTGTTCTGTGGACTTGTCTGTTGTGGGACTTGTTTGTTGCAGTATCTGCCAAGTGTTGAGAGGACAATGACACAGTGTGGACAGCTGTGACCTCCAGGGCTTCACAGAGACAGTTAGGGTGCAACAGGGTACATGGGGTCAGGACCCAGAATGGACAGCTGAGCATTTAGTTCACGTCCCACCCACTGTGCCAGCGTCCACACCGGCAGCACTGCAGCGTCCATTACCCCGTTCCATCCCCATGCGAGATGACTAATCCTATCTCCCTCCCACAATCCTGTTCTGAACCACTTAAACCTTGACTCTCGGACAGTAAAGCAAATACTCTGATCATCAAATGTTTTAAAATAGCTTTTCATTGGTGCCTCTTTACAGCGACGAATGTGAGATGGAGAAAATGTAAATGCTGTTTGTGTACACCCACACAACTCGGCCTCACAAGCAAGGTTGAATTTATGTATTATTCAAAGATTCTTCACTGACTTTTATGCTCTCTTTCTATGTCTGTGAAACACCTCTGTATGCTTTATATTCCTTCTGTTTCCATGGAAGGTAGTTTGTCAAGTTCCAGCATTGTAAAACATGTTCTAATGCAACTTAAGGTATTTTCCCCCCTACTATGCTCCTGTGTGCTTTTCTATTACCTTTTCTTTACCCCATGGTGACACTAATATCAACAGCTTCATTGCAAACCTTTGTCTCCACTATTTCTGCTTAGCACACTTGACCAGTAACTTCTCATGGTGCGATTACTCGGGACTGTTCTCCAGTATCCGATGAAAAATCAATTCGACAACCTCTGCGCTGACTTCCTAAATTCCACTAGCCAAGAGAAGAGTCCAGGAGCTGAAGCACCTGCTATTGCAGGCAGTTTTTTTAAACAAGGCACCATTGAAATTTGTAATGTACTCAACAAGGGTCTGCCATGGTGCATTAATTGAAATAAAACCTCATAAGTAATAAATAAATAATTGACTCTTTTAAATGTTTAAATCTGCATTTGACAGTTTCTGCTTTTGTGTCTTGTGCATCATTTGGCATCACTTGTCACGGTTCAGCTAAGAAGATTTATTACATATATTATAGGTAATAAATTACATATAACATAAATAACATCTATTACAGCACTTGAATAAGACTTCTTAGAATTGTTATTGTATGCCCAGATGATACCCTGCAAAAACAAAAGCCCTCCAAAAACCCCAAAATGCTCTGACTTATGGCTGACATTCTGCCATTCTGAAAAGGCAAGCTTCGGATGCATGATGCCATTGTCAAGATTGATCCTCATAAATATTATCCTCCTGGGCATTAATGAAAGGTTTATGGCCCCTTGCAACATACTGATTTGCCCTCTGGCACAAGTAGGCATGGGCCTATGCAAATTAGAGCACCATAACCTCTGATGTGTGGAATATATCACTCAAAAGTCAGTGAACCTACGATAAAAGTCAGAGAATGTATATTCATTTGAATGTGTTTAGCATTATCAAATGTTTACGCTTACATTAATTTATATTGTCATGAAAATACATGATGATGCACGGTGATTAACTGAAAAATCAGAAATAGTGAGAGTATTGTTACACACCCACAAAACAAGGGAAGTGTTGCAATTCAAGATTATTTGATGGCATCATTTCTTCCAAAGTGCTTACTTTTAATTTAAAAATACTGTAGGTTATGTTACATTCATAAGAAGAAAAAATCTCCATCAAATAATAAAATAAAAAATCTCCATCAAGATTTCCCTTCATGAAACACCACTTCAGCTATTGAATATGTACAAAAAGAATGTGAACACGAAGCAAATTAAATAGTTTCATAGTCATAGGACTATGCTCTAAAGAGCATACACAATGAGAAAATAACCATTTGCATGAATAAAATAAAAGATAAAATGAATAAAAGATCAGAACACCACTGTGATCTTTATAGCTCATTACAAATAGGTAGTGCCAAAAAAGGAGACTAATCTTCTGATTCATGTTTGAGATTTTGGATGAAAGGGCTGTCTTTACTCACTTCATGGCTGATTCCCTCAGACAAATATACTATATAAGAAGTATCCAAGATGGCAGAATCTCAACAGTTTACATTGAATGTACAGTATTTGTACTGTATTGTTGTACCTAAAATCCCATCACTTGAACTCCTCAGTTCATTATTGCTAAATAAAACTGCATAACCAGACCAGGAAGCAACATGTGTAGTGTGTATTGTCGCCATAGTGATAATTTGGTCTCTGCACCTGGGTTTGATGATGTCACAATGAGCACATTGCTCAGTAATGGCCATGTCATTTCATCGATGTCAAATGTCAGGTCAGAATCAAGATTTATTTTTTATCCCGCTGGTTGCAAAATTATTAAGTGAACCCATTTGTATTAGGTTTTGTCTTGGTCTTGGTCTTGGTCTTGGTCTTGGTGGACAATGATATCATATAAAATATTTTTTAAGACCAAAAAAATATGATTTTTAATGAAGGAATGTGAGGGTGAATATCAAGACACAAATCATGGTAAACACACAGCTAAGCCTCAGCAGCAGCCTCGATCTTACACCCAGCTCACTGTAGACAACTGTTGTGGGCATTTTCTACAGTTATCAGAGATCCCTGATTACTGCAGCACTGCAGCCTGATTCCTAATGCGGCTTTCTCGGCACATTGGTAATCACCCTGTGGACTGGACTGAGAGAGTATGTTAAATAATGTCACTATTGCTCTCACTCTGAAATTGCACTGAAGCAGCTCTCAGTCGATGTGGGCCCAGGTGCAAGGGGCTTGAGAGAGGGAGAGAGAGAGAGAGAGCATGGGATTTGGATTGGAGGCCATTCCAACGGCACACATTTTAGACAAGATTACATCTCCATCAAGACAAGCGAGCTGTAAAATGGGAATTAGACGTTATGGAATGCCGGCAACCCCTCATACCCATCGTATGCAGAGATTAGAGTCATTGCGGCCTTGCCAAAATATATTGTATTAGAGATGTGCTGTGGCCAGCCTCTTTTTTTTCTCTCTTGTTATTCTTCAAGCAATGAAGCCCTGACTTTGTGTATGAGAGGGAGATGTATCCATAGAATGTCACAGGCCCAGGCTTATAAATGCTATAGGAACAGGAAATTGTTATGATTGGTTCCCCGAAAGGTTTGCCGTTTGTACTGCTCTTCCGCTGATGGGAAACGCAGGCCCAGGGAGTGATAGAGTGGGCATGTCACCACGGTGAACACGACCAAGCAGCTGCTCCATCCGCAAAGGAGGTGTGTTATCACTTCCTGTCTCTCTGTGCTGCTGGACCTGAGGCTCTCAAAGGGTGCTCCGTGACCTTCATCTTTCTGCTGCTGACGCTTAGCAGTTCATAACCTTTGACCTCTGATCTCTACATTTTTACACCTGCCGCTGTGGTCAACAAAGCAGGTGTGGTCATTCACAGTGGGGGAAAAAGCATCCGTTTGTTGGTCTCTGAATGCCCCATTATGCTAACTGGTCACTACCAGACTGAGTCAACAGTGCTTTTTGTAGATACAACATGGGCAAAATATTAAATAGAAAAGACCAACTTCTTTGGCAGGAACCAATGGAGGATTTGACACTATTCCTCAAAGTACCTAAACACAAACAAAGCCACTATTCACTATCAAAATTTTTCCAAACATTCTACTCAATAAATATAGTTCAGTAAATGTACATATTCCTCCAATTTATATCCACATGAACCTAAAAATTTGTGACAGGCAGTATCATGCAGTGCTATTTCAGATTTCATAGGGTTCCATAGTCGACTCATTAGGGACTTTGTTTTCCCAAGCAGAAGAGAAGTGAGTGTCTGTCGGTTGTGGTTGTGAAACAACTCAATAGATTTTTTATTAAAAATCATGTAAAAAAAGAATAATGTACCATGTCTCAGTAGATCACATGTTGATTATTTCCCCACGGTCCTACAATTGGGTTCTTTCAAATAATGAAAGAACCGTGCATGCACGCCCCATTACTTCTGAGGTTATAAGCTGTTATTTTGAAGAAGGGGGAAATGGGTGGAGACTGTATAAATATAGCTGCTAACTTGCTTGTGATGTAACTCGATAAATTCCCCATCTAACTGTGTGGAAAACGACTGAATATTGTCCATCTCACTTATTTAGTGAGTTCACTGTGCCAATACACTGACAAACTGCTGGTGAATTCACCCAAAACACTGTACAGATGACTGATTCTCAGTGAGTGGTGGATGCCATTGTTTCCTAAACACTGTAGACCATAAAGTTCACCCTGTCTGCCCTGAGATGAATAAAGGCTTCTCTCTCCCACATCATTTTCTTCTCTGTGGCTCCACATATCTCTTCAGTGTGCTGGAGCGGGGGGTGGTGGTAAATAAAATGGAAGAAGGGGGGTGCAGTAAAAGACCCCAGACCCCCTCCCTCCCTCTGGCACACCAGAGCATTGTAAATCAGGGGTAACCTAAACAAATGGGGAGAGGCGGGGGGCATTAAGGCAAGGTTATGAGAACCAGGCCCAGAAAAAAAAACAAGGTAAGTGAACTCAGGGAAGGAAAGTGTGTTTGTGTGTGTGTGCATGTGTGTGTGTGTGAGGGAGAGAGAGGAGAGAGAGAGAGAGAGAGAGAGAGAGAGAGAGAGAGAGAGTGAGAAGTGGGATGTTGTAGTGTTGAAAGATGCAAACAGGCTTTATTATCATTACAGGAGTTATATTGCATTTTAGAACAAGAAAATATAGGCCACCAGAACCTGGTGGCTGGAAAAGAACTGTCCAATAGTTGGAATGAGAACAGGTAACAGGGTAATGCTTTAGGGAATCCAGGTCCACCAAACCATTTTTAGTTGCTCTCCTTTCTTTCAATGTTAACTCATCACCAATAGATGACCGTGATGTTTCCAGATTTGTTTTTGAGCTTGAGGTGTTTGAGGTTGAAATGATAGGGTATTGCATGTGTGAGGGTGGAACCATAAAAGGAACGGGGCTTCATCACTGGGCCCTGACTACGGGCAGCACACAGCTACACATGATTGCTCTGTAGCCTTGCTCTAAAGTAAAGCCCATAAGACGAGACACGATTTATGAGTTGTTGTCTTTTTTTGCTGATGCCCACGCAGTTGGGCTGCTCCCCACATTCCCCAGGCACCCTGTCTCAATCCAAAACACCATTTCCACAGTTTATTTTAGCGTCACGTGTGGCCGGGTCACTTTCTGTTCTCTCACTCATTGTTTACCCAGGCTGTCATCACCAGTTTATTTTGTGGGTCCCTGGTCTATATAGCAGTGTTCACTGTTGAACAAGGCGTGAGGTACTTTCACCCTACTGTGTATCCCTGGAATAATTTCTCAACAGACAGCCATCATCTTGTACCACCCCCCCCCCCCCACCACTGCAACCCAGGAATAAAAAAAAATAAGCAAACAAAAATAGTAGATTTTGAAAGAGAGATTTTTATAGGCTCCCTCAAACATATTTCAAGTAGGAGTTTTTTGCCCTAAGAAGTAGTGAAGTGGACATATCTGTAATTCTTACAATGGAAAATAATAGCAGACTATCAAGCATTTTCCAATTTTATTTGTTGTAAAATTCAATACTATACGGTCTATTAAAGTGGTTTATGTGAGCGTTCTCAGACTTCCTGTTAATAAAAATCGAATGTTCAACCAAATGCAGCACGAGAACATAAAAATACGCCTCAGTGGTATTGTGCTTTATCGCTTTAACACCAAAGGCCACATTGCCAAGGTCCAAATTAAAAAGGCTAATATGCAGTTGTGTAAAGCTAATGCACATAGACAGATACTGCACAAAAATGCTAATTTCATTATGTGGAGCACCAGGCAGTAGAGTGTATGAATATATTCTAGCCAATCAGGGTGCCGCCATTCCAAGCTGAATATATGACAAACCGTGATGTGTAATTTACAAATGCTATTATAGCTAAAAGGCTAAAGTTTAATGGGTCAGTTTGTGCTGCCAAATAGACTAGCTTTTTGCAGACATGGTTCAACAAGAAATAGAGAAAACCTTGCCAAATTTAAAATGCCAACTAAGCTAAAATCTCCAACACTTACTCTGGCATAACACAGACAGGTATCAGATGGGTATTGAGAATTGCAGCTGTACGCTAATGACATTTATCTGCTGTAGCCCTGGTTTTGTTTTGCTGAGGATAGTAAAAAAAAAAAAGGCATTGCACCATAACAACAACTTGATGAAATGCAGCACAAACAGAAAAATATTCATTTGTCAATACTATAGTAGGTTGTTCTTTTTAGCTGTGCCCTGCTGGGGTGGATTAAAAAACACTGGTCCTCATCTGTCACCAAACTCTCACTTCTGGCTCCATGCGCAACACCCTGGTAACTGTGTCAGCTGGCAGGCCAAAAGTCGCGAGGGGGGTGCCGAGCGTGCTGGGCACCTGCTGTTTTGTCCTCTGTCATACCAGGTATGGTCTAAATGGTGTGTGGTGATGGGTCTTTTTAAGCCCTGACCTAGCAGGGAAACTCCAAACTCAAATTTAGGGCCTGGGGGCCTCGCTGCCATTGTCGTGCCTTGCTAGGCCTCGATGGATGAACTCCAGGTTTAAAGGGTGGGGCTGGTTTGCGCTCGCTGTAATCCATTTTGAAACTCCTTAGCATAGGCAGAGGAAAGCCGATTCCTTTCTTGTCAAGACAAGCACTGATCTGCCACCATTGGTCATCAGTAATCCACTGTTGGCATCTCCAGCCCCCCCCATCACAGCTATTTGAAGGTTGAAGGCAGTTCTTTACCATAAAGAAGTCCTTAGGTAAGGCTCCTGCACATGGGCGTAATACCCAGGGCCTTGCATATGGATATGGCTATGCCCTCTAAATGGGATCTGGTTGGTGTAATGTTAGGTATTGGTGGATATGGTGGGTGGCAGTCAAAATCAGAGGCCAACTCTGGTTTTGCTGTAATCAACCAACTATCGCTAAGCGATCAGCAGCCAGTGTTGGTCCAGTAATGCCACACTATATTTACCCAAGAGTATCTCATTAGTCAGCAGCTAATGTTGGCATTCTGAAGGTCACAATCAGTATCCCCAAACAGATGCTTTTACAGCCTAAGCCAACTGTGGCTAACCTGTGGCAGGGTCAAATGTGCCATGCCAGCCAACTACCAGCTTGGCACACAGTAGGATATACATTATATGACAAAATGTGTCCCAGCCTGTGTTGGCAAGGGATTCACACACTAGAATAGTCCCAGAATTTGTCACATATTGTTTGCCAAAATGCAGCAAAGAAATGACAAGAAGAGCCAAGTCAGCCATCACTGATGGCCAGTGTTGGAGCATTATTTTAGGCCATTATTTTAAACCTGTGGTGGTATTTTAATGCTGGCTTATGGAAAAAAGGGCAACATTGTACCAACTGTGTAACATTTATTGGGTACTGGCTAGGCTGTGGGCAGCTGGGGTCATTTTTCACAGTGGTGCTTGAAAGCAGAGCCTGTGTGAATGTAGTCTTCATCCTCCTGAACTGTAAATCATATGTGCCACATCATCTCCAGGGAGAGGTCTGGATTCCATCCACATTTTGTCTTAACTTTGAATCTCCATTAAATGTAAGCATTCGTTTTTTCAATGCAAATGCAATTGTTTTGGCAGTCACCAAACTATTTTTGGGAAGGAAAAAAACCCACATCCTTTTGCACCATGAGTATCTTATCATTAGTGAGGACATTCAGGGTCTGATCAATTACAGATAAATTACCATACTCCCACTCTAAAAGCTGAAGAGACCCCGGTAAAACTGGCCTTCGTTCCAATCAATTAAAATAACAGCATTGTTGCTTTGTTATGGTTTTCTTACACCCCGACTGTATAGTATCAGCGTCTTTGGTCGTCGTTGTTTCATTATTTACACAATGGAGGTGTGATAATTCAGCTTGGCCTCTTCATTGATGTGCACGTGCCCCCTTCAAATCGGGCTTCACAAAATAATTAGTGGCTGAAGCCGGCTCTGTTCTGTCCCCTGAATGCATAAAACCGCTCTTTAGACATGGGGTTAATTTCTCCCTTTCTTGCCGGGCCTGGCTTATCTGAATATTGGTGCGGGAAACAGAAGCTTGAGTCTTGGCCCTTTGCTATGCATCGATTTCCCAAACCCATTCAGAGGTGCAAAGGGGAACAGAGGGATCTCCCGCTTCACAGCCCCACAATTAAGAAGGGCCACTCACAGGAGGACACCCAGACAAAGCGCTGAAACATGAGGGTGATCTGGGAGCACTGGGGAGAAATAGGAAATTGGGTATCCCCATGCGAGCCTGTCTCTTCCTCCCACGGGACAACGGGTAGCAGCGAGTCTCATTGAGAGGCAGATCAATGCAGAGATAGATTGGCGTTTTTCCAGCAGCACCTTCTTAATCAATTAATCTATAATGAAATCTATGCATCCCCTTAAAGGGCCAGAGCCCCTACAAAAGGTGAGGGCTGGTGTAGGCCCGGGGGGAGGGAGTCAATGCAGGCAGAGCTGGTTTATCATCTCTCGTAATTAATTAGAGAAAGTAAGGAAGTCACATGACTTTAATGAAGGCTCTATCCTCCTCCATCTGCTAACATCATACCTACCTTTACTCTTTTGCACTGATCTTTTTAGTGGCGTGGTTGAATAAATAACACTTCAGATATAGTACATAATCTATCCTTGACAAAAATGTAATGTGTATATATACTACAGTATATATATAGTGTCAGTCAAAAATAGAAGGATATATATAATTTTCATTCATTCGGAAATGCATAAATTATTTAAAGTAAAGCCTACTCATGATGATTTTACATACAAATACTTACTATGCAGAGTTAAACCGAGTATATCTATAATTATCAAACATGAATAATATATTATAAATGTACATGTAAAACTGGTGAAAGTGGTGAAAAAGGATAGGTTTTGAAATGTATGCCATATATTTCAACATCTGTAATGATATTTAATCCTTATGTTTTTCTCTTTGATATTTTATTGTGTACAGTACTGTCATACATTACACGTGCACAGAGGATATTTGTTTATCCAGCTCAGAAGGGGCCCACATAGTTCATAATGATTAAAAACAAAGCTGTTGATGACTTGTTTTTGCTATTGTGCCTGTGCAAACGAATGCATTCTTGTAAATGTAATCCGTTCAGTCACGCTGAACGGAGTTTACAGTGAAGGTTTTAATGCTAATGCACTGTCATTTCTGCTCTGTGACTTCAGCTGTGGTGGCAATATTATATGCGAAATAATCTGCACGCCTGTCTTTTTGTCCACTGTATGTGTTCATGGGGGCAAAAAACTATGCACAGTACAGACAACTCAACATTCTGTGACGGCAAAGGGGACTTTGAACGCAGGATAGACTGTAAGGCTGTCTCCTTTAAGGCTGAATGGAGTCTCCCAGGGAACAATATTCAGCAGCAGTCACACTGCTGGCACCAGTTTACTCCCTGAAAGTCAGTTTTCAGACTTCTTTGCAAATTCCACCTGCTTTTCCAAGTGTAGGAAAAAGGCCTTTTTTTCTTCTGTATTTTCTATTCTGTGGTGGTTTACACAGCATAGCATAATTTAGGATTTGCCATCTCCATTGTTTACCAGAAGATTCCTGGAAGAATCGTTGATCTAAACATTCATGTCTGTATAATTAGTTATAAAGAAGTGATTGCAATCAGGAACAAATATCAACACCTCAAGTATGAGCTATAACTTAGCCAATGCATTGTCTTTACACGTGATATATTTATTAAGGCAAATATTGTTGACTTGCATTGTGATTGAGTTAAACATATCACGAGGCTGCTTTTCCATGAGTGTCTCCATGGCAATCACAGCTTCACTCTGAAAGAGGCTGCCGGCTTGCTTGGGAGTGTGCCAACGTGGTGTCAATGTGCAGGGTCTAGGCGCAGCTTTTCTCATAATGTAAGAAAGGGATAATTTAGTTCCCATTTTAATTTGTCTAGTAAAGCAGAATTAGAGAGAGGATGGCTCCTTGTGTTCAGCTGCGTAGAGGTTTACAGAGCACTGGAGGAGAACAGCTTGGTGCAAAGTCTCACGACAATCTGTCTCTGCTCCTTGCAGAGGACTGCGTAGTGTTTGGACATGAAGTGTTGATAACATTTGATGTTGAAGTATTTCTGAAAAGCCTACTTGAATTTATACCAGTTTACGGAGTAGCACTTGGCATTTTGGATAAGATACTACAAAGGGCTTTTCTGGGCCTCATTTAAAGCCTTTAAAAGCCCTGCAGGCCATATCTGGAAAAGGGGGCCTTTTAATTTAGTAAAATTGAATGAAGCCATCTTTACTTTTGACTGTATTATTATTTTCCTTGCAGGTGTCTGTTGTCATGTGACGCTGGCTTGCAAAGACTCCCACACACCCACACATTGCTAAAGACACTCTTCAAAATGTGTTTTAAATCTGAATTAGCGGAAAGAAATGCTTACAATATATAATTCCAATGATGCTATTTCAGAGCGGTGCTGTACCTAATTTCAGTGGCCAGCCTTGACATTGAGCTGGGAGTGGGGATGATAAATCCCTTTGTAGTCAATAGTGGAAGAAAATGGAAAATTATTCCCTGACCCCCAAAGGTGATTAAAACATTGGGATACACAGAAGAAAAGCACTTTTACACATGAAATACTAACAGATCATGCAAACCACCAGGTGATATTTTACCAATTCCACCATGGAAATATGGATACAATAAAGAAATAATTATTTTAATTTGCAAAGAAATAAATTTGGAAGGGCCAGCAATTCTAATGTAGACATCTAGCTTTGGCATTTGCGATTCAAACGATAAAGCAGTTGAAATTGCTGTCAGAAACAATGTTATGCCAAGCTAATATGAAGACCTCCAACATATAAGCATATGTGATAGTAAGTGGAGGCAAACAGTAGTCTACTGCTGCGTGATTATACATTGCCATCACATTTCCATAACCCCTAATGGACATCATGTTCTGAAATTCATTCACTGCCAAACACTTCCAGCATTGAGAACATTTGATTGGAACCTCTAACATCCAGCATCGGTCATAAAGTACCTGAAATGTATTTAGGGGCTGCATCATTATGCTTTATCCAATTAAGCGGCAAGGCTCAATTAATCAGTTCAGAAATCAAGTTAAACATGCCCTTGCATGAAATACATAAAGTGCATCTGCATGTAATAGTGAGATTCCAGCTGTATACTCCTGGGCATTGAGCTCATACACATTATCCTCAAACACTCTCTACATCCGATGACACAAATAAAAAAGGTTGATAATTTTAACACCCAACATGCAATGCTGTTTTTCCCTCCTTTGTATTTGGGATTACCAAGATAGTCGTCGCCGCACTGATACTTTTTGTACTCTGCTCGAACTGCATGTTAAAATGAAACAGACTGAAATTCCAGCACGTTTCATTGTGGCAGTGTAATCCATCACATTTATTTCACAGAGCTGGCTACCTCATATCCCCTCAGTCCCCATCATGCGGTGTTGCGCCACTTTGGGGTTTGATGTGGCACTGTCTCCTCGCGCTGGGTTTCGCATTGGCTTTGGGCAGGAGTAGCGTCACCGCTTACATTTTATCATGTCACGTTAAAGGTGTCACTTCTCAGATCAATGGAGACATTTCAACGAGGTTCCTCAGAGTCCTCGGCCATGACTTATGTTTTTATTGCCAATTTTGTGTAATTGAATCATATGTTATTGAAATGTTAACATTCGTGTGATTGATACACTTTCTGAAAATAGCAACACAAGATACATTTTGAATTTATTTACACCACAAGGCCAGCCCCTGTGTTGTATTAAGTGAAGATATACAGTAGTATAGAAGTAGGTACAGCATAACTACTGTATGTACACATTGTTACATTTTACTTACAATTGTAAAAAAAAAACTGTATTTCAACATTTAAATGTTGAAATTTGCATGTTTGAATTCAATATCATGATTGTGGAGGAAAAGGAGAATTAATTAGCTAGCTAGCACTTATGATTGTGACTGTGGGGACCTAACCTTCACTGCAGTAGAAATCCCTACTTGAAATACATCTGTAAACAAGTTTTTTATAGTTGTACAATGTAACAATTTGTGCGTACACAGTAGTTACATGGCCCCTACTTATGTACTTACAGTGTACTTAACACAGGTATTCAGGAACACTTAATGTAAAGTGGGACTGGATGTTTTGCATATGATTGAAAATACTTTTAACAAGAAATTAATCAATAATCACAGAGAAGATAGTTTTACTTAAAACGTGTGAGATTTGTCTGGAGTAGTCCAGGCATAGAACAGATGTATTAAACAAATGTTGAGATATACACCATGTACCTTAGCAACTAAATTTTAAGTAAATTGGGATTAAAAAAGAATGAAAACAGCTTTTACTAATATTTTAATGTGTCTTGTCTTTAAAGAACGTTCAATGATATTGATTAGGGTATAGTGCAGTTTCCCCAAACCTATTTAATATTATCGCTCACAAATTAGAATTCCATTGATTTATCTGCGATACTGTGCAGACACATATTCTTAATGTCAACGTTTTTGACTTTATGCTATTATGCTATTTATGCTATTAGGCTACTGTGTCCCCAGGTTATTGTGTACATTCAAACTCTAGACCATTTTTAATATGAAACATGATTATGATGCTGATGGTGATTATTATCATTAATATGAAGATAATAATGTAGATTATGCAATCAATATTGCAGTTTGAAAATGGGGATACAGGAGGATTCTATCGCTGTCTCTTTAAAACAGCGATCCCTGTTTTGGCAAGGGAAACGGTTAGGGGGTTGGCTTTAGCCGTGATCCAGCGCTCCCGACAGGAGAGTGAGGAGTGGGCTTAAACTGTAATTCAGTTATGTGCATTCAGGGAGAGAGGGGTCGCAAGGATGGAAGTCATCGCCGAGAATTAAACATTCACTCACTCATTCTCTCTCTGTCACCGCGTGCTCCCAGTGACGGAACATAACAGAAGTAATAAATGAATAGACCTGCAGTTGTGAGAAATTATCGTCAAAGACAGTAGGGGTAAATAACTCTGAAATGTACGTTAGGAAATTGCAGCATCTCTTTAGCCCGTGTTAAACCGGTAGAGTGCTGGCTTCTTGGTCCTATCGGCAAATGTATTTTCTATAAGATTTGAGAAAATATAGGGAACCAATTGGAAAGTAATTATCTTGGACATATTCGCGTGTTGCATGTGTGGATCCGATGTGATGCTACGACTGCTTCTGAAGTGGGAATTGATTCGCGGTTTGGAACGGAGTTTCCAAAGTTCTGCTGCGCGGCTTCTGTCGCCTTGAAATATCAACCGAGCTGTGGTTGTCACCAATTGTAACAATTGGTGGATAATTTTGATTTTTTTGTTGCGTGTTTTGGATACTCACAAGACATCTTTTGGATTTGGCCATATTTCCAATATATAAGGTTTCCCAGAAACCAGGAGGGCAATGGAGTTTCACATCACACTGGATGCCCTGCTGCTTCTGTTTGCGCTGATATGCGTGACTTTTGGTAAGTTCAGTGAATTATAAACTGTACAATGTTGAACTGCATTTTACGCCTTTAAACTCATCGTTGAATTTATGGAAATCAATCATCACCTTGTTTTAAACTCACTAGAGAGTTAAATCAGGAGATCATTTCACATTTTATTTGGAATAAAAAAATGTAAGGGTGTACGTTGCAATTAGTCCTCTGACGTTGCCACATAATCAAAGCCGCCCCTCACAAATACGTACGAAAAAAAATACCATCAGCAATTAAGACCTTTTTTTGATTAAGTCATAAAAACTCAACCGCTGTTCAGCTAGTTTAGACAAACAAGGCACATTGTTCTATGTAGCCTAATATCATACACGTAACATTCCCCTTATGTGTTTAAAACATGTATATTGTATTCCATTTAATATAGCTGAATGTGTTGCATATTACATTTAAGCCACAATGTGCGAGCTTTACAGGCATTTACGGATAGAAACGTTAAATACACCCTCACACCCTGTGTGTGTGTGTGTGTGTGTGTGTGTGTGTGTGCGCGCGCGCGTGTGAGTGCCTTTTACCTTGTTTCTCCTCATGGTCGACTTTTATCAACAGTCAGGGTCGAGTCAGGTTTATTTAAAGCACAGTGTTTAAACAGAAGATTCTGTCGATGTCTCTGTTCAAACAGATCGGTGCCATATGGCAATTAATAATTTACGGTGTAATGGTATGCATCGCTCTCTTTCAAGATGAATTCAAAATGAATGTGTCTCACACGTGTGTTGAAATCAAACTGTTTTGCTAAACTAAAAAAATCTGGAAAAATCTGAGCGCCAGCGTAGCTATGCATTAGGCAACAACTTGGGTCGTACTCCTCAATTGGCTCTGGCAAATGGTCTGACATTTCTATGAATTAGGTTGTCTTCGTGGACAATAATGAACGAGTGCAGTTTGCTTTTACGTGTCTCTCGATGAGACTTCTTGAAAGGTTAATTATGGATGTGCCTACTGTACCTTTAAATGTAGAAGTAACTTGCCTTTAGTTTCAAGATGCATGTTTACGAGGCCTTCTTGACAACCGGCCAACAATCACATAAATAACTCGTATTCAAAGGCAGTATTAAACTAAAAGACAACCTCTCATGCGTTTGAATGCGGTTTCAGAGGTAGCATCACAAGGAGACTTTGATAATATATTGACCCCTGCTATGTATTTGCCACGCGCCATAGATCCCATCTTATCCTGCTCAAGAAAATGGTCTTTCTCACCAAGATATCTTAATCCATAACTGGGGCCGAACTCATCCGGTTTGAAATGGTAATAGCTGTCCTGATCAAAGACTAAAAAAACAGGCACAATGTAGTTAAAATGAGATGCATAACTCTGAGAATAAATAACAGGACTGCAAGTAACCACTTACAGCTCAGTTTTTAACATGGTCTCCAGCATTGAAAAAAACATGGAGAGTTCTCTATTCACAAATGTGTTTTGCAAATTTTCTCATTTGCCTTCCAAATTGTGATTCCAAAGAGGTGTCACAGTAAAGACGTTAGAACTGTGTCCCATTACATTATCATTGATAATTCATTGATAATTTGTTGTGCCTGCTTCTGCTGTACATTAATGGGTCCCGGATGCAGAGGTTGAATTTACAGGGATTGTTGGATCTGACAGAGATATTGGCGAACCTCATTTCTATGCCAGTAGCCTGCTTTTATGAGGCGGCGTTGTTGGGCCCTAGTGTTGTAACATCTGGGGAAATAATCCCTCAATGGCTCCAGATGCTCCAGCTGGACGCATCAACATCCTCACCGAGTTGCTTGTTTACGGCTCTGTGAATTCAGTGTCATTTTTCGGAATTGCAAGAAATGACTCACCTGTCATCAGCCATCTCGGTTAAGGGAAAAAAAATAAAAATAATAGTTTTCTCAATGTGTTTCAGTTGCTTGGAGCTTTGTCAGTTGTTGTGAACATTAATTATGTGCATAAAGGCAAATGCTCTCTGTAAAAAGCTTTAGAGTGCACTATAGGGGCCTGGGGGGGGTTTGGGAAACCTGCATCGCTGTGAAATGCCTGAGAATTTTGACATTTGTGGCTAATTCAGTGTGTGGAAAGCCACATTCAGCATCCTTCCCAAGCCATTTAAAATATTATACCCTCCACTAATTTCATGCATATATTGCACAGTCATTAGTTTAGACTCTGAACATGGTGTCTTCCATGCTTGTCTTATCTGCCCAAAATCGTGTCTTCAGCCTCATTTTTGGTTCAAGTAGAGGAGTCTTAATAGGGAAGAGGCTACTGAAGAATGAAAACCGCCACACAGAAACAGTTTTGTGGATGAGGAAATTGCCTATTCCTTCTATCCAGTAGGGCTGTCCCCGACTAAAACAAATCTTGGTCGATTAAAGATAACATGTATAGGCCTAGCTATGTTAAGAGTGAAGGACTGTCACTGCCATACCCGCAGCATCCAGAATGGATTACTGACAAGCGTGCTGAACTGTGGCGCGAATCTAGGTGTTTCATGCTGCATGGAGAATTATTTTAATACTTTATTTTTTTTTTTTATGCAACTGCTCGACCAAAACAAATCTTGGTCGACCAACTGCCCATCGACCAAACAATCGACCAGTCGACTAAATGGGGTCAACCCTACTATCCAGGGATCCAAAGTTTTTGCTAGCTTTCTTTCCTTCGCCTGTTCAGTCTTTTAAAAAGAGCCTGAAGGTATATGAGTTTTTTGGACTGGAGTTTCACTGCATGACATCCCCTCGTGGTTCTTGAAGAGGTTTCTGTCTTCTGTTCCCCGGGTGGTGTGTAATCAGGAGGGGGACACATGTTTGTTTGGCTTCTTTTGAAGTCATTTTAGATGGCCTCAAAACAGCTGTCAGTTTTCTCATGACTGTCCCCAAGCTGGCCTGGAAGAAGACCAAGGCCTGGATCAAAAACCTTGACTCACAGGCGTAATTTCACACTTCAAACCAGATCTCAACGGCTGCCTTTGTAAACAGGAGGACAATGCCTCTAACTAAAATAGAAATTGGTAACTTTTTGTGTTAGTTGTAAACAGGTAGGGGAACATTTTCATTCCCTGTTTTAATGGCTTCCCTTCATTGTTTGGCTTTAAATTCAAAGAAAATAAAAAGGAAAACTGGATGCAGACATGCAAACAACACCAAAAAAGAAATGGAAATACAAAATATGATAAATAAAAACTGAAGAAAAATAAATAAAACTGCACAAAAATTGGATTAAGAAGTAATTGCAAATACTGGAGGCAACTACATGCACCTGATGTAAATTATTTTGGTCACGTCCACCAAAGTCTCAACTCACAGCCTTTGTGGTGGTGTTTCTGCTCTTAAATGACTGTCATTACCTCAGAAATACTGGAGATTTGTCATGGATGTGAGTCATCGGAGCGCTAATACCATGTCACTTCCTGCCCCGCCTGTGTAAACAAAGCAGCATTTAAGTGTCAGTCAATAAATAGAGGGAGACAAACATGTCGTCTCCTAGTGGGGCCCCTTTTACCCAGTGAATCCTGTCTGACCAGATCTTAAATCTTACTTCCCAGTGGGAAAGTTGCAGAAGGGACCGCTTCTCACGTTCAGCTTTTCAGTAACATGAACGCCCATCCCAGATTCCTCTGTCCCCCTGCTCACCCCCCTGTTTGTTTATCTGCGAATGGTTCAATCTGTCAATACCCCTGATACGGTCCCACAAGATCAAACAAGTTTATTAAACTCCGGTTGCGCACGTCTTATAACCGGCAATGACAGAAAATGTCAATACTGTGCAGTACTCTCCCACTCCCACAGTAGGTCCACTGTAATTAATTAAATAATAAATCATTCATTGTGTTATAGATTGTGGTTTCAAACAATAACAGCATTTTGGCTGAAACAAACAAAAAATATCCATCAAACTTCTCTTCTTCAAGCTTTATATTTCAAACGACACATGCTTTTGTTTTACAGAATTAAAATGATAAATTATTGTTCTGTGTATGTTATGGTACTGGCAAGTTAACTGGCCACAAAACCTTTAACTTACTGGCTCACTAAAATGAACAAATTAATGGAAATACTTAAAAGGGACTCTTTGTGACACTGGTGCTGACAGGGTAACCTAGTTAACCCCCTAGACCCTTAACGTGCCCGATGCTGCTGTCTGGAGTGAATGGGGCTCCCAACAAAAGCACGTCATCAATCTGCCGGGGCTGCTGGACGTGTCCCCCGGCCGCGGACAGCTTAATGGGTGCACGCATTAGTTCCAGTGGTTACAGAGGCTCGTGTGTACCCCACTGCTGGAAAGCCACAGAGACGGGGCCAGGATCAACAGTGAACCTTCCTCTAGTGCCAGGGTCTTTGAGGTGAAGTCCCCTGCAGATAAGACCCTAAAAAGGTGGTAACAAATTCCCGGTTGATGCGAAGGCATTGTGGTCCACACATCACACCAAGATGTAATCTCTCCAATGTATGGGGGGGTGTCAAATGCACTGCAGCCATCCCCCCCGTCTGACATGAATGTCTCCTCTAGCTGGTCACTGTAGGACTGGCATCTTCATCACCACTCTCACACGGCTCACAGAGGAATTGTGTTGCTCCTCATAGAGGACAGAGAATACAGTTCCATTCAGACTGTTGGTTGAGCATTAGAGGCAATGCTCACAACCCAATGCATGTGTGCAACAATGTATACATATCATGCCCTTTGTGTGGACAAAATTAGTCTACAGGGGCACACGGGAGCTGGGCCAGGGCCTGGGGTGGGGCGGTTTCCATGGAGACAGGCCGCGCTGAATTCAGGGAGTCAAGGCTGGCGCGCATCGCTGCCAGTTGGCCGCACGGTTGATCGTTTTTTCCTCCCTGCATTTGCGCGTTGTCGGTGTGCCTGAAGCGAGAACACAGTGGGTAGCAAGGAGTGAAACGAGGTGCGTGCGTGCAGTCTGCTTCACTGCCTCTCTGGTGAAGGAGACACCCGGTGTCAAACTTTCTGACCGATAAGTGTGCCCCTTCTCACCCCTGTGGTAGGTTGTCCTGAGCACAGTTTTGTTGTTTGCATGGGCAGGGGGTTATTCCGTTTAGCTGCAATTGTTTGATTATTGAAGCACCTGATTCTTTTATTTTTGGTATAGAAGAGCATCTGCTAAATGCCTAAAATGTAAATGTAAAAATGTAGAAGACTTTTACTAACTGATTTATTTGTTTTACTGTTATTTGAGTATTAATCTAGCCCTTTTAATACCATAAGAAAGTATGTATACTACACAGATTCTTCAATTAAATTAAAAATGAAATTTCCATAAGATTTAAATACAAATTGAATTTAAAATTCATGCAGTGCATTTGATCTGATTAGCGATGTAGTAATCCTACACTGGACCAACCACTGCAGGACCCCCCAATTGTGCAAAATGTCAATTTACGTAATGCCTCCCCCAGCTTAGGTAAATTAAATGGGAAAATAAAGCTGTACCCGAATATCATGTGAAAGGAACATGCCCCAGTTCTGAGGGTTAATAGAATCACTGAAATGAAGAACAGCAATGGGGGCCTGTTCAGGCAAAGAGCTCTCTGGGACAGTGGTGCAGAGGCGACCCAGTTGCAGGGCAGGAGTCCTGGTAGCCAGGCCTGAATCTTCGCTCTGGAGTCCTGAAAAAGTTCCCCTGATAATGCATGACACCCATGTGGGTATATTCACCTGATGGCACACCCATGTGGGTATATTCACCTGATAGCATATGACACTGATGTATGTATATATGTATATATGTATGTATATTCATATGACATTATTATAATAATTATTTATATATAATATATTAATATTATTAGCTGTGTATGTGTGTGTGTGTGTGTGTGTGTGTGTGTGTGTGTGTGTGTGTGTGTGTGTGTGTGTTTGTGTGTGTGTGTTTGTGTGCATGTACGTGTGCAAACAGTGGTGTTTGGGCTCTGCACATGGTGTGGTATCTCAGTCCAGAGCAAACATGACCATAGAGTTTGGCCTTTGAAGGGCGTGCAAACAGCGGTGACAATGCCTCGTGTCTGGCCTCCCATTAGTACCCCCACATTTAATGAGCCTGCCGCTTCGTTATTGCTCCGATTATCTTCATTAACACAGACGTGACCACATTACTCACCTCCACTGTTTACTTGACTTTCCGGCTCCCAGCTCACCCCCTCCCACCTGATGTTTTTGGGGAGCGATGTAACCACTAGTCTCATTTACCGAAACACTAATGCTTTCTCATCGTACTCCCGTGATGAAAGCAATATTACGAACTGGAAATACACCGCAGCAGGTGTTACTGGGGTTGAATGATATTAGTGCAAAGAAAAAAGCTTTGAACAAAGAACACATTTTATTTGTATTATTAGACATTTTTATTATTACTATTAATAACGTAGTATTTTGGGATATAAGTAGTATCTGTAGCAGTAGCAGTAATAGCAGTAGCAGGCGTATTAATATTAATGGTAGTGGCATAACAAGCAGTTGTGGTAGTAGCTTGAGGATGCTCAAGTATGGAACAGTAAATAGACGGTAAGAAGAAAAACACAAAGTACAGTGCAGTTAAATAACTGGTATTGAAATTATTATTCCTGTGTGCTACTTATTTTTTTGTATGTGCAAAATACATTTTGCCTTGCACTTTGGTGTGAATCAGGAGATGTAAGGTGTTGCAGTACTAGTAGTACTTCAGAATATGGTTATCCTGTCACACCTGTCTTATTCAAGAATGTTTTAAGTGGGAGTTTGGCACAGCTTATTTTGATGAGATGATTTACAGTGACGAGTATGAGCGCTGATCTTATCGCAGCGGGTTACTGCATGGTTATTTGCGGGCGTCTCTTTAGTGATTGGCAATATGCCTTCACCTCACTGGGGGGCTATGGGATTGGAGCACAAAAACAGCCAGGTCATAAACCTATTAGTCTTGTAAAGGTGTGTATTTACTGCCGTCGTCTCAGATGAGCGGTTTGTCTGCCTTCTCGGCAGTGCTCAAGCTCTAAAACATGCAGATCTTTCCACTGTAAGAATGGCTACTAAAGTCCGTCAGCGTTGTTGACTCTGCAAACCGGCTGAAGGACATCTGTTATCTTACATAAGACAGATGCTCATTTTGAAAGCTTAGCGCTGGAAATGTGTGCAATTAATCATAATTTACCTTCCTCTCTCCGTTCTCTTGTCTCTCTCTCTCACACACTCTCTCACCTGATGAGACTCGTTCTCTTGGCAGAATTGAATTTGGACAGTCTCCACTTGGAGGTCCATTAATCAACGACCTGATATACATTTGAGTTGATGGCTTTGATTCAGAGCGCGTGATTTTGGAAAGCGACGATTCCGACGCAGAGCCGAACGCGTTGGCCGTCTGAACCAGCTTGTGGTCAAGCTTTTCCTGGTGGGGGCTGGGGATGGGGGGAAATGACATACCAGTGAGTCTCCAGGGGAGTGGAGCTGCATTTCCTGCTGGTCCACTGCCGTCCCTCTGCATTCTGACCATTTCCTGTTACACTCATCGTCCTGCTGATAAGGAGACCAGGGCACGCCCTGAGGATGGAAGTGGTTCCTGGGAGTTTTAGTGAGGGCAGCGGGAGGGCACAGGGCCAAAGAGACAGGATGAGTGTAAATGTGCTCAGCACAGCACTGGGATGTGGTGCTACCAAATAGGCCCTAAGAGAATCCTCCCCTCTGGCCCGACCGCCAAATCGAAGCCACCCCCTCCCCACCATGTGCTATAATCGCTTCCTCTGCTCTACCCAGGTACAGAGTCAGCTGAGCTATTAAATCTGTATTTATGCAGTATCATTTAAAAATATATATTTTCTGAAAAAAATGTTGATATAGTTGGATGCACTAAGCATGCCCCATGTGAATGGCCTTCAGCAGGCAGACCAGTCCTACTGTAGATCCTTCCATTATCAATAATTATATTATGCTGTAGAAAATCCAAGACCACACCCCAGAATGGGACACCAGCAGCTTGCACTCACACATACACACACACACATATACACCCACATACGCATGTACACACCCAATTGTTTGTAGATGGCAATTAACCTAGACAACTTATCTTGTCAGAGTAGCTGGAGAAAAACACGGGTACGGAGGTGCATTATACAAACTCCATGCAGACAGAAACAGTCTTGAACCCTGGACTCTGGAGCTGTGAGACGACAGTGCTACCTACTGTGACCCCCCACACCAATCACCTCAAATGCAATTCAATTGAATTTATGTTTTCCACCTGAGCTATAACATATGTTTCTATAACAAATCAAGTATGTTTCTAAGCTGAATCGGTTTTCCCCAAGGAATTTCATGCGGTAAATCATACTGGAGGAGAATGTGGAAGAAGGCAAACCTAGCAATATTGTTCTCCATGCACTTTTACATCTTTGCCTGTTGCATTCTGGGAAGGTCTAAGAGCTGGCAGGATTTGAGAGATCAAAACGGAAAGCCGTTATTCGAACCGAAAAGTTGTAAAAGTCAGCCCCTGGGCACTTGAGCCGCTCTGGCAGACAGCAGAAAGGGAACGTCTGAGAAGAAGCCGGGAAGAAAGAAGAACAGGTCTTCAACCCTGATTGATATTCCACAGCACAACTCTTCCACGATGTCTATCCTCCCCGTGTTTGGGACATTGTGTTGCCGCTGCACTCTTCTCGACTGACCCTTCTGGGTCTCGGCCCAGTGGTGTCTGAGCCAGACAGGATGTGAGGGATGGGGGGTTGGGGTAGTGGGGTCCGTAGGCCCAGCTGGGACTCATCGGCGGGGCTGTCCGTGGCCACTGTGTGATGGGACAAAGATATTTACGCTGTGTCCCATCAGTGCTCCGTAACCTCACCCTCCCGGTCACTGCTGCGTGCAGTGCACTCTGGGACTTTGTTTCAGACGGCCGGCGCGACATGAGCCTTACTGCTCCACTCTTATGTTCCAGGGATAATGTGCTACTCACGCTCCTACACTGCCCTGCCCCCATCTCTGCTAAGATGACAGTCCACAGCAGGAAGTGGACACCTCTCGGTGAAACGCAATCCGTTTTCAATTTGTTTCCCAGATGTGTGCCTGCAAGGGGCCTTATTTGAACCACATAATGCAATGGGGGAGGGGTGAGGGATGAGGGGGAAGTGGGGTTGAGCATACCGATTAAACATACTGTTTGGGATTACATTTCTACGTAAACTAAACAGAGGGAAGATAAGCATACCAGAAGGTCAGCAAAGTCTCTGTGAGTAACGGGACTGGCATGTGTTTTGCTGTTTTGCACACATGCACACACAAAGGGATCCAACTGAAAAGGGAGTCCCTGTATCCCTTTTTGCGATTTTGCTCTCCCCCCTTCTTCCACGTGGACAGGGACACTTCCTCACTGGTGTTTCAGCATCATTCAGAGCATTTACACTCCAGCTGACAGAGCGTTCTTTAACTGGACAGTGACAGCAATTTAATGCCTTCAGTTGAGTTTTTTTTGTTCCTCAGAAGTGTATTCTCAGAGCCCGCAAGGCAGGGCTAAGGGGACTACTAAAGCAAGTGACTGAGCTGTTCAAATGCGCTGAGGCACTCAAAGCCTCGTGTTTCTCGTTGCGAAAGCTTCACTTGAATCTGCCGAGGGGAAAGATACTTCACGCGGAGGGCACTTCATAGACCACGCAAACGCTGGTGTGAGGACAGACGCCCCTGTGAAGACTCTGTTGTCTGACAGTGGGGAGTGTTGACACATGTTTTTGTGTGTTTGTGTGGTGTTGTTTGAGTGTTGACTTTACTGAAGGACCCGAAGCCTTGTGTGTGGACTTGTGTGTGTGTTTGCCTGTATGTTTTTGTAGGACTGATGAGAGTGGAAATCTGCCCACCGAGGAAACATTTGTGTTTGACCACTGTCTTTTATTTTACTACCAAAATAGACAACTGAAGGAACAGGCCTGATTTCCAATGCGTACTGAGCACACAGAGCAGAGTGATTGCAGTTTTAATTTGTGAATCTGTTTTGATGACTTATCCAAATGTTATATTCCACTCTGTTGGTCACCGTTGGACAATTTTCCACCTAAAATGTCTTATTTTTCTTTTGATCACTGAAATAAATAACACTGCCATTTATTTCAGCAATGCAAATATCTAAATCTCCTCCCCAGTTGATGTCCCCTGTCATTTCTGTGACCGTGTCGAAGCTTAATGGACACAAAGTCCTTGAACCAAGTCAACTTTATTTTAGGGGGCTGTTCGGATCCCTGTTAACAGCGTTGACACTAATCTGTTTTTCTCAATTTGGCTTGAAAAAGAAAAAACCCAACATTTTCTTCATTGAGTCTCGAGCTTTCACATTTCCACACGCAGAGTGTGTTGCCAGAAAACACGTAAGCTGCTTTACAGCCCCTAAGGTGTCGATGCTATGCTTTAAATTGTCATGGAATTTTTGTAGCTGCCTCTTTCCATTGCCTGTCCCCAGTCACTAAGACCTCCAGCAAAGAAAACTGTGGGGCTAGAACTCTGCCAAGTCATTTTCTTTACAAATTTGGCCAGCCCGTCTTCTCCCCTCCCTACAGAAGCCTAATTATGAGGACCCCGGCTTTATGGCCTGTAGTTTGCATTCTCATGCAAGTGCCCTTTTGTCGATCGCAAGCCTGAGAGAAAGGGGGTTGGGGGGTAAAAGGGGGTGTAGAGGAATCCCCCTCCCCTCCCTTTCTCCCCAATTTAACTTAGGAAATAAGGGCACATTTGCAAATCAATTCTCAGGCTCCTACTACAGAGAGACGGAGGGAGGCTGTAAAACAACAAACTGGGTTTTTTTGGCAGGGGGAGGGGGTTGGTTTGGAGGTACTAAAAAGAATTGCAGATGAGATTTACAAAAAAAAGAAAGTTAGTCATTTTATGCTTCCCTTCTCTTGCTCTCACTGTTACGCCATTCTTTCCCCTGCTCTCCTGCCTGTGCCTGTCCTCTGTTTGTTCTGAAATGGATGCCATCTATAGCAACTGTACTGGCATTAGAATTTGAAAGAGCTTTTACAGCCAGAGACTCTGAAGGTGTCATTCCGGGGGTGGGACGAAGGGTAGCCACCTCATGGCCTAATCTTTTCTTCCTCATCGAACCATGATGGACAGGCAGAAAACTTTTATTTGTAGCGAGTTTAATTTGGAGAGAGTGTAAATATAGCTAAGTACAAATAGCTTGTGTGTTACCTCTTTTGGGAATATAGTGGCTAACATGGCTAAGTTAGTACTAAAAAAACAACACATTTATTTGCTCCTTCCAATAGACACCACAAAGTAACAGAAACTATTTTGTACATAATGTTAGATGTCATGTTTTCTAATGGCACGCTAATCAATTCCAAGCAAATGCTGCTACCATTTGGTTTTTATGAGTAACATTAGCTCACATGTTATTGCTGTGTGGCTGTTAAAGCCATATGGCCATCTTTTTTACATTTTTATTTATGGGTTTTTATGATGTTGTACGCAATCCCAAACACATTACCTTTGGCTTTGTATACTTCTTCCGTCTTTCAATGTTTAGATCTCTTTACATCTGTAGGCCTGCTCTGCTAAAAATTGGATGACATTTTCCAGTGCTTTCCGATTTAATGTGTTACTCCTGAACTGGATTAATTAGCAAAGCAGCCAAGCAAAAATCAATGGCAAACTGCATACCAGTTGTACATGGACTGGTGATCATTCTCAGTGCTTGATCAGAAAATGTAAAATATTATTTAGATAAAAAGTTAAGAAAAAAAAATTGTGACAATTTTTTGGTGGGCCCTGGAGTATTTTATGTTGTCCTGTCCTAGTCTACACCACTGTCACTTCATGTTACAGACTTGAGGCATGAGGCTGTGATAGGCCCCGTTGGATCATTTATTTCCACAGGCTTTGGTCTGAAATTAAAGAGATTATTTCAAGGTTTCAGAATGCCAGACTGACAGCTCAGACATCAAAGGCTGTATTTTTGTATTGTTTTGTCTCCCCATTTTTAATAGAAAATATGTTTACGGTTTTCACCTCGCATGTCTATTGTCATGTAGGAAAATATATGGAATGTACTACTCATTTTGCAGCAGATTATTGTAAGACTGAATTCTCTCATAGAATACAATTGGGGTTGTATTTGCAAGCCTTGTCTATAGGATCGCTGAGTTTAGGGGCTGACCATGGTGCTTTTTAAAGAAATAGACAATCATTACACTGACCTCTGACCTCTACAGGGGACTCAGGACCTGTTGTCATGGAAAACCTGAAGTATGGAACCCTGAACCAAAGACTCTGATGCACAAAAGGCATATCTGTCTGTCATTATACAATACAGGCAGCTTTTGGATTGCTATGATGATTAATTGGCATATTTAAACACTTCAGAGTGATGTATTGAGACATTTTTGGTGAAATTTTGTCCAGTCACAATCCGATTGACAAGTAGACTTTTCGACCCTGTTTTTTTGTTCCGTGTGTCTTTTGATCGTCATACGCTTGAGATTCCAGTGTGTTTTTAAAACAATCTTTAAAAAAATTATAAATCTTCTTAGTAATAAAAGCCCTTTCTGGCAGCCAGAGATGTTGTAATACACTGTCATACAGAGGAGGCTGGCACAATTTGTGATATGCTGGGATCTGGCATGCCTCATGTCTGAGGCAGCAAGGTCACCTCTCTGACTCCATAACTTAAAGAGATGAAAAGACAGCTTCAGCACTTTCTCTTTCTGTCTACCTCTCTCTTTTTGTCTATCTCTGTCTATATGCCTCTCTGTTTTTCTCTCTCGGTGTAGAGTAACTCTCTCTAGCTTTCTCTATGCCTCTCTTCTGTCCCGCTATCTCTCAGGTTCTCCTTTACAGTGGAAATTCTGCTCAGATCCTGAACACCCCTTTCTCCTCTGTCTCCTCTGAAATTTGCATTCTCTTCCATTTGGGGTGCAGTCTAGCGGGATAGCACTCTCCTGAGATAAGAGTGCCTTACCAACTGTAGACTCACCAGCATGCCTTGTTTGTTTTTAGAGCAGTTATGTCCAGGAATTAAACTGGATTCAGCTGGATTCAACTGGATTCAACCTTCACATAGTTTAGCATGATATCTTTTTTCCACTCATATTTGTCTTACCACAAAGGCTACAGTGTTTACAGTGAGCAAAGGTTTGCCAGTCATGGTGGGCTGCCATTGGCAGGAACAAAGTCTACTCTCATTAATGATCGTCCATATGTGCATTTGAATGCGATGCCACTGTGAAGGGAGCTCTGCTACTTGAAATGGCCAGTAGTGAGCTATTTGGCCTGAGATTACTTGAAGTCTTCAGCATCTGTGCAGGCTGCGCTGTTCTGCCTCTCTTTCCCCTCTTTTCTTTTTCTTTCTCTCTCTACTTCCCTCTCCCCCTGTCTTTGTCATTCCTTCCTTTAATTTCCCCTCCCTTCATTCTCTCACACTCTTTCCCTTTATTCACTTCTCGCAATATCTATATCTTTCCCTCCCTCCCGCTCTCTTTTTTGCTTTCCCTTTCTCTCTCCTTATTTCCACCTTCCACTGTCTCCCATTACCTTAATTTATTTATCCATCTCTCTCACACTTTGTCAGCCACCCTTTCTTTTTCTTCTTATCCCTCCTTTCTGTCCCAGTCACTCTTTCGCACTCTCCTTCAGCAGCTCCGCCCCTGCCCTCTGTCTCTCCGTTCTCACCCACTCCTGATGCATTGAAAGGAGGATAAAGCTTGAGTAGCCGTAGATCACCTTCGGGTCAGCTTAGGTCAGTTGTACTCAATGAGATGGAGCCTTTGGCACAGTAGTCCCCTGGCCCAGAGTGCCCTGGAGGTGGGTCACTTTGAGCGCTTCAGAGGGCTTAAAAGCATTGAAACTTGTTTATCGCCTCTCGGCTTAAGCCGTGCCAGACCCACAGGAACAAGATCCCGAAAGTACAGTTGCATTTGCGTTTCCATTTGCTGGATCTCATTCTGCACATACCTTTCCCGCTGTCTCTCTTTTATTTGGCCTCTGCCGGAATCATCCACGGTTGTTTACCTTTTTACAGTCCGGCATGCGTGCCCAAGGACCGTGGTTCTCACAGCCTCCCCATGGATTTCGATTTTGCTCCTTGAAGCCAAACCTCTTCTCTTTTTTCCCCTCTCTTCTATGGTGAAAAGCAGGTGTTAATGGGTCCTGAGAGAGAAGGGATGTGTGTGTTATCGGACTCATTCGGTGGAAGCAGCCATGCGGGCCCTCATTGCCAGAATTCTCTTCTTCTGGCCCGTCGACTCCTCGCTAGGCCCCATCTCCCTCGCTAGGCCCACGGCGTGGTGGGCGCAGGCACGCGTGGCCACGTTTGGCAGCGGTTTAGCTGTGGCTCCTGCTGCCCGTTTCCCTTTTAAAATCCCCCGCGTGACATTTCCACTCACGCAGGTCGTACCAGCCGGCTTGTAATATTTATAAAGCAGCTCTCGGAGTCTGGTCCTGCTGGGCTTCTCCACCACCCCCCGCCAACCAAAGTCTGTTCGGCCTTCTATATGTGTCTCCTAAAAGCTATTAGCTGAACGCCAGTGGTCTTAACCCCTTTCTCCTGCAGAGGAGAAGCACTCTGTGGAATTGCTCTCTCCGTTTTCCCTTGTGACATTTGAATACGAGGGTTTGCAGATGGGTCTTGTAGCTCAGAACCCATTGGATTCCGCCCTCGTGCCCTGTGCTCCATATCTGTAGGGGCAAGCAGGGCACACATAACTGAACTGGAGCCCAGGTCAGACTGTGTCACATGATTTCAGGTTTTCTGTCCTTTTATTTATTCTTTTATTTATTTATTTTACGATATCAACCGATTGTGCTGACAAAACACTCCACCGATTGTGCGAAAACCAGCTGTAGTGGAAACCAGGGTAAAAGGTTCCATACCACCACTGCATTGTTAAACTGACAATTTGCTTCAAAGTCAAAGATTCCAATAGAATCCATTACTTGAGTACTAACAAGCCCATATCTTCATTAGATCAAGGGGCCTGCCATGCCTCTCTGCTCAAGAATGGGACTGTCACACCTCTTTTCTACAATGCAATTTCCTCTGATGTTAGAAAGGTGTTTATTTTTTAAAGGACACTAAAGCATTTTCACAATGCAGTTTAATTAGCTTGTGAGTAGAGCCATGGAAATTCTTCCCCCGCCTTCACCTGCAGAATGTGTTTGGTTTCTGTAACTAATCTCATAACCCCAGGGATTTTACAGTTATTTCCCCATTGGATTTGAATGCCCCCTTATCAGAGACCTTATCAGGAGCCATTTGAGGCACATTCTCACACCTGCATCGTCAGGGTGGCCTGAAAGCACTTTAATCTCAACACAGTCAGCGCTTCGTTGTGCGGCCACAAACTGGTGGCATCCCAAATAGCACATTGGCTGAAATAAACGAAGGGTACATCTTGAGTGAGTCAAACAAAATAAATTAGATCAGAGAAGCAGAGAAGCAGGGAATAAACCTCAAATGAGTGGAATAATAATTTTGGTGTATATGTATCTGTGAAACACTTGTCATGCCAGGTCCCCCCTCACCCGCCCCCTCCCATAATAGAATGCCTCCTTCCTATTGAGGTTTTGTCTGTGTCGTCGTTATTCATAAATAATTGTCCCACCAACACACTGTCATCTAAATTTGGAGAGGGAAAAAAGAAGCAATTTCAAAGAGCTATCAAATCCTGTCTGGATATCTGGCCTTCCGTTCCCTCGCCTTCTCTTTATATAACCTTGAAAAGCTTGACAGTCAAAATTAATTCCCGTGCGTTTTGAAGCCGGGGCAATAATGATTTCTCTCTGTTCCGCTTCATCCATGCTGTGAGGACTTTATTGTTGTGTTTTTTCTTTGATAAATGGAGCATTAACATTGTAATTTCAGCCTCCCAAGGCATACACAGCCAATAAGCACTGCGCTTCCTTGAGTTACCAGCAGTTATAGAAATAGATTGTATTTTCCATCCTTGTTAATATTGATGCACACAAACAAACACAGGGGAATTGGAAGGGACAATTTCAGAAAGAATGAAATGTTCTGCACAGTAAATGTGTTTGTTCCACGTTGTTTGTGCCTTGCCCTCTCGCTGGCCCCTCTCCTCAGATTTCAAGGGAGAGTTGTGAGAGAGACTATTAAATCGTTCTCCCCCCCCCCCCGCAGGGTCACGGCCGCGACTGGAGGATGCCCCGCCCCGGATCGCGGAGCACCCCTCAGACCTGATCGTTTCCAAGGGGGAGCCGGCCACCCTCAACTGCAAGGCGGAGGGGCGGCCCAGCCCCACGGTGGAGTGGTACAAGGACGGCGAGCGGGTGGAGACGGACCGCGAGGACCCCCGCTCCCATCGCATGCTCCTGCCCAGCGGCTCGCTCTTCTTCCTCCGCATCGTCCACGGGAGGCGGAGCAAGCCCGACGAGGGCGTCTACGTCTGCGTCGCCCGCAACTACCTGGGGGAGGCGGTCAGCCGCAATGCTTCGCTGGAAGTGGCCAGTATGTCCTCCCCGTTTCTCTTTCTCCTCTGTCTCACTCACGCTTTGAGGCGGGAACATTACTTGAATGTTACGCGAACGCTAATCGGGCAACTTAAGCGGGGCCTTTCCCAAGCGGGCCCCGTTTGAATTGAGTGAAGGAACTGGGTCTCTGTTTTTTTTTGAGGGGAAGTAATCTGATTGCGTTTATCAATGCGGACGGCCAGGTGACAGCTCATGTGGGCGGTGGCGTCTGCCAAAGGAAGCGACATTGCGAATCTTGAATGAGGTTCCTTCCAGGTAGCAGATGTTGAGCCAGAAATACAACCTTGTCTGAGAGCTTATCGTGGACCAGTGCCAGGGCTTAACAGCAGGGTGGGTGATAGCGAGAGCACTCAAATTAAATGGTGAGCGGATGATTTGACATTTTGGAATTAAATTATACGGTGACTGTAAGGTGGGTCCCGTTTGTCAAAAATAGTTCTTGCAGGTTAATTCAAACCTTTTTTTTCTCTTTCAAACATCTTGTCACCATCCCTTTTGACCGGGCTGGAAACAAAGCATAGGACTACTGTTAGCACTATGTGCACAACAGCCGAGAGATTGTTTCTCTGATTGATCTCGCAAGAAACCTGTGTTATGTGTTCCAGTGCCTGATGCATATCAGAAACAAAGGCCTTCTTCCAGTGATATAGAGAAGGCAGACTACTTGCATTAATTATCACCCACACAGGGCTTCCACACCAATTACTTTAAAAAAGAGTTTAAGGAAATACATGTATAAAGTTGCTTGCCGTTACAGCCAATGATGTTTCCCACACCACTCGCACTGTTGCCAAGTGGCTTTCTCCCTGCTAAGCACTCGTCTAGCTTGGTTTGATTTCTGTCACATCCCTTGCTGATTATTTTCCTTTCTAGGGTAGAATTATGTTCAGTACTTGTGGAGCAAATTGCAAACTCGTTACAGAGAGAGCTGTTTAATTCTGCTGTGGAAACACTGGTGAAAGTCGCAGCTATTGTAGATTAAGAGGCCCGAAACTGTGGAGGAACACAGGGCCTCAACACTCAGCAAGCAGTTTGACTAGAACGAGCAAGCCTTCCAGTCACATAGCTATCCCCAAATCTTACATACAAAAATAAATGAATTAAGGAAAAAAAGATGCATGGAGATGGAAATATATAAATGACATGCTCTAAAGCTACTAGCTGAAAATCTATTACATGTACTCATTCAAATTCATGAAGTGTTATAAAACACATCAGTATACGGTCAAAGCATGTTTCACTGTTATTGAACCTCTAGACACCTATAGTTTTCAAACCCTATTTTAGAGGCTCCATCTGTAACCAAATAGAGAGGACTCATTTCCCTTGAGTAGCACAACAGACATTCTGTACAAGGGGGATCAGTTCAATCATACCCCGATCTCCTTGACGCACACCTGAGAGGTTGAACTTTTGAACTGTAGTAACCCAATCTAAATTGCAGGTAGTTACATGCTTTTACAGGCCCGACCTTGTCTTGGTTGAGTAGATTGCAGGGCTGTATTTCTGTGGTATGGGGCATGAAGTCAGCCTTGGTGTTTGCGTTTGTTGTAAAGGTATATCTAGGGGTCAGGTGAGCAATTGAACATCTTGTGGAGGTACACACGGGCTGACTGTCTGAGTGCTGCTTCAGAACCGTGGCCACCAGGGCCTTGGAGGTGAACATTGTCTAGGAGCACTGAGGAGAGAGGGATTGTTTAATTTAGAACAGGGTCAAACTGAGTTCATGGCGACAGGGCTGAAGTCAGCCAGTTTTGTGGTGTCTACACTAGGTCAACAATGGCCTCTACCACTGCAGCTCTTGCCACTGTTTACCTTATTTTAAATAAAATAGACAGTTTCCAGGCGGGCACATTCAAACAACCCTGTGTGTATGTGCACCAGCAGCAGGTCGCTCTGATCCAAGGAGGACCTTAGACCTAGACCTGTCGCTCAGTCTCTTGAGGTCTCCTCCTAGAATCCAATGTTGAATAATGGCACCACAGTCTCTGTCTGAGATTCAGTCATTGTTTAGGTATGTTTACAAAGTTCAGAGTGTTTTTATTTTGTAAGCTGAGGGGTCAGTTTGTCTGTGGTGACCAGTGGTACACTTTAAAACCGACAGATATTTAAATAAATATCCAAACAGTCGAAGGCTGAAAGGAGCTGATTGGATAATCATTATATTACAAGGGTTTAAAACCCAGACTAAATTAACTTTATGCTGAGTAATGGCTATTTTCCCCCTGCCTCTGCCTCTGCCTCTGAACCTCTGATTCTCATTACACCTTTTGTGACCTGCATTCCCCCCTTCAATCAAATACCAAATAGCTATATCAAGTCATTCAATTATTTCTCTGCTGTGTTGAATAAACCTTGCTTTTGATGAGTGTTCTGTGGCCATGTGGTTTTTGTAGGGGTGAAAACAGGCTACAGGATGGACCTTGTGTCTAATGCAGCAGGGTTGTGATGCTGCTGTGTAGGGCTTTCTGCAGAGCATACAGTTGGCTGCCAGACTTGGCCACTGAGTGAATGCTGGGTCTGCCGTTCAGGGAGCTAACATCCTCTGCAGCTGTCTTCCCCACCCCCCCCCCTCCTTTCCCCAGCCCCCAACAGGCCAACATGGCCTATTGTTGATTATGTAGCTTCATATATCCTTTCTTTCTTTCGGGATAAGAACCTTACATGAGGTGTCTGTGGTATCTCCCTGGCCTGGGAGGGAGCAGGGTACACCCTGAAATAGCCCCGGAGGTTGTGTTGTTCTGGGGTGTTTCTCCGAGCCTCGTGTCGCCCAGTTCCTCGGCAGTGGCAGAGCTGAAACACGCAGAGTTGTGTCCCCATCCCAGGGCCCAGTGTAACGTCCGAATGATGGAGGGCCGTGTGTGTGTGGACCCGGTCCATTTACCAGGAGGGACAGAGGGGCTGTGTAATAGGAACCTGGGTCCCCTGCACTTGCCAGCTTGTCGTTGTAGGGTAACCTCAAACACCTCCATCTGCCGCCGCCCCGGCACCATGTTCAGTGATGAGCTCACGAGCAGCGTGGTTAACGAGTGTCCTGCAGACCAGCGCTGGGGAAACTTTACACATCATCTGGCCCCTCTCCAGCTTCAAAGCGCCCCTCAGTCTGTGTGTCTCTGAGACATTTGTGTGAGTGCATGTGCCCGTTTGCGTGTGCATGTGTGCGTATGTGTTTTATGTGTGCATGCCTGCCTGTGTGTTTTTGTTTGTGAGTGCATGTGTGTATCTGTATCTGCGTCTGTGCGTGGATGTGTTTGCGTGTATGTCCGCTTGTGTATATGTGTGTGTGAAATATATTATTGACATTTTATCATGATGTATAGCCACTTTACAATGTTGCAGTTCATTGAAAGCAGCATTATATAACTTGGCCAAAAGTGACAAGACAGTTTGGCAGTACTGAAGTTCAGTTGTGGTTAGGGGTTTAGATTACAACAATGGCACTGTATTAATTCATATGGAACAGATGAATTGTATACAAATATAACTGGAATAAGCAGCCCTGGATAAAGCGTATGCAGAAAGAAACAAAAGTAATGCCACTGTTTTGCATTAGTTATTAAAATGGTCCGCCGTGATAGCCTCAATCCCTTTTGTTGTGAGGCTCAGACATTGAATGAAAGTGTGAAATGTAAGCCTTTTTTGTTGGAAGTTTACTATGCAGTACTGTCCGTTAACCATGTGCCTTTGTGCTGCCAGGAAGGGCTTTTACGACATGAATATATCCCTTTAGAGACAGGGGGGTTTGGAGGTTGAGGGAGGCAGAGGAGAAATAGATGGATTTCAAACGGGGGCGCCTGGGGTAACTAAACCCTGGCGGGACCCTGGGAGCGAAGGTCGTTTTGAGGTTAGCTCTAGTTTCCAGGGGAACAGGTGAAGACAGGATGGCAGTTGCCAGGGGAATTCTGGGAATGAACAGGTGATGGGAAAGATCTGACGTTGTGCTCCTCTGTTGTGGAGAGTGGGGTGTGCCAACTTTCTCACCCTGCATAATCCCACTTGTCTGGCTGAGGAACAGCTGAATGACAGCCTCTACCTCCCAAAACGCACATTCTAAAAAATTGAATTGGAGGCTTGCAGATTAGTAAACAGGGCATAGCAGATTAGGATCTAAATGAAATGGCTGAACTGCAATTTAAATTTCCTACAGCACAGGTTCCCTTCAGGTCGCCCCGGGTTCATGCCCTTCCTCATTACTGGGTCCTGAACACAGCCAGTGCTGCTATCACCTCCGGTAACATTTCGAGTTGAGCTCACCGCCCAGAGGCTGGGGCGACAGAAGCACGCAGAAGAGCAGTAATCAATGCCACCGTTGTCCCTGAAGCTGGGTGCCGTGGTTAATGTATTTGTGTTGACTGCTCTCGTCTCTCTGTCTCTCAGTAAAAGGGCGCTTTTGCTAAATGTCAAGCAAAGCAGCTTTCACAACAGGGTTGCTGAAAATCCCAAACCAAATTGGAGCCAGCGGAGTGCTGAAAATAGTTTTCGTCATTTTACATAGAGTATTATTTGTCATTATTCAAAAATAACATTCAAACATAGTATAAAAAAATAACGCACACATGGAACGCGCATCCAGAAGCTCCCACTGTTCCAAAGTGTCTGATTGTGAAAGACGCTTGAGTGGGGTCACGGAGGTCCGATCGCGTGCCCTTTTCTCTTGCGTCCCCTCTTCTGCATGGTCAGTGGGCTCCTGTCCAGGGGACCGGTGGCACACAAAGCCCTGGCGGGTCTGAAAATGCCAGAAGACTCGCTTGTAAATGCTGCCGTTTGACGGAGCTTCACTAATGGGATCACCGCACGAGCTCCCGGGCAATCTTGCCTGTGGGAAGGGAGGAAGAGAGGACGGAGGAGACCTGTCCCCTCTGTCCAGCGGTCATTGAGCCGGCCTGGCCCCTGTCCGACTCCCGCACCCCTGACCTAGTCCTGATTAATGAATTCGTTAGACGTGGCCGGAGGCTAATGAGATGTCAGTGGCTCGCGCTAGTGGGAGGGGCGCCCCAAGGGGGGGTTACAGGGGGTTTAGAGTACAACAGGTGGTGATGGGAAGAGCATTTAAAAGTGGCCCCATGTTAATGAGGGGTGCTACGTCTGGGCGGCCTCATCTGTCTCAGATTACGGCCCGAACAACCGGGGCCGCTTAGAACAATGGGCTCCTGGTTTGACTAATGCGTCCCAATCGCATTACAGATTGCGCCTCCGTCACAGTTGTTGCCGCGATTGTGGGGGATTCATTGAGAACGGTCTTTTCTCGTTAACGTAGCTCCGCAGCTCCGCGGTTAATGCAGCACGGAACACACGTCCCAGGTGAAATAAGTAGTGTGGCTTTGTCCTCCCGGGTGCCATCTTTCTCATTTGCCGAAGAATGTTCCGAAAACCTGATTGAGTTTGGGAGTCGTTTTCGGGAACAGCACAATGCACAACTGTTGCCTTGTTGTCCTCCAGTGTGGAGTAAGTGAATGTGCTTTTTGATGTCCTCTTCGGCAAACACACTGCCTCTTTGCATCCCCGTGCGCAAGCTTGTTTGGTGATGTGTGTGTAATTCCTTTTTTCAATTATTCCACCTTTGTTGTTTTCGTCCCCCCAGGTAGCGTTGTCTGTAGTGTACAGAGAGACCATTTTTAAAGTCTTGTTTTTTTACTGAACTCACTCTGGGCCTTTGGGTTATTGACAGCACTATTAACCAGCTTGCAGCATTGCCTGAACTCATACGCAGGCTCCAACTGCCTGTGCACTTGAGCACAAAGCGTGCTGGAAAGTAGAGATAAACTTTTCCCACAAAAGTTTTCTAATGCGATAGGAGGATGAGAGCTCGTGCTAAAAACGTGAGCGTAAGCTCTCCTGTCCTCTCTCAGCTTTCATTTTTGGATCCTTCAGCACAAAGAGAACGAGTGTGAAGCGCACACATTTAGGCCATTGAGGCTTCGTTGGCACACCTTGACCTCTGACCCCTGCATCTTGGGGAAGGGGCGTGGTTGGATTCAGTTGCATTTAGCAGGATTTAGAAGGATCTGTTTAAAAGGACATCTTGTCTGTGCAGATACCAGTTGCCCAGACTGTTTGAATGGATGCATTGTGGTGGCGCATTGCCAGAGAGACGATGCTGTGGCCTGCAGATCACATTACATTACATTACATTACATTACAGGCATTTAGCAGACGCTCTTATCCAGAGCGACTTACAGTTTACATTTCTTTACAATCCATTTATACAGCTGGATATTAACTGAAGCAATGTCAGGTTGAGTACCTTGCTCAAGGGTACAACGGCAGTGTCCCACCTGGGAATTGAACCTGCAACCTTAACGTTACAAGCCCAGCTCCCTAACCATTATACCACACTACCTGCCTATCATGCGTCATGCGTTCACCTCCAGGTGTGATGCTGCCCTAATGCCCTTTGGCAAAACGCTGCCATCAGATCATTTGTTAAAACGATGGGAGTGTAAATGCTTACCGTGCTTTAGCTCTTGCTTTGTCCTCTGTGGCGCTCTGTGACCCTGGGCCTGTGTGCATCTGTGTGTGTGTGTGTGATTGTGTCAGTCTGTGTGTATAGGTGTGTGTGTGTGAGTGATTGATTGATTGTCAGCTTAATACATTTGGTAGGCTCGGAGCTGTGCAGGGCAGTAAAAGGAGGAGCAGAGAGCTCTGCCCACGATATGCTGGCGCAGCGTAGCCTAGACGGGCCTCGTCGGGCGGGCATGGAACCAGGCTGCATCCTTACTGTGACACGGGCAACGGTCCTGAAGGACACATTGTTGCCTTTGACATGTGTGACCTCTGTCCTCCATGCCCCTCCCAACCGCCAATGTGGGGGCCTCCGATAGCGTAGCGGTCTAACGCACCCGTATTGGCTGGTCCTTTAAGAGTGTGAGCTGTCTATCACGGTCGCGGTTCGAAACCCAACTGTACCAGACCAGCCCTGGTGGGGAGTTCCAATTGGGGGCAGTGTTTGGCTGTCCACCCCAGGGGGAGGGTGAGCCCTGGGAAGCACCTATGGGTGTCTCCAGAACGTGGGTGGGCGAATTCCATCTCAAAGGAAGCGGAGTTCCCTGCCCTCTGAGAATTAGCTTGCCTCGTTGAGATGGGCGATGAGTTTGTGTGGGGAGGGCAAATCGAAATAAATTGTAGGGTATAATTGGGAGAAAAACTTGAAAAAAATCCCCCAAAATTAAAATAAATGCCAATGTCATCGGCTCTGATACTGCACGCCCTGAGCAGGCACAACCCACACAGACACGCAGAATCACAGTAGCTGGGGAGGAGCTGGCATGCAACAGCTTTGTTGCTTTTGGGGGTAAGTGGCTGATATTCCCTCAAAAAGGTGAGGGAGTCACGTCCCCCCCAGTCCACCCAATAAACCACGCTGTGCGTAGGGGGGGCCCATCCCAATCACATTCACTCAAACGTCAATGCAGATCCCCACCCTCACAGTGACAGCGGCACACTAGGAATTTACACGTACAGCACAGTGCTCCTCCATCTGCCTGCCTGTTTGTCTCAGACCCTGTTTTCAAAGTCATCAAAGTGGCTGTCTTTCAGGGAGATGGGAGCTGCTAAATTTACCAACACCGGATTTCACTGAATCAGATCAAAAAAAAGAAAATAGGAGAGCATGCCCGTTTTTTTAAGAGAAAGAGAAGGGACGGCTGGCAGAACTCAACGGCTTGGCGGAGGCAGCTTTGCTCAGGCGCAGGTTTCTGTCACAAATAGTTTTCCAGCTGCCCGAAGGAGCAGTGTGAGCACTCTTGACCCTCTCCCACAATGGTGCAGTGCTGCGATGGCTGGACCGGTGGGATTTGCAGCATTCCTTGCCTGTGCCCCCCACTGCGCTCTGTGCCGTCCGCCAAGTCGAGTGGATTTCAAACACTTTACGGAAAACTATTTGCATATGTCATTTGCATAATTTCTTTACGCTTTTTCCGTTTTTTTTCTCATGAACCCTATAAACTCCTGGTATTCTAAAAGTGAGTTTGAATGAGAACAATGTAATTTCGCATCTGTTATCTGCATCATTTGCAAGTTTATTTCTTTGTTTCTTTTTTTCTTTTTTTGGGAGGGTGGGGGGTGGGGGTGTTCTTAAAACAACAGTACAGTATAATCCCTCCTGTCCAATCCTGTTAGGACCAAAGGTAGGTGGGACACATGAAAAGTTGGGTAATTGAATACAAGGAAAAAAACTATGTCAAAATGTGGACTAAGGGAAACTGAAAGTGCAATACTGTCATTTGACAGATATTTATTAATTTTCATGAGATGTGCTTTGTTGTCATTGCACAAGCATTGTTATTTGAGCTTGTTATGCTATATTATGGAGAACACATTGACATCAAAATGACATGCGATATTCCAGCATGTCGGCTGTACAGGGGTCGGATATGTGGGATTATACTGCATTTTTAAAATAAGCAGAACACTTTGGATGTCACTAAGCTCTAAGGAAAGCATTTTAGGTCAGCAAGACGATGATGTTTACATTTTCAATGATTCATGAAAATGGGCTGTCAGCCATACATTTAAAAGCATTTGTGATAAATCTATATGCCGTGGCATATTATATGGTGACAGTATATATATACGGTATATGTATACAGTGCCCCTTTAAAATTTAGATTTAAAAAAAAAAATTAATGTTCAGAAATGTTGAGAATCTTTTTTTCACTTGGAAATTGCAGGGAAAATTTTGAAATAAAGGTGGAAAAGTCTGATTTAATATGTTTTCATTTCAGACTGTAATGCAACAAAAGGTATACTTTTTTAGACTTTAAAGGGGTACTGTAAATATATATTTATTCCATAAAACTGCACTTTACTCTGTCCTTAACTTCCTATATTAACAAATGTAAGTAAGAGCTGCATTTATTTCCAGCTTAAACAACACTTTTTCATCCATTTCAAAGACAGACGAACCAATAATAATAACCTAAAACGCAGCACTTGCTTTCGGGTAAATGACAAAGCGCGTTAAACGCTGTTAAATCCGGTCCCATGCACGTGGACAGTGAGTTAAACGGGTGCCGTTGAATGAATTGTCTGTTAAAATGAACAGTTGGGTTTTCAGTTTCTCCAGATGGTTTCAGTACAGTAAACAGTGATGAGCGTTGGGGGTGGAAGAGGGCACCTTTCGAACCCAAGCCAATGACAGAGCAGACTGTTCGTCCTTCGCCCCCTGCCCCTCCCCTTTAACAGCAATAAATGTAGACCATTCCTAGATTAAAGTAATCCTCTTTCTCCATAGACAATGTCTCTATTAGCCAAGACACTGCATGGCCACACGCATGAGATTAGACCACCTCGGTAATAGACTTATTGTTGGTCCGATTTGAATACAAAAGGACAATTCTGGGGGGCGGGGGGGTTATCGGGGGAGGTGGGGGCGGGGGGGTGGTTTCAGAGGGCTCACCCTGACCCTGCCATTAATATGACGGTGTCCCCCTTATCTGTCTCCTTTTGTTCTCCGTTGATTTGTTCAGGACAGGGCCTTCTGTCTTGTGCCGTGAGGCTGGCCACAGAGTTTGCACACACAACGGGCACAGGGGCTGAATAATGATTAGGCGTACAGTGCGTAAATAACTCACCACCCACTGTGAAGACCCCTCCTTCGTCCCTCCAACGGACCCTCATGATCACAATTGGGCTATTTTCTCAGTAATTGCAGAGAGCATTCTTTAGGACCTTTTAAGGAATTATTTTTGAATAAGTATAAGAGGAACTTTGTGGTGTTTCTTTTAAATGTTACTTCAGCAATGTTTAGAATTACAGGATTCTTTCTGCAGAAAGTGTAGCTTTGAGACAGTCACTCAAATTGCATCACAGTTGTTTTGTATTTTAAATATATATATATATTAAGATATAGATAAATACACTTAAATGTTCTTAAAACAGGCATTTCAGGCTTTAGCCTATTGAACAGCAAAATAACATAACAAAGACTATTCTTATGATAATAACCACTCAATCATGACAAAACATGGCAGATAGACTTGCATTTTAAGCCCTTGAAGATTAAGTTTAGTGTTTGTCTCCTCTGAATCAGCAAAATTTGACTAAGAAGCAAGCTATTACAATGGGAAACTGGAGAAATAATGAAACCGCTTATAGGTTACCTTCCATTTGTGCGATTTCCACATAGGGCTCCATTTCAAAATAAAAAAGTGTTCCAGGTTACTGGACAGGCTTTTCTTTTTTTTTGTGCAAATTAAATTCAATGATGAATAAAAGAGAATACAGCCTTTGCAGTTTACTGGGGCGGGTCCAGATGGTCGCCCTTTTTCCTCCCACACTTACCAAGTAAGGAAGGTAAATATCATCGACCGACACAATGTCAACCACTGCAAATGAAGGGCATGTGGCAACAGTAGGCATGATGTAGAGCACTATAGCTAAATGTGACTCTATTTATTTGTTGAATAGCACTGTTTTTTCAGCCCAGTGTGGAAATCGCTATGTTCATTGGTTCAGAGGGAAGGTATTGTGCTTTTCCCAGCCCCTCCGTTTGCCTACTCATAGTGACCCGGTAGCAAGGGGGTCCCTATGTGGAGTGATCGGGATCAGAGCCTCTTCATCTGGCGGGTGCATCTCTACTATTTATTTGGTCGCATTCGGGGAAAAGTAGACTGCAATGGAAATAAGTTGGCTTAATGAGTGTTATCCTCTGCAAATTTGCGGTGTGCATTAATGTGATTGTCATGTATTAAGGGTATGTCTGTTTGCACTGTGTATATCTAGAATTTTTTTTAAATTGTCAAATAAAACTAAATACCCTAACCGACACGAGCAAGGAAGATGGCAGCAACCTCCCCTCCAGTGTCAAACCGGTCGGTGCACGCTGGGAAGGTGAGGAGATTAACCTCCGACTCATGCCGCTGCTGGAATTGCCTTAATGGGGGGGCGCAGCTGCCACCTGATGTATGAACCTGGAGAAAGCCGATGCCGGGAGGGATTGACACCTGCGTGAGGTAGCACATTCTCTGAGGCGGCCATTAGTGTGCTAAAGACTGGCCTTTGGGTGCGTGCACTTTAGTCACCGGGCGTTTTTTTTTAGGGCCCTCCTCGGGGCCTGAAATGTGGGTGCTTTTCGGGGGTTTCTTTGAAACGTTGCCAGGGAACGGCAAGCTGCAGGCAGGGGGGTTTGGTTTCAAACAGGGGCGTGCACAGGTCAGACAAGTCCCCCCCAACATCCCCATCCTCCTAAGGCACAGAGCTTCAGGGCCCATCTTGCTAACCCCCCACCTCTTTGGGGCAGGATAATGAGACTCACCCCTAGCTTTGCACATGAGGCCTTTGCACACGAGGGTAATTTATTACATTCAATTTGTTGCCCTGACACGTCTGGGTTTTAAAGGTGCTGGAGATGACCAGACGGGGGTGTTTATGAGCGGTTAAAAGCCTCGAAATGATACACCCCGACACCGCATCTCATCCATCTTTGCCACTAACCAGTCGCACGCTATCCGCACAGGCTTCGAGGGACACGGTCACCCATGTCACGTTTCTGGGTGAAATACTGCTGGGGTTTTTTTTGTGTGCCTCCACTCCCGCGCTATATACCACAAAGAGCATTTTCATGAGGTTCTCCTGGTGAATCAGAGGATTAATGGTGTTTCGGCTGCAGAGGTCTGCATGTCTTTGTCCCTGATCACAGCAGACGTGCTACTCCTTCAGCGATAATTGTGTTCAGAGGCTTCACCGTTTTCAAGGGCAGAGCTTCCGATTTAATCTCACGAGCATTCTCCAGCCCGCATTAGAACCACAAGGTAAGCCCCGACGCTAGAATATTGTAAACGATAAAAAGGCCATGACTTAAAATACCCTTGCTTGTTGTCCCATCCCAATCCCCTCGGTCTAGACTGACGGTGTTTGAGCACCCGTCCCCCGGGCGGGTCAGAACATTATTTTTTCCGTCATAAAGGAAATAATTTCTCACAAGGCCATCACCGAAAGTGTTTGTTGGCCAGATGCTTTTCATCCATCAGTCTCTGAAAGCCGGGCCCTGCCGCGGTCTGTGGAGGCAGAGGGGAGAGAGGCGCCCACAGCTGTTACCTCCTAACTGGACTCAGGTGACGGCTAATCAGCACAGACAGGATATAAATGAGGGCCTGACAAAGACAAACACGTGCGCATGCAGACACAAACAAAAGAGAAAAAAAAAAAAAAATTGGGGGCGAAAGAAAGAAATCGGGTCGGACGGCGGTGGGGACTGATTTCCCTCCCTCCCCAAGGCAATATCTGTCCCTCCTGCTTGCCGTCCAGAGCGCCTCTCTCATTATGAGGAGTAGGCCCTTTTTTGATCCTATTGGGGTTTGGAAATGATGGAGTGGGCTTTTTTTTTTAGGGGGGTTGCTCAGAGTGGGACAGATGTCCAAGCAGCACGTGCCTCATCCCCCAACACCCCCCCATCCCCACTCAGACGGGGGCCCCTCCTCCATGACAGCTGTGTTCTGTTGACCTGGGAAGCCTCCGGACTGGGACAGGCCGCTGTCTGTCCTAACTAATAATGCCCCATTATTGGGGTGGAGCCCTGTGGAGCGCTGGCCCTTTGGGTTAACTGGACAAAACCTGACCCACAGGTACAGCACATGATGACAGTGGTTCTGTGTGGCTCAGTAGGTAGAGCACAGCGTTGGCAACGCTTAGGTTGTGGGTTCAGTTCCCACTGGGGACCACATATACTGAAAAATGTACACATTCACTACTGTAAGTTGCTTTGGATAAAAGCGTCTGCTAAATGGCATATATTATGATATAAGTTACAGCTTCTCCCTTAACAAAGATACAATACGATTATAATAATGCATGCACCTCTTTTGCATCTCCCACTAAACCAGACAAAAAAAACGCTAGGTCCCAGACAACTATCAAACTCACCCCAAAGCGAGATGTGTGTAACATGTGCACAAAACAGTTACCGTTTTACCATAATACAGATTATGACCTTGGGTGATGCTATGAGAAACGGAAAGTTAGGGAAAATGTGTTGATAAATCAAAATCATTTGTTTGATTGTCCAGTGATCCTGTGATTAATTTCAAGCTTCAATTCAACGTTTAATGGTTATCGTAAAGGAAGCTAATGACAATTCTTGGAGCTCCGCCCCACATTGACGTTAATGGCTGTATTGATTTTGTTCAATTTATGAAATAAAAGTGCATTGATCACACTAATGGGGGACGTGTGTAAGAATATTGAGTGTGCCTTCGTAATCTCACTTGTGTGAGTCCTTCAGTGGTGCAGGCCAGCTGGACTGTTTGCCTCTGTGGGTAGTGTTGTTTGTTTGTTCCGTTGGAATGTCTGGAAACGTTTTACGGTGGGGAGGTGGGCGATAGGGATGATGGTGGTAGTGGTGGTGGTGGGAGGGGGGAGGGCACGTGGCTCCGTAAATCCAATGAAAGTGGAGAGCATGCATGTGGCCACCGGAGAGGCTCGGGGTGTTCCATCTGTCCCAATAACCTCCTGACAATCAGCGGTATTGATCACCAATCAGGGACCTCCCAGGCTGTCCTCCGCCCACCTGTGTGTCTGTGGGCCTGTACGCTCGTAAACAGCCGTGCTGCTGTCTCTCCTCAGAATATGAATACATGTGTCACAAAGGGAGTGTGCAATAAAGAATTCAAGTTGCAATTTGATGGAAAACTATTTTGGTTCAGGCAATGGTATTTGGCATGTTTTTAAGCATTGACGTGAAATATTCTTAAATAAGTCTTAAATGGGTGTTCTTTTGTTTCATTTACAGATAAATTCAGTTCATTAACATTGGTCACGTACATTTGGTAATGCCGGGTGTGGGCAAGACGTCACGGTTTGATGTGTAATGTGCGATTTACTTTGGCAAATGTTTTCAATTTCACATCGGCAAACACTGCTCGAAGTGTGCCAAAACCGACGAGCTCGCGCCAGGCGATGCAGGTGCCAGGATGAAATAAAGACGAATGCCGCGGAACGATGAAACGTTGAGATTGTAGCGTCTGCGTCCGTCCGCGATCACCTCCAGCTGGAGAGTGCGTGAAAGATTGCTCCATATCTGGCGAAGCAAGCGGACAGATTGACAGATGACCACTGGAAATCCCGACTACGGATCTGAAACATAAACCGTTCAGCAACAGCCAGGGACCGTTTGTCACTCTCAGAGAGATTTAGATATTTATTCATGAGCATGGAAATTATTGAAGCTGACGAAGGGGGGGGGGGGAGAAAAAGAGAGAGAGAGGGAGCTTCCTGAGTTTTAGATGCTCGTGATAAACCGTAGTTTTAATTAAATATCAGGCGCTGTTTGCTATAAATATTTATATTGTACTAAAAAAATAAATGGTATACCGTACTGTTTGAGTAAAAACGGTTGACCTCTCTTCCTGAAAAGACCATTGTATAAAGGCTGCATAACACACTGATGGAAGTAGATGGTTTAATTTAAGTCTTGAATTTAAGCCTTCATTTAATATGAATCTATGGTTGACTCTGTCATATACCAACTTTGAAACAACTGTCTGCCCAGTACAAATGAAATAGACTGGCATTATATGCTGGTTGAAGTGCAGAAGTTGTTGTTTTCTCAAGGGGATCAAAAGGATCCTCTGTCAGACCAGACAGCGCTGTTGGACAGAACAGACAGATTGACAGACCACCAGATGGGTTCTGCTGGTGGTTGTCTACTTCGTAATACACTTGGCTGAAAAATTAAAGAAGGTATAGGAGGAGAAATTGATTTTTTGGGGAGTCGGGGAATTCGCTAGAGATGCCCCTCGAATCCCACCAATAGGGTGAAAGAGCACTGTAATTGAAGTGGACTGCAGGCCTTGCGGGGGGATTACATAGGCTTTGTTGTAGTCAGCGAGGGGGATCCCCGGAGGTATCAGCCATGGGGTCAGAGGTCACCGGCTTAATCTGCCTATCACCCCTAGGGCTTTGTGGGTAATTGCCAGCACCTAATCAAGCCTCCTGCACCTTCTCCATTTCCAGTTGGGGAGCCGTACAGGAGGCAAGGGCTCGCACCTCAGCGCGTGGGGGCCGGCATTGCGAACGACAGGTCAACACACGCTTTCCGTAACCTCCTGACTCCACAAAAGGGTTTTGCCAGCGCTAAATAGATTGGCCCCTTATGAGTAAACGGGCCTCCTACCATTTTTGTCAGATGTTTTCCTCGGGGTTAATGGACGGTGCTTACAAGGTCACAGCTTTTCCCCGGCGCTCTCGTCCAGGGCTTTGGAATGGAAGGCGGTCTGGGTTTAGCCGAAGGTCTGGGAGGCCCATGCGGTCGGCTAATTGGAGCCCAGGGAGTGGCTGGCGAACCCAGCCAAGCTGCAGCACCAAAGGCCTCCTTCCCACAAGTCTACTCCCACCTCAGGAAGAAAAATATTTAGATATCAGAGAAAGTCGGGAACATAATTCTGCGGTTTAGCGGAGCCGGTTGGTCTCAGTAGAATCCCACTGCCTTCAAAGGGGAGAGGAGCAGTTTTTCAGGGAAAGTTGTAAAGATATAAATGTCAGACTTCCTGCCCTTCTGTTCAAAATGCAGATTATCAAGAATATAGAGTGTCCTCAGCTTGAGACCTGGCTTAAAGGATACCGGGATCTTTTCTTTTGGGAACTATTCGTATTTTACCTCACATATTTGACCATTTATACACTATATAATTAATTCAAATTTGGTTTTACATTTCTGGAGAAAGTCAAAGCATATTTGAGGTGGCAGGCGTTCAAGTTGGACCTCCCCGAAAGAGCCAGCAGTTCTTCTGAAAAAGCTGCTTCATATGTGTGTGGTGCATGCAGCCCAAGCACTCTCCATTTTATTTTCTTGTTCACAAGATTACTTTATTGTAGTTGCCAGCCGGCTGGGGATTGAAATAATATGTGTTTGACATCCTACAGACCTGGAGAATAGGGGCTGGGGCTTACAGTACACTTGCTGACATTTGCAGAAATCACATTAAAAGCAGCCCGAGTGACAGGCTTCCGTTAACGTTAGACTGAGTTCTCCCCCGATCATCACGTCTACAGGTTTTCTTTCGTGGCTTCCTGGTCATTAGGAGCATGGGGAACATTAATCATGGCTGGAACGTCCCCACCCTGCTGGGGTGACATTGTGGTGACATTAGCTCTGTAATTCTGCTATAATGACTGCCCTCCCACCAGTTTACGCATAAGCGCACACACACACACACACACACATCTACACACACATGCAAACACAAAAAACACATAAACACACATGCACGCACACAAAAACAAGCACATGCACACACATTCACAAAACACACATGTCTGAGTCAAAACATGTGCGTGTACACATGTACACACATGGCAGCAAGAAGCCTCAGTGCCCCCCCCTGCAGGAGGAGCTAATGCGCTGCATGGCACTGAATTTTTACGAATAGAAGGGGATCACCCCTGAATCGCTCTCAGACCAGTCCCAGAATATATTCCTCTGATGTGTGTGTGCTTGGCTCCCAGTTTACCTGCACTTTAGCAGCTCTCCAACATTTGTATAGGCTAAGCGGGAAGGGGATATGAGCTGCGTAGTTACTGCGGGCGCTTCTATGGGGAATCTGAGTGAATCAGTGCTAGTTCCTTGAAGAATGCACCCCTGGCAGTGCTGTATCGTCTTGCAGACCCTCGCGTCTCACACTTATTGAGTTGTCTGTGACCAATATACATTAAAAATGGCAATGTTGTTATTTCAGAGGGACAGGGTTTTTTTCTTATTCACGTTCCTGATTTTGTCAACAAGGAACTACGCAAGAGATGTGTCTGCTCTCACTCTGCGCTCTCAAATCTGGTCATTCTTTGTAATTAGTCTCACCCTTGCTTGATTAGGGGGAAGAGAAACGCAAACCTTGACCAGTTGAGGAATGGCACCGGTGGCTGACGTCACACTGTATTATTGCAGTAAACAATGCATTTTCTCATGTTGCATTTTACAAACGGATCTGCCTGTGACTCTGCCATACCCAAACAATCAAGATCTGATACATTTGTGTCTATATCCCTCTGACATTACTCTAGGTTATTTGTGGGTAAATCTATTTGAACCGTATCTTACTAATATTTAGTTAACGCTGGCATTTCAAAAGAGTTGTGTACTGTCATGGTGCATAACCTATTTGCACACGGTATGAAAGATATCTTCCCCAAGCATGCATCCATAACACATCAGCCTACGTAACATGCGTCTGTGTGGGAAATTTGGCATGCAATTAGATATTACATTTATTGACCTTGTTTTCAATGGCCTTTTTTGCATCTTTTTTATATTTGCTTTCATGTTATTTAATCTGCTAAACACTTTGAGAGTTTTTTATGAAAAGCACATTATAAATAGTTATTATTCCTGTTATTGGATAGGTATATAATCCTTGGGCTGGCAAATTAATCTGTAGGAATCTTCTCAAATGTAAGCACACAGTAACTAAATTCAATATTGTTTTTTTTTTTTTTTTACATTTTACCGGTCTTGTAGTTTAAATCATGACAGCTGTGTGAAGAGTGCCCAAAGGAACAAAGTTAGTTGAGCAGAAAAGCACTGAGATTACTAATCACGCGGTCCTCATTCCACGCAACACTTGCACCACGTAGTTCTCGTCTATCCATAAATCATTCCCATGCCCGATGTGTGAATATTGAATTCACCCATATCTTCAAAGAGAACATTAATATAAAAAAGATCTGCAGAGTGCATTCAAATATATAAATATCCTGGAGAGATGTTCACTCAGAAAAATAAGATTGAATTTTTTTTTCCCGAGAGAGAGAGAGAGAGAGAGAGAGAGAAAGAACGTTTTTCTTAACGTAGCCCGTGCTCCGCCGGTCAGGATATTTGAGACGCTCTGAAGCGTCTCAGGTCAAATATGATACCTCTTTTAGTTTTCAAAAACGCACTTGAACTCCAAGGCTATCTGAGCCCGGGGCTTTGGCGCGGTTTTGAAGTGGACGCTGTGAAGTCCTCTTGCGGTAGGGAGCTGTCCACTGGGGCCATTCACCTGGAAACACAAAGGGCTCTCTGTCACCTGAGACCTGAAGGCAGGAAAAAAGAAAAGGCGCCTTCAGACAGAGATGTCTGGGGATGACAAGTAGCACCTCCCGTGGATGAAACGCTTATATATATTATCAATAGGTCAAGTATTTTCACCTGCCTTGCCACATCAAGATTATGATCTGCCACAAGGGCAGAGACAGCGTGTGGTGTGTGGTGGAGCTTCAAAGATCTCTTGCAGGTACCATTGGTGCCATTTCCGTTCTAGGGCATCACACAATTCAAGGGTTGAAAGTGTGTGGGAGGAGCCATTGAAATATGTTATTTTCATTTCAAGAATAGTGGATTTTGGAGTTTTGAGTGACGGTACTCTTCAAGTGTAATGTCGGAAGACTCGTCCTCCTTATGAAGGTTATCCCTTCGAACCCCATGCAATGGTTGCTTTCAGCCACAGACTCCAACTGGAAAAGCATGGTCTGAAATAATGATTGTGTGAGGGGCAATTCGAGAGATATAGGACCGGGTAGATTAAAGTAATTGAAGTTGAATCTGTTAAATGGCAGTAAAATGGAAATATAGATTGAGTGCTGTATAGATGGGATCAGCCCTGAAGGTTTGGGAAGGTTGGAGATGGGGAGGATGAGAGAGGGCAAACAGAGAGATAATATTTGTGTTTGCGAGTGTGTATGTGTGCATGTGTGTGTGTGTGTGTGTGTGTGTGTATGTGTGCGTGTGCGTGCCTGTGTGTGGATGCATTTCTGTTTGTACAAGTGTGTGCATGTGTGTGTGTAGGTGCGTACGTTTGTGTGCGTGTGTGTGTACGTGCATTTGCGTGTATGTGCGTCCGTGTCATTTAATTATTCATCTGCTTTGTGTGGGATTGGAAGGTGTTCATTATTAATGGGCCGGGCTCTGATGGCTGAGAGAAAGAGAAAAACACCCAAACACAGAATAAGCACTAGTGAAAAATGAGTACCCCTTTAGCCTTTTAAATCTGGGAAAGCACACGCAGATGAGCATTGTTATCTTAAATATCAATAATAGGCTAGCAGTCTTAAACAGAATGAAATATTTTGTAAATCCAGGCGGATTGCACAATTTCTTGATTGCTGCTTTACACAACTAATCTTGTCTGTTCCGTTTCACATTCACTTATGATGTCCTCTGTCTGTTCCCACTTCCAGTTCTGCGTGATGACTTCCGGCAGACACCCAGTGACGTGGTGGTGGCTGCGGGAGAGCCGGCGGTCATGGAGTGTATCCCGCCCCGTGGTCACCCCGAGCCCACAATCTCCTGGAAGAGAAACAACATGCGCGTCAATGACAAGGACGAGAGGATCACCGTGAGTGAGCCCGTTCTGACACATTCAACATTGCCATAACGCAGACAAGGGAAATAAATGACAGCATACAGGGAGTTACTGCCCAATCTCTCTACTGAATAGTTTACCATACCATACCATAAAACTCCAGAACATATTTTTTAAAATGTTGTATATTCACCTTCCAAATTAGGTCCTTGTTGAATACACTCCAGCATGCAGCTCACCAACCTCCTCACAGGCATATCAAACTATTTTATTACCATGAACTAAAGCTGTCAGTAGATGAATGGTCGGTCAATCCACAACATAGCCAGAGAGGACAATAAAGAGAGGCTATGGGGGGGAGGAGAACAGAGGAAACAGTGATTCTCAACTGGAAGACATGCAGTCATGATAAGTAGACTGAAGGGAATCTATCTCTAGTGTAATGTGGCAGAATGAGAAATGGCTGAGGAAACCAGCATTTGATTAGCCATCACAAGGAACCGAAAAAAGGTTCCCTCCAAATTATTTGCACAAGGGATGGTTTCTGTTAGTTGAGAGACCAAATTATTTAGTCTCACTAGCAGGGATGGCGATGGATCAGTTTTCGCTACAGAGAGAGGTTATGGCTGCCTCTTATCTAATTAAGTTTGGAGTATGTAATGTTTCAGATTCATCAAGTCAGAGGTTTTCTCAATTTGAAAAGTCCAGATCAAGAGGCAGGAGGGTATAATAAATCTTAAATAAAAACAGAAGGGTGTTGGGGCTTTGTTGAGCTCATTATGCTCTCTTAATTGGCATTCAAATTGGGGAGAAAACGCAGGGAAAATCTGAAACCTGTGAAAAAATGTTCCAGAAAAAATCGACCGCGGTCAGTGTATAATAAATAAAACAGAGCATTCAGGTCTGAAACCAAAAAGACTGATGGGTCTTTGGCTGGATTGCAGATACGTGGGGGAAGCTGATGATCTCCAACACCCGGAAGAGCGATGCCGGGATGTACGTGTGTGTGGGCACCAACATGGTGGGCGAGAAGGACAGCGACCCGGCGGAGCTGGTGGTGTTCGGTGAGCCATGCCGCCTCTCCGCGCGACGGGCCCCCGCGACTGCCCCTTGCCTGCATGTCTAGCTCACTTGTGCGTTGGCACCTTGTGACCTTGTGCCGCCGCCTCGTCCCTCCCAACAGAGCGGCCGATGTTCGTGCGGAGGCCACTGAACCAGGTGGTGCTGGCGGAGGACACCGTTGACTTCATGTGCGAGGTGCACGGAGACCCTACCCCGACAGTACGCTGGCGGAGAGAGGAAGGGGATCTGCCCCGGGGGAGGTGAGAGAGAGAAGCAGGCTGACAATCTGAGGGACAGACAGACCGGTTTACCGAATGAAATGAGGAACAGACTAACAAACTGAATGCCCAAACTGGTCTGACTTTGTCTGACTGAAAGACTGACTGGATACCTGACTGACTGAGACACTGACTGACTGATGAACAGACAGACTAGCTTTCTGACTAAATGACCAAAGACTGACTGAGGGGCACACTGGCGAATTTCGGAACAGACAGATTGACAAGCTGAGGATGATATTTTTGCATAATTCATAACAAGGTATCATCACAGGGAATGCAAAGTATCTTCATATGCATTAAGTTGAGTATTTCGATTTTTTATGTTTAAACACCATGTACTGTATAATTTTTCTATGAAGAATTTTGCTTTTATGTTGGTGTATTATGTAAATCCTATATCTGGATCGACTCAAGTGACTTAATTATTGGTAGAATGTTCACATTGTATTGCAGCTACTATCAGAAAAACTCACATTTCATTGCAATATGAAAGTAGCATAAAATCACAGACAAAAAAAGGATAATAGCAAGAAACTCAAAATAACAACAATTTGTTGTTTGAATAATAATTATATATTTATTATTTGAAAAACATATTGGAAACATTTGAAGATAAAAAAAAATTCAGCACAACCTGAACACATGATCCATTCTGCAGGACCGGGTTACAAAAGAATACAGGAAGATTCTGAAACGCTTGCCACATATGTTATAATATATGACTACTAAGGTGACAATGTGTGACTTTAGACCCACATCAAAACAAGCCCTGTCTAAAACCGAATAGCAATAGAATGTAACCCCAAGCAGTCCATCATGATTGCCCTTCCATCCAGCTTATACCACTCTTGTTCTTTTAGAAACAGTGGTTTTCTGTCCTCAAGCAGACAGAGACATCATTATGTGCTATCTGTCCTTGAAGAGGAGGATGGAGTCCTTCAGAAACAAAGCAATGGGTGGGGGTGCAGAGGAAAACAGATAGCCTGAGGTGCCTAACCCGTAAATAGCCCTGAGCACAGCTGCAGAGCACCTCTCTGCGTTCAATGCTCCAAACACCAATCTCATCTAACAATTATCAAGGCCAATGGAGAGTCTCTCACATGTAGGCATGCCTAATAAAGCCTGATTAAAACGTATTTGACTTCTGCACCGGGTAGTTGGGGGTTGATGGAACGGGTCAAGCTCAACATACCGGAGGCCTCACATGGGCCTGTTCTCTTTCTTCAGGTCGGAAATCCGAAACGACAACGCCCTACGCCTGACCCAGGTGCGGGCGGAGGACGAGGGCACCTACACCTGCGTGTCGGAGAACAGCGTGGGAAAGGCCGAGGCCTCCGGCACCCTGCAGGTCCGCGGTAAGAGAGAGGGGACGTCGCTTTCTCACGCAGACACATCCGTTTGCACACAGTCGCATGAGCGATCGCACACTTGCACAAACACATGCAAACACGTGCAATTGTGCATGGCGCACAGGCACACATGGACCCCTAGACACAAGCACATACAAGCACACACGTGCATGTGCTTCCACATTATGCAAACACATGAAAAAAGCATGTACAAAACACATGCATACACACACCACACACACACATTTCCCCACACGTGCACACACGCACACACACACACACAGACACGCACACACACACACACACACACACATATGCACAGAGTCACAACAGTAAAAGAGTCTTACTCGCCTCTGTGTTCCCATTTTAAACAGTAGACAAGAGTCTAGAATCAAAATAATGTATGCTGAAATATATCATCATTTATTTATTATGTATCTAGCTTTGACAATTTGAAATTCTGCTAGTACAAATGTATGCCCTTTCGAACCCTTTCCACCGCCTGGTAAAGGCATATTTGATATGACAGCATTCATTAATTTAGAGCTGCCAGACACAATTAAAAATGGTTTTATTCAATATTCTAGGCATGTTTTTTTCCCTCATAAAGTATGGCTGTGTATTACGAATATTTTCTTATTATATATTCCACATACCTAATAAGAGAATAGGAACTTATGGTAAACCTTTTGGATCATTCCGTCTGACAGCTGTTGGGGGAATGATTTAGCTCGTAGCGTACGGCTGAAATATTAATGGAACACGGCGATGCAAGCGCACTGGCTGTGATCTAATAGGTGGGCTCCGGGGAGACGTCCAGAGAGCTAGTGTTGGAGCGCAACACCCACCTTCAGAGACACATTTCTCTCCCCGCACATCTCCCCACTCATGCTCCCATTGTTCGTCCGTTAGTACAGAGCTGGGCCCGAAGGCCGTCCTGTCATTGCATTTGCCTCTCAATTCATTCCTGTCTGTCTGTCTTTTTTTTTGTTTTTTTTTTGCTTTGCATAACCAAATTTCAACCCATCTCATACTTCTTTCATTTTCTCTCTTTTTGTTTTGTGTTTACCTCTCCACTCTAGTTGGCCCATTCCGTAAGTATCCATTTCATCACCTCTCTTTGCATGCCTGGGGGGTGGGGGGGGGATGCTGGGCAGGGTTAAATCATGGGGGTTGGGGTCTGAAAAGGGTTGGTGCGACAGGGGTGGTCACCACATTGCATGACTCACGCTCCGTGAGCAGGAGAGAGTGTCAGCAGCCGTTTGGCCATTTGAACGCGACTTCATTTAATATTCCCACTCTTCACAGAGGGGCTTAGAAGCAAAACAAATGATCAGTTTATGTATTAAGGGCTAATGAGTGTATGCACACAGAGAATCAGGCCATGTTTATTGTATGGAAACAGGTGTTGACATGAAAAATGGACAGATAAATGCATTGTGTTACTGCTGCTGTTTGTCCTTGAGTGCCGAATGGAATTACAATGGGATTTATATCTGTGCCAGAGCAGGGATGACCCTGGATATACTCAGATTGACCCAGAGTGACACTCGCGATAATATTGACAAGTGACTGGATTTGGGGGGGCAGGAGATCGATACAGCTCACAGGGAGAGGAGACAAGCGACAGTTGGGCCAGGAAGGGGCCCTAGGGCCATGGTGGGCTCGCCGACCGCCATCAACCCGCCACTTTCTGGGAAACAGCTTTGCCGTCTGGTACAAAGTGATTTCATGACCAAAATTCACAATCGGTGTCCCAATTTAGAAGACTGTCACGTGTAGCGCAAGCTAACGCTGGATCGCCCGTCTTCTTTTAAAAAAATGTTTCCCCAGTTGCGTACTTGAGTATATCTTTGCTTGGCAGACATGAGCCCGACACCACGTCGTTCACACTTGAAGGACTGTACTGGCAAAATTCCTATCTTGCTTGCTATAGCCGTTTAATAGGAAATATGCTTTTCGTTTTTTCTTCATTTAATTACCATCAATATTGGAAATGCAAATGTAAAGGCCCACACACTGGCTGTAAAAAATGTATTCACCACATCAAGATGCATTTCTGTCTCAGAACATAGATTTTTCACCGATGTCCAGCATCAGAGTACTTTTGGGTTTGAGTTCTATTTAAAGAACAAGTTACACATTATTTAACCAGGTGTAACCCATTGAGACACCATCTCTTTTACAAGGGAGCGCTGGCCAAAAAGAGCAACAAGCACTCGACGAAAAAGGGCTTCTGCGAGAAGAGAATGGGGGCGAGAAACCAGTTCGGAGATGATCTGAGAAGCTGAGGGACGCTTTGGAGGCTCAGGGGGGCGGGGTGTGGATGGGGCGGGGTTGAGTGGCAGTCCAGAATTACGACAGGGGGACCTATTTTCCATCCTGTAATCGGACAGATTTTAAATCATGACATGATCCTTATTGGGCATTTCCTAAACTGTCTATTAGCATATCTAAGGGGTGTTACAATAGGGGCTTGTATAAGCCAGCGTAACAGCGATTTACACCAGATTAAGGGGTTTGGCAACACACACATCTGCTGCCTTTAAGCTTATTCAAGAAATGCACACCCGCAGACAAAAAAATATGAAAGGTTTTGGTCCCTTTAACTACGCTCTGACTCTTGTTTTTGTATGTATTGGCTTAACTGAAAATACAACAAACTGCCCTACTATGGGCATCGTCTGCAGTTATTACCACGGCCGTGAAAATGTAATTTAACCCATATCCGCCTAATCCATTATTCTGCATAAACACGGTGTGTGCCTAGCCACATAACACACTCATTCACGCTCAGCCAACCTTCAGTCTAACACTTCCCTCTTATTGGAAATGGAAAGAGAAACAATAGACAAATTATGTATCATTGGAAAGAGCATGAAATGATAACACTGATGTGTTTTGCCCAATCACAAAAAGTTGCAATTGTATTTGTACATAATTTATAATAATACATAATTTGTGGAGATATATGGTATGTTATATCAATTCAACGTTTTATTAAAGTTATTATATACAAAATATGTGTGTAAATGATGTACAGATAAATTCTTACAATCTTACATTTACATTCACATCTACATTTTAAAATTTGACATGAAGAGTTATATTTCCATTAATTTTACAGAGTTCAGGGGCCTCCCGTGTGGTCCAGTGGTTACAACGTACGCTGGCCACGGAGACCGGGTTCAATTCCCCCGTCTCGCCAAGTGTCGGCTCTTTGCCACCAATTGGCTGTTTGACGTTCGCTGCGTAGAGTGGCCCTGTAGTACCGGGTTACGGTCGACGGCCTGCGGGTGCCGTCTCGTTATCGTCACTTCGCAGGACTACGGCAGCGAACTCACATTACTAGGGGGATTGATGTAAAAATAGCGGGTCTAATTGGCTACCAAATTGGGAGAAAAATGGGATAAAATCAGAAACAAATTTTACTAAAAATAAAAAATTTTTTTACAGAGTTGTATCATTCTCTGTAATGCCACAAGTTCATCTCATTCTTCATTTTGTTATTAGTTAAACTTTTTGAAAACGTTTTTGTTTGTCGTTTCTGTTGGGATCATCATAACTTCTGGTAATGGAAGCGGCCAAAACATGGATCAGGGCACATATGTACTTCACATACCAAACAAATGAAAATTGTGTCAACACGTTGAACATGCACCTTACAAGTCCTAGCAGTTTCCATTCGCTGTGGTGTGTGGGGCAAATCCCAATGGAACTTTCTGCCATTGTCTAGAGCTGGAGTTCCTATGGCTTTTCTGTATCTAACCCCGCATTCTAAAATCGGCGACGAGCCGGAAATGCATTGATTCTCTATGGAACTTTCTGCGATTGTCATTGTCTGGCCCAGAAAAGTTGATTCTGCTGGAGTTCCGGTAAGAGCCAATCTCATGTCTTGCTTTTTTTACTCCCACGCGGAAACCAACACAAAACCGAAATTTTGTTCCTATCCGACACTTCAACATGGAGGAGAAACTATAACAGCGATCTGTAACCCCATACTTTATTTAATCCTAAAAGCATAAATATTTATAGCTAGCTAAACTTATATGGCCTTATCTTATTTAATGTTTGTGTTGGTTGATAGAAAAAGAAAACTCTCTGAAGCTATTTCCAGCGCAAGTAAATGGCCGTAATTGCAAAAAGCCTTCAGTTTTTTGTATTGAAGGAAACAATACTGCTAGCCAACTAATATTTATAATAAAGATTCTCAAAATCTATGATGAACTACGTTTAATGCAAAAATGTTTACGTCGGAAGATTTTTGAGGAAGCCGATGTCAAGCATGTACCTGTTAAATTATTTTATACTTACAAGTTGATAGAGACTTTAGTGACTTTGCTTTTTGTATCTTGTAACAGACAAATTATTTTTTTTTTGTGACTTTGTTTGTATCTTGTAACAGACAGTCGAAGTCTACACCCCGCAAGTGTTTGTTATATAATGATATGATATTTGGACGTTGCACCTCAACACACATTTCAATTTCATTGAATTTCTGCTTAGGTTGTGGGTTCAATCCCCACTGGGACCACATATACTGGATTTTCCGTGGATAAAAGCGTCTGCGGTATATTATATTATATTATTATATTATTTCAATTTCATTGAATTTCTGTTACGGAAGGCGTGAATGTAGCGTTTGCGCGGTCTGCGGAAAATCCCGTAGCTCGGCGGATATGGGTTAAGCTTGCTTGTAACTTGACTAAGGCTTGAAATGAGTGGGGAATGGGTCCTTAAGGATATTGCCAAATTGCCTCTGTGTTTATCTATACGGAGGATGTCTTTGATAATGCTCATCCATTTAACTTGTTGGGCCATTTCCCTCTAAAGCTCATGTTAATTGCATATTGAACTATTTGTTAATTGCTTGTACTGCTCACTGATCCGTGCCCCTGCTGCTCTCGTTCTCTGCCGCCGCTCTTCAGGAATGACGGCTGCCTGTCACTTGGGTCCCGAAGGAACAGCTCTGTTAAAGGGGCGGCCGTGCACAAGAGTGGCGCATTCTCGCCAGTAGATCGGGAAAACGCAGGCGCAATTAGAGCCTTTTTGTTTTCGCAAGCACTTTTGTCTGTCCAAGCGGAGGGCCCGCTGTGAGTTGCTCTGAGCGATAGGAAGTCGCCACGTGGAGGAGCGGAAGCAAATTGTGCTCTGATCTTTGTCATAGTATAAGCAGGGAAGCGGGTGGGGTGGGGGGGCTGATGATCCAAAACAATCCCAGCGTTTCATGCTGCGGCCCGCGTGCCCCACCTCGTAATCCGCCATCGTGCCAGCTGCCACACAGCTGTTTTGCCATACTGTCAGACCACCACTACCCCAGCATGCCCCACTAACTCATCTTTTTTGAAACTGAGACTGCGGGGGTTTAGGATAAAAATATCTTGAGTCTGTTTTTTATTCGCTCTTGTGGCTTTAACTTTTTTTTTTTCATTTTCCGTGGCAGTTTTGGTCGTTCATGCATAGTGAGTGCAGACATCAAATTAGGAATTAGGTTACCAGATTATCCTCTGAATTTTTAGTAAAAATTTCTTTGCCGTTTCTTTTTTACAAGATCACTGCTAGAACCTCTTTCTTCCCTTGACACGTCAGACTATTTGTGCAACTGAAGCAATATTATGTTTACTACAAACCCATTGTTACATGGTTTCCCTTGTCATTTTAAAATAAAATAAAATTAGAATGCACTCTTGACTTGTTTTGCTCTGCAAATTCCCTTTGACTGACAATTCTTTATCTTCACTGTAGGCAACGTGTGGTATGCCTGTTAAAATAAGCTGCTGGACTATAGATTTTGAATTGGATTGAATGGATACATTTCTTAAATTTGTCTACAGTTTTGTGAAAATGTATATATATATGTACATACTGCCGATGAATTTGTAGATGGAAGTACAATATAAAGTACAAATTTGGCTGCCTTCATAGTGTAGCAGTGTGTCAGGGATGGAGCCCGCAGTGACTGTTCCCTGATCAGGTTCAGATTGCATTTTAATCACACAATCTCTGTGTGCCCTCTCAGGGGAGTAACATATGTAGGAGGTCTTACGCACAATTTCTTGAATATTTCAGGAGTTGCATCAGCCCTTCGGAGAATGCGGTGGGATCAATAGGGAGATTGCCCTGGAGATTGCTATCGAGGGGGAACCTGGGTCACTGGTTTTCCGGCTTGATTCTAGCCTTTCTTGCCCAAAGTGTCAAATTATAGAGACGAGGGATGTGTTTCAGCAATGACCCTGAGGGTAAGGGTGAGATGGCCAGTTTGACCTCAGGCGTCACCTTCACAATGTCTCCGAGGGCTCCCCCTGCAGTTTATTCAGTACACAGGGTGCGAGGGGAGGAGGGCTCTGCCTGTGGGGCAGAGAAAGCCTGTGAAAAGAAAATCAATTGGGGTTGAAGGCAGGGCTGGACAGGGCAGAGGAGTGCGTACCCTATAATGCTAGCGCTGGAACAAGAAGCCGCCCAGAACTCTGCGCTTCTTCAGAAATGCCTCTGGGAGAGAGAAGGAGCCGCTCAATGAAAAAGCTGAAGGCGATGTTCTCAGATGCTTTTGGAGGGCATGTCTTTAAGCAAGGCAACTATGCTGCATCTAGGGAGGCTAATTCATACAGATCGTTAAATGCGCATTGCGCAAGTGCTTAATAGAGGCTTCTTTGTATGGTACGTCATAAAATGCAATGTTGAAATATGAATTGCAAAGACGTTGGAGGTGATTGACAGGAGGGATGTCGGTGTAGTATCAAAGTATCTGCGCACAGCTCAGGGGTTGGGGGGAGGGGGGGGTGGGGGTATGTAGCTGACCAGATCTTTATTTTAATTGCAAGTGAAAATGAGAGAGCAGAGCGGGAAGAAGGAAATATCAGTGGAGAGAAATGAGAAATCAACTAGCCCCTTGAAGGTCAAAGGTGACAGCATTACACGTTGGGACCCCCCCATGAAAAGGAGCGATTGCTCTGGGCACGCTCAATAGCGATCAGGCGTCTTTGCGAGGGACCCTGAGACTCGAGATGTGATACGGATGCTGGGGCTGTGAGCCGTGAGGTGGTGGAGGGGTTAGGGGTTGGGGGGCGGGGGCTGATTGGGGGCTTGGGGAGTTATTATTATTTTCTCTGTCGTTGAAAGCTTTCTTCTGAGACATCGAACCCCCCCTTTGTACTCTAGATCAGAGGGGCGACCCTTGACCTCCTCGCTCGTCCCCGTGCCACCGGCCCCGCCGGTCGGCCACGACGGAGGCGATGAAAGACCTCTGTGTTTGCCTGCATAAAGAGGCCGGGGGGAGATATAAGCCCATAAGATTAGCATCTATCAGCCCGCTCCTCCGATCACCTTCCCTGGGAGGGCACGGAGGCGCAGGCGAGACCCTGGCTAACAAGGCCTCTTCAAAGCCCCAAGGTCCGGGGGTCTGGGGGTGGGCCGTTCTGATTTCCTGACAGATAGAGACGAATGCTGCCAAGGCTGTTAGGCCATATTGCTACTTTCCAGCACATCTGTCCTGCCGAGGCTTGGTAAATGCAGGCTTCTCCTGAGGGAAAGATGTTTCGTCGCCGCTACTGTATTAGGGCTGGTCCGCCGCTGCTGTTATTCAGGGTTTTGTCCAAAAAACATGGTGAAACCTCCACAATAGAGGGATTAAGTGTAATTCAGTGTAAGCTTCCATGTTAAAAAGCTCCAATTATTCCATTGTGTTGTCACTGCATTGTGAATTCAGTTTTTGTTAATTGCTTTGCTGACTAAATTAAAGTCGTTATGTGGAATCTTCTTGTGGAGTCCTGCATTTTGATATTACACTTTTGAACATTTTAGACACAGAAATACCCTAATGGAACTTTAATGGGCTTTAAAGGTCTGTGAGTGGAAATCTTGAGCAAAAAACATTGTCAATATAACATTTCAAAATTATGAGGTCACTTAATAAGTAGACTTGCCAATTTCAATTTCTCTTTTCCTTTGAACTGTGCAAGGTGATTTCAGCGCATCCAATCGATGACTTCATTGTCAATGTTGTGGCCTGAAAGTGTGCTATTCCTACTACTACCCCAATACTGAGCAGCAGTAATTGGATGTGGATGGCTTTTATCCTCACAGCGGATAATGCTGACCCCTCAGCCTCTCCAGATTTTATGGGCATAGAGAGTTTGTGAGCATAAAAATACCCATTGCATGCTGTATGAATGCGAGCAGTGTTTGCACAGAGAGACAGGCAGCGCTACTGTGCCTGCACAGTGAGACAGGAGAGCAGACTGTGTTTGCACAGATACACAGGCAGGTTTATTGCACCCTCTACAGACATTCATGTCCTGTTCGTGAGGAATGTTTAAACAAGGCGCACTGACTTTGCAGTCTACAGACAAGCATGCAGGTTTCATGGCCACATATACTGAAATATGTATGCATTCACTACTGTAAGTCGCTTTGGATAAAAGCGTCTGCTAAATGGCGTATATTATAGTGAAAGACAGGCAGTTTCACTGTACTGGCATAGACAGGTGTTTTCCCAGAGAGGCCAGCAGATTTTATTTTGCACCCCGTACAAACCAGTGTTTGCACTGATAGATAGGCGAGTTTACGGTACAGGACACACATGCCGCATTTGTACTGAGAGACATGTGGGTCCACCGCCCCTATAGACACACACCTGCTGAGGGACAGGTTATGTACTGAAGAGCTAGCGGGCTCTTGGGAAGTGCATTAATGTAGCCCCACCTCTCCCAGTACCCCCACAGATTGTGATTCGACCCCGGGACCAGATCTCCGCACAGGGGCGCACCGTCACCTTCCTCTGTGGGACCAAGGGCAACCCCCCACCGGCCGTGTTCTGGCAGAAAGAGGGGAGCCAGGTAAGAACGATGTCATTTCCTGAATGGGGTACTCCTGTGATTGAGCCATGTGTGAATATCATAACATTGAAAAGAAGGTTATTGGCTTTGGTCAGGGTCTTTTTTAGTTTTTGTTGAACATGTATGCGCAGAGGGAGTGCAACCATAAATTCGATATTTACGAAATGTACCATTGACAGGCCTTATCAAAACGCCCCACCATCTGTGTGCGTGAACCTTGCAATTCACGTGCCATCTCTGTCTCAGATCGCGTGCTGACGTTTTCTCAATACTAGGCTGCTACTACACAGTAGCACAGTGCAGAACAGAGCACAGCTTGAGAGCAAGGCAGCACCACACGGCTTCCGCCCACCTCGGTTAAGAGCCTCTTCTTCACGCGTGTGTCCGTGGGAGTGGAGCGGGTGAACCCTGGCGTCCGTGTGGGCACCCGAATCACCGGAATTTAGTTTTTCGCATCGGAGCTAATTTTGCAGAGAGCGCGGGGTATGCGAGAGCTGATAAAGGACCATTTTTTGAGCTACTTTGAATCAGCCAGCCGTGTGATTGTGGTGTAGTGAGAGGCCTGGAGAGAGAGAGATAGAGAGAGAGGGAAAGTGTGAGAGAGTTGGCACTGCGAAGCGTCAGAACCCGATAGAAAGACTGCAGATGGCGAGGCACATGCCCCCAGTCAGCCTCAAAACGGGGCGCTGAAAGGAATGACGGGACTGCGTGGGAGCCGGCCGGGGTGGTTGGTAGGAGAGCATGAAGGAGCGGGAGAGGGAGAGGGAGAGGGAGAGGGAGAGGGAGAGGTCGAGGAGACGAGGGGAGCGAGGAGGACAGTTAGAGCACAGTTAGATAACGGCCCCGCATCGCAAAAGCATTACGCCTCGCTATAAATAGCCTTCGACAGAAGGGGAACAAAAATGTATTAAAGACGCTATTTAGCCCGCATGTCCCTGGAGAAGGAGATGAATAACCCGTCGACGGGGCTCCTGCTGGAATCGGGGGGGGTTGCAGGGTTGGCCGTGGGGGCAAGAGTGCAGAGTGTACTGCCTCTGTGCTTCGGGTCATGAACTACGCTATAAATTCCGTGCCATAATTCTCCTTTTCTCTTTGGCCGACGTGTCTGGACCCCTCTGTTATATTTTAGGATTACCCCCTGACCCCCAGAAACCTGACCCTTTGGCCCTCCCCTCATTTGGTCTAAACCTCTTAGTGTAGGGAGGTGGAGGACTCTCCAACCTTGGTCCCCTACCAAATTCATGCTCACCCCCTCACCCCTACTGGCCCCCAAACACGACGTGACAGTTCATACAATAAAGCAGCTGTCAGTGTATCAGCCTCGGTGACGTGAGTGACCTCCCTTGACCTCTCTTTTATTCTTCATTCCACCTTCTTTTACATCTCAGGGAAAACCCCTGTAAAGAATCCGCTAGGATTGCTCAATCGGCGAGCAAATATTTTCTTCGACGGTACACGCTTCTTCTTCACGGAGACGATCCTTCAAAAAGCTCCAAGTGCAGCTGTTTGAGAGAGGTGTCACTGGGACTGTATTTGCAAGTGGTCTGCCTTCTATGCAATTTGGTGTTTCTTCTTCTACTGGGTTAAAAAAGAAATACGAGTAGTAAACTGCCGGTGATGTCGTCACGTTTTTTAGCCTTTTTGTTGCGCTTACTTGGCCAGTTCTACCCTGCCAAGGGTAAGAATCCATTCAGCAGCCTTGCAGGCTAAGCCACAGACCCAGCGCTAAATTACGCGGCACACAATGCTGTTGTGGAAACATGATGCGACAATTACGCCTGTCAGAGTTGAATATTCGCAGGCGATCATCGGTCGGGGTGAGAAATGTGCTAGCATACTGGTGCCGTGTTTAACAGTAGTCAGGGGTATGTTTTCATAGTGTTGCCATTTATAACAGTGGCCTATAGTGGGTTATGCATGTGCAGAGTATGCCAGCACACAGCGGTTTGAGCTTAAAGTGGATACCCTTAATTTTTTACAGATCCTGCTGTTCCCCAGCCAACCCCCTGCACAGTCTGGACGATTCTCCGTGTCCCTGAGCGGGGAGCTGACCATCGCCGACGTCCACACCGAGGATTCCGGGTACTACATCTGCCAGGCCATCAGCGTGGCGGGGAGCATCCTAACCAAGGCCCTGCTAGAGGTGGAGAATGGTGAGTGAGTGAGCGGGACTAAGATGGAGGCCCACATCCGATTCGCTAGACGACTGCATTGGAACAACTATTTTTATTGGCGGGAAGTTTTGCACCATTCCAAAAATATACAAATAAATGAGAAACTTTTCCAAGCTGGGCATTTTTAAATACACCCCCCACAAACGAATGAGCCGCCGGAGGCTCCAGAGACATAATCAGAAAGGACGAGTCGGGATGCCGTATGCAAATAACCTGGAGAACATATGCTCGCTCCGTCATGCTCCGCGATAAGGGGATAAACTGTTTACGCAGCCACGCTGTGCCTCCCAGCGTTCCGCCGGGCCGCTGGGCCCTCGCCGAACCACGTTCAACCCTGTTTCCTTCGTCCTCCTTCTTGTTCCCCCTCCGTGCTGTGGGATTTCGGAGACAAAAGCCAGAGGGCTGGCGAAATGTAATCTGGTTATTTTATTTCAAATTTTTTCCACAAACCGGATTGCCTCGTCGGCGTCCGAGCCCGCCGCGCACAGCCCGTCGCGTGGAGTGCCCCCGGAGTGCCGGACGCCCGCGTGGACTGGCGGGTTAGGGCATCTCCTGCGGTTAAGGCGTCTCCCCGGTGGGGCGTCAAGCGTGCCGCAGTGAATGATATTTACACGCTCGTGCCGTTAGTGTGAAGGACACTGCAGCCTGTAGGGGAGGCCTCGCTGCTGGGGCCGGGCCAGCGGAGCGTCACACAGGCCCTGCCTGCGGTGGGGGAGAGGCAGGCGTGTGTGGAGTGTCTTAGGGATTATACCCTCCTGCCACCCCCCTGTTCCGTTTCCATCTGCTCCGTCCCTCGAAAACACTGGAGCGGAGGCCAGGCTCTGAGCGACTTCTCCCCACCTCCCGCCCTCCTGTGTGACCTCCAGCTCTCACCCTGCCCTGCTCCCTCTGAGCAGTCGAGCTTCACTGCGGCCGTAACAAACCGTCTCCCGACACACGGTCGGCACACTGAGTTAAAATTGAACGCCTGCCATTTGTGTTTCTTTCCATTAAACTGCTTAGACCGCATGGCTCACTTTGTCAGTGAAAACACTGGTTCATGTAAGTATTTATAATTTTAAAAAAATGTCCCCCTCACTCAGGACAATTCAAGAACAGTGTTTCGTTCCTAGCAAAACGAATCGCAGATTATTCATGGCTTGTGGCATGTTAAGCCATTGCTTTTCTCTGCAGAATGAGAAAATGATTGTTCACAGACAAATTTATTTTTTACTGCGTTTTGGGTTTTGAGACAAGGTTCAGCCAAAAAGTAATTGTCCCTTAAAATGCTAATGGATTGCATTTAATGCATTTTAAAATGTTGTAAATGTCAAGCATAAAAAAAAACTGCAATGGGTTAAAGTGCTCATTAAAAGTGCGTTGTTAAGCACTTCTTGAGCAGCCATACATCCAGGAGTAATCAATTAATGCACCCCCTTAATTGGCTTTTTACCTACTGTTAATCGTCCGTCGCCGATTCCAGCGCTCCCGGCTGTCGGGCGGCCACGTGACCTCAGAGAACCCTCTGGAATTGATCCGAACAGAAACTGAGCGGGGTGAGGAATGCGTGGCTTTGCAGAGAGCCGCATTCATTTTAACAATGGACCGAACGGATGGATTTCAACCGCACTGGCTTTCTGACGCGTTCGCCATATACGCAAAAATGGTTCAATTCAGTTTCCTCGTTTGAGAACTTGAGTCACTTTTTTTTTTATAAAATAGTAGTTGTGTTTTGTGGGCTAGAACCCATCTTGCTTGTTAGTTCAATAGCTTCATAGACCAGGATCTTTATAGCTTTATAGTTTTATAGACCAACAATCTCAAGTACATTAAATATATAGAGTTTATTGAGTATATTAGTCCACATAGAATAAATGCATTTAGTGTCCTGTCCAAATGTTGTCCTAAAGTCTTCATGCAGCGTGTATAAAGATTTCATTAACGTGTCTTTATAAATCATTTATTGCAAATACAGTGCTTTATGAATGTGCGATAACACTTTTTGTAAAATGCTAAATAAAAATCATGATGAGGCTTTATGAGGAAGCACTGCCTGTATATGTGTGTATGTGTGTGTGACCTGGTTTCCCTATTCTCTGACGAAATGTTACATGATTTTGTGTTGATCAGTTTTTTTTGTTTGACTAATGAAATACAGGGTGGTTGACTTTGACCTACACTAGGTTTACTTCTCATGCTGAACGTGCTGTGTCGTTTCTCCCCCCCCCCAGCCCCATCGGACCGCATCCCCCCAATCATCCGCCAGGGTCCGGCCAATCAGACACTGGCTCTGGGAGCTACCGCCCAGCTGCAGTGTCACGTGATGGGCAACCCCTCACCCAGCATTCAGTGGGAGAAGGATGGCCGGAGAATTCTGGGAAACGATGCCCGCATTAGCCTAATGGAAAATGGCACTTTGCAGATCACAGTCCTGCAGGTACTCAAGTGAAAAGCATGGAAACCTTTTATTATGGAAATGATTTTCAATATGAGGGAACATTTGAATTTAAACTCTCGGTGAAACACGCAAAGTGCACTTTACAGTAATTGAACTCCTATAGCTATTGGAATACGCAGAAATTGCAATACACTACTCCTGCTATAATTTCTGTTTTATTGTCAGACTCAAACCACTGTGTGTTTTGTTTCATTTACTGCGTCCTGAACAGAGTTGAGAAATATTCCCCTTTTCCCCGTGTTAACACTTAACACCGTGCAGCGTTTGAGGTCGGGGGAAGATTTGGTTTTCGCCACACGCACGGTGAATGGAAAGTTTTATTGACAAGTATTAATATCCAGGCAGCGGACAGTTTTATAGTTTACTCGATCATCCGATGTTGGGCTCTGGAATGCAATAAAGCACACAAACGGGTGCATAATTACCAAAGTAATGAAGAAATGAGGTCGTTAGCGTGAACGAGCCTTTTCGTAATGAAAGTCCGTTCATACCCCCCCCCCTGGCGTATGGGCCTTACCTGAGGTCACAGCGCAGTGCAGAGTGCGCCGGGCGTGTTAATTGATTGCAGCCGCTGATGATTAACGATCACAGAGACTTTAATTAAATTCCAGTGGCAGCAGGGAGAGAGAGTTGGCGGGCGCCCTCGCAGTGCTACAGTTCGGCATCACTCTGCGGTAATCTATACTCAGTGCCCAGGGTCTTCAGCCCCGTCGATATCAGAGCCCTTCTAGAAAATTCTCTACTGCGGTCATATGATTAGCTGAGAGGAGCGTAGCCGTGTGTTTTTTTTGCGGTGAAGAGTAACGAGAGCGTAAGAGCTCTTTGATTCCTAAGTACATGTACAGAAAAGTTAGGAACGTGCACCTGAGTTTGGTGAGGTAGCAAAGAACGTGAACAGTAGCAAAGAACGTCGCACACTCCTCTAATTGAAACCTGTATTTTATTCATCAGGTATGCATGAAGACATGCAATGTCAAAACGTCGGTCAAATAAAACACAGTTCGGCTAGATGCTACACCAGCGTGTTTCTTTTGATTCCTAAATACACTTGAAAGACACTTTAATACCTCTGAGTCATTCTATATTCTCATCGCCCAGCTTGCTACTGAAGTGGAGTGAACTCTTTCATCTCTTATCTTTTTTGAAATATTACACTGCTTTCACAGGACCCCACCCTGTTTGCAGTGAATGTGACTCTGAACACCCTCACCAGGGGCTATTAACTCCATGGCATCGTGGGAGTTTTTTTTTCTCTTTGGGTGGTGGGGGGGGGTAAGGTGTTGAGTGCAGAAAGTGGAGTTACTGACATCATACCTTCTTGACTATGTGATGATGCAGTCCTGCGTGGGACGGCAGAGACACATTAGCTGTGTGTCAAAGAACAAGAAAGATAGAGCGAGAGAGAGAGAGAGAACGAGAATTAAAAGGGAATAAGTCGGGATAAGGAACAAAAATATTTGTATTTATATTCCCTTCAGACTCTCCATAATTAATTTTTAATAATGTATTCACTGCATTGCCCAGTGCTGCCATGCGTGATCAATAGACAGGTGCCCCAGAGTTCACCTCATGTAGACACCAATCAGCAGCCATTATCCAGGTCCTGCTGTGATTTGGAGGAATGGGATTGGCTGCCGAGAGTTTGCCAAGGGGCCACCTCATCATGAGAAGGAGAGGAAATGGAGGAAAGTGCTACCTTCTGTTTCTCTCTCAATGGAATTATGCTACAAAAAAATCATTCGCAGAAGGCAAGTGCATTTTGCATGCCAACGCCATGGAAACATGCCTCTCACCAGAATATGCCTCCGAACTGCACTTAATAATAATAATAATAATAATAATAATAAACGCCATTTAGCAGACGCTTTTATCCAAAGCGACTTACAGTAGTGAATGCATACATATTTCAGTATATGTGGCCCCAGTGGGGATTGAACCCACAACCTAAGCGTTGCTAACGCTGTGCTCTACCAACTGAGCCACAGAGAACCACCACCCCACCCACCACCCACCACCCGATCCAACATGTCCCCTTCAATTCTCGTGCCGTCTGGTGAATGGGTAGCGATGATTGTGTTCGTGTCGTTGGGTTGGGAAACAATGACATATGCTTTTCCCCAAGATTTATGCTTCGTAAGTGTGTCCACGTCGTCCAAACTGACCGGACACAAGAGGCTGCTGATTGAACTGAGGCGGGAGGTCAAACGGGGGAAACCCCAGGGTTTATATGGAGAGTGTGTGTGTCTGCACCATGGTGTGGGACAGCAGGCGCCAGGCCTGCGGAGCCGCGAGCTCTGATTTAATGAGCTGTCAGCCCCATTAGATCCCTGTCGCCAAAAAATCCCAACATCTTCCACACTTGTAAGCAATTTCAGGCCCTGCCTCGCTCCTGGCGACGCAACGACATTTTAATCTGCCCCTCTCTCCGCCCCTTCCAACGCCTCTACACCAATCCCGCCAACGCTTATCCGCCCGCTAAGAGAAGGCGGCTCAGGCGGGCCGGATGTGGCGGGCATGCCGGCGTTCGCAAAAGGGGCAGTTTCCGAAAAGTCCGGCCGCAGAAAAGTCCCTTCCATTTAATAAAGTGCTTTTTCATCCGCCACCACGCAGACACGGGATGGGGCTAGTGCAGGGCACGTTAAATGCCAGCAGGGAAAAGCACGTAGAGCAAGACGCCTACCAGGAGAGTTTTAGCGCTGGGGAAAATCAAATCCAATCGCTGGTTCCCTGCGCTCTCGCGAGAAAAAAAAAAAGAAAGTGTTCAGCTGGCCATCCGTAATAATGCATCTCTAAAAATGATAAATGTTATTGCAGAAGAGACTCACTGACAAAAATAGAGAGTATGTACATATGCAACGTTTTAGCTGAGGCAGTATTCCCAGGTTGAAGTGAGTTTATCAAAATTCATTGAGAAACACGGATGCTTAAGAGCCCAGGCAGAGTCCCACGGCATTGTGCAGAAATTGATATGTTGACTCCTTGTTGCTAGGAAATGGATTCTGGGGCGTACACCTGCGTGGCCTCCAGTTCCAGCGGGGAGACAAGCTGGAGTGGAATTCTCACAGTGAAAGGTACCCTCGCACCCCTCTGCTGGCACCTGTCCCGGAGCAGGGAGTGCTACTCTTGTCCTGCATTCCCCCGGGCTGAGCTTCATTCACCTTTAGGACTTGTACGCTGGAGCCATTTGATGTTCTTTCTCTCTTTTAGCATTTCATCTGTACATTTCAAATAATATTTTGCACAGCGCATGACCTGTGAAATGGTTATTAGCTATGCTAATAGCCATAATGAGGCATCATAATTACGTGGCTCATTATCACACAGTAGCAATACAAACAGTAATAATGGTCTGGAATATGACCGCATTCGCTCATGCTGTTTGTTGCGTTTCAGAACAGTGAATAGTGTAAGTTGTCGAGTTACACATGGATCTGAGAGCATTTGAGTAGAGATGGGTGTTCTCATGGCTGAGCGGTTCTGACAGCACTCACACCACAATGCAGCAGCTAGTCTGTAAGGCATTCCCCTGCCTGTCATATGTGCAGTACTACATTGTAAGGACATTGCCCAAGACCCTAAGCCACTGAAAGATTCATTACAATCATGCGGCAGGTATTTCATTTCGTTTTATTCATGGAAAACGAAACAACCCATTCGTGTAGTATTTGAACCTGATACAATAATTGCAAGGATGGAAATAGCCTGATGCATAGTGGTTTGAGCCGTTCCAGGTCTTACCAGAAGCAAGTGAGGCCTGGGATGGTTCAATCCGCTATGTGTTGGGAACACTATTTTCATCCCTGTAATGGGATGTCACTTCAGGTGACAAGTCCTCAAGTCACATTCAAAACAAGTAATCTCGATTCATCCAGCTCAAGTCAAAGTCTAGTCCCAAATGATACATATCCAGCTCAAGTCAAAGTCTAGTCCCAAATGATACATATCCAGCTCAAGTCCAAGTCTAGTCCCAAGTCATAGACATGCAAGTCAAAGTCAAGGCTCTTCAAGTACTTTAATTTTTTTGCAAGTCAAGTCTGAAGTCATCAAAACTGTGACTCGAGTCGCACTACTCTGGTTCATGTTGTTATAGTTATTTTACTGACAGGTTAGTCCTAAGGTTTACTGCCTTGTTATTGTCCTGCCTGTTTGTTATGTCCTATATCAGTGGTTCCCAACCTTGGTCCTGGGGACCCACAGTGTATGCTGGTTTTCATTCCAACCATAATTGCAACCTCTGAATTGTAACTAGTTGTTCATTGTTCTTTATTAGACACTTTTAATTTCTATTAAAGCATGACTTACTCTCAAAAAAATAAATGTAAAAAAATGATGTGTAATGGGGCTCTTCAGTGTACGGTACAGTCAGAATGTTTGTGGAACTGAATGTGTGTAGGATGTTGTGGAAGAGGGAGCATTGATATGGATGCGCTCACAGTCTTTATGTTTTTGTGTGTTTTTTTTTGGTGTAGAGGGTGCAGCCCCCTCTGTCCCTCAGATCTCCGAACCGATCCAGCTTCCAGGGCCACCCCAGAAACCCATAGTGACCGACGTGACCCGAAACAGCGTGACCCTGACGTGGCAGCCCAATGCGCACGAAGGGGGCGCAGCAGTCACCTCCTACATCATCGAGGCCTTCAGGTGAGAGTGAGCGCAGTGCCCACTGCCCCTCCATGGTGCTCAGGCAATTTCTGATTACATTGAGGGGCTGTATTAGCCTCCTATTAGCCTCTTTAATTTAGAGAATTGTTAATCAAAAGAAGTGTTGCATTGGGTACCATTGCTTATTCTGAAGATAATGCTGTTTTGTGTTACAATTTAATAATGCTGCAATCTATCTATCTATCTATCTATCTATCTCTCTCTCTCTATATACTGTACGTATATTGTAATACTGAGAAATTCCATATTTGATTCCAGTGTAGAAATTACTTTCAATAGTTCTGGTACTCAAATATCCTCTCAAGGGAGCTAGGACACACATTAAAAACACAAATACACAAGGTTTCTCAGACACACACACACACACACACACACACACACACACACACACCTAGGGCTGCTCTTTCACATGCAGCTGCAGTCACTGTGGATTTTCTGCAGACCCTCCTCTCCCCTCTCCCTCACTGGGGGCGTGCTGTGACCAGACATTTTTCATTCGTTATTAATTGCGTGTCAGCATTTCAGCGGCGGTAGCCAGGCGTGACAGACAGGCGCTTACATCCCTATCGGTACCCGGCCCCTGACCCCTCTCACGATCACACAAAGGTGCCCTTAGCTGGAGGGAGGCGTTTAACCTGTACTTTCAGCACTTGGAGCTGTACTGCAGATGGGTTCAGAATACACCCAGCCTTGCAGCGTTGCACGGGGAATTAAACGGTTATGAGCTCCTCTAATACGGTTCACACGCACACATGCAGAGTCCTTGGGCTCTCACAAATGGACAGAACTCTACTCTACCTCAGTAGAGTCGCCGGGTGTAGGACCCTGTGTGGCTCAGTTGGTAGAGCATGGCTCTGATGATGCTTAGGTCGTGGGTTTGATTCCCACTGGGACCACGTATACTGAAAAATGTGTGCATTCACTACTGTAAGTCACTTTGGATTAAAACGTCTGCTAAATGGCAAATGGCGATGTTGGGACGGACATAGTTTCTCAGCACAGATCTAACGACAGCTCCCCTTCCCCCCCTGGGGTAGCAGTTTAGCACCACAGCACATCCCAAACAAACTGATTCTTCCTAAAGGGAACTTTTAATGCAATGTTTTCGGTAGCATTTTTGGGAGCAAGGGATAGAGGAGAGGCTGGGAGGGTCGGCCTGTGTCACCTCGTTATGAAAGCGGCGAGATTTATCACGCCACTCTCTACTCCGCGTTCTTCCTATCGGACAAGTGTGCGTCCGTGTCGGAGGCTCCTTGGAGCCCATCGACAAAGTGACCTTGGATTTATCGCCTGCATTTCGGGCCACAGGGAGGACTATTTTACGACGGGCGCAGCGTTTATAGCTATAGCTTAATTGTGCAGGTCGGCTATAAAGTCGCTCGCTCCTGGTGGGTCGCTACTGGGGGAAAATAACACATTGTGATGGCTCAGAACAGTGATGAAATGGAGAGATAGAGAGGGAGAGAGAGAGAAAGAGAGAGAGAGGGTGAGGTAAAGAGGAAGATAATTAAACTGAATATAATGTCTGCAAATACCCTTTACTTAACAGATGTTAGTTTGCGAGATTTATTAAATATTCATTGGGGGGAAAAAAGTGCTCAACGCAAAACTGATCCCCTTTCACGTTTGATTTTGACAGGCAAATTGTTTATTGAATAAATACATTTTAAGGGGTGAAAATCACTCTGCTGTCAACTGCGCAGATGGCGTTATTTACTGGCTACGGTTCTGCGGGATCTGATTCATAGCGGGTAAAAAAGACACGGGGAGCTAAAAATAGGCTTGTCATTGCCTGGATCTGTGATACAGTCAGAAACCCAGTGAGCTGACACAGTGTTGCTAAGCATCATTGAGCACAGCATTCAATGATAATAACAAGAAGCGTGGCTAAGTAGCTGCAGCCTTGCCTGTCTTGCCAAGAAGATTTGAATTTAACCCTTCCGTCGTGAAATACATTCCACAGACCATGGAAACTGGGGGGAAACTTTGTACAATGTTTAGCTGAACTTATATAGTCACTTATATATATATATAGTTGCTTTGTACGTTTGAGTACGGAACAGTTTTTGGAGGGGTTTTGCCCCCTCATTCTTGGTAGATGTATTGACCGTGGCCTTTGTCCTGTGCTATTTCAGCCAATCAGCGGGCAGCACCTGGCAGACGGTGGCCGACCTGGTGAAGCTGGAAAAGCACACGGTCAGCGGCCTCTACCCCAACACCATCTACCTGTTCATCGTCCGAGCGGTCAACGCCTATGGCCTGAGCGATCCCAGCCCCATCTCCGAGCCCGTCCGCACGCAAGGTCTGTACCCGGGCAAGCGATGCTCCCATTGATGATCGAACCCGTATCACTGTTTATTTTCATTTGACCTTTACTTAACCAGGTAGGCCAAGTGAGAACTCAGTTCTCATGTTCAGTGATGATTTGAGGAATCAGAGTGGGTAGGGAACGCCTGGGGATCGCGTAGCCAGTAAGATTCAGGGGTGCGATTAGGTGGCCACGTGTGGATTATTTGAATTGGTCCACAGGGAGGAGTGGCCCCTTTCTAGCCCTCCACCACTTCCTCCATTAACAGCTTTTCCCAGGTGGTCTTCCGTCTTAAGTTCTAACCAACCCAACCCTGCTTAGCTTCAGCAATATGGCACAAAGCGGCTACAGCAGAGAGCAGAGCTCTGTTATATCATTTTGTTTATAATATAATGAACCTGTTGGAGTGTCAGGGGTTTTGAGCTAACACTCTGTGCGTGGAGAGCGAGTGGGAGGTGGGATTTGTTTTTCCCAGTATGTACGACGAAAAGAGTCTTTCTTTGTGGGAGGGGGGAATGGGACAACATTTGTGGCGTAAAGCGTGAGTGTTTCACTTTCCGCTGATGCATTGTGTGTGGTGCAGATGTGAGCCCGACGGGACAAGGCGTGGACCACAGGCAGGTCCAGAGGGAGCTGGGCGAGGTGGCTGTCCAGCTGCAGGAGCCAGTGGTCCTGACCGCCTCCAGCGTCCAGGTGGCCTGGACGGTAAGTACTCGAGAGGGCTGTCATCTGCTACGTTTCCATTAGCGCAAGCGCACGCGAATAGAGTGTCGATTGTCAGTGTCGAGCTTGCCGAATGGAGGCAAGCATCGTGGTGCATGGAAACGAAGAGTGTTTTTCCAAAACTCACTCAGTGGACTGAAGGAGTTTTGATAAACCATATTTTTCAAGGTGCGTATTATTTTTCTGATAAATGGTTGGATATTTGCAGTTTTACTTTTACACTATTATTCTTAGGGATTTAAGTATTAAAACGTGATCTTTTGTGCAAAAAAAACAATTTAAATTGTAAAAAAATCATAAAGTTTCAGAAAAACACTCTTCAAATGTAAGCCGACGATGAAAGAATTCTTAGATCTTTGTTGACAGTTGACAGAAATGCTTCAATAATTGAATGTGCATTAAGGCATATTGAAACGTCGTTCCAATGGAAATGTTGCTAACGAGTATTGACAGGCTGTATGACATGAATGTGTAATTCCTCACTGCAAACATAACACATATTCAAGAATGTCACATCAAAAGCCTTTTATACATGGGGTAATTAATCAGTGAGATATTTCGATTGGATAAAAGCACAGGCTGTGGTGTTTTAAGCACGTAAATGCAACAGCATTGCCCCCCCCACACACACTCACTGTAAGGCAGTGCACGGCTGACCCCAGACTGGTTCAGTGCTCCTACATTTACATTTTACATTAACATTTACATTTTAGGCATTTAGCAGACGCTCTTATCCAGAGTGACTTACACAGTTTACATCTCTTTACACACAATCCATTTACACAGCTGGATATTTTTACTGAAGCAATTCAGGTTTTAAGTACCTTGCTCAAGGGCCCAACGGCAGTGTCCCCACCTGGGAGTCGAACCTGCAACCTTTACGTTACAAGCCCAGTTCCTTAACCATTATGCTAACACTGCTCCTGGTTTCACCCGCCTCGACCATGCCGCCCCGCAGGTGGACCGGCAGTCCCGGTACATCCAGGGCTACCGGCTGCTCTACCGGCCCAAGGGAAGCGCCTGGCTGGTGCAGGACGTGAAGGCGGCCCCCGAGCGTAGCGCCGTCATCGCGGACCTGCGCAAGGGGACCGAGTACGAGGTCAAGATCCGGCCCTACTTTGACGAGTTCCAGGGCATGGACAGCCAGCCGCTGTTGGTCCGCACGCCTGAGGAGGGTAAGGACCTTCGCGTTACTGACACCCGAGGTGGCTCAGCGAGACCATCGGTATAACCTTGCAGAATCAGAATAAGGCCTCCCCCTGTGGTTTCGACGTCCGACGCTGGCCACGGCGACCGGGGTTCGATTCCCCGTCGCGCCAGAGTCGGCTCTGGCCGGGAGTGCCATCGGGGCGGCAATTGGCTGTCCGCCCCAGGGAAGGGGGAGGGAAGCCGACACAGGAGTGCGCACAGGAGTGGTTCTGGGGTGCTGGAATTACAGCCGTCGGCATGACGAGTGCTGTCTCGAAGGAGGCAGCACTTCGTCATTGTCACTGCGACTGAGCTGAACAGGACTACGGCAGCGAACTACTAAGAACTAAGCACAGCGGGAGTAATTGGCTACCAAATTGGGAGAAAAAAGGGGTAAAATCGGCCCCCAAAAAAGAAAAGAGAATCAGTATAAGCAACCAGATATCTTTGATTATTTTGTGTCTAGCCATGTAATGGTCTGAGTAGATAAACATTCTAATTGTTAGAAGAGAAAGTCCCAGTCTGTAAAGACACACAGGACTTCCCTGTTAACCAACACACACAAACACACACACACATAATGAGTACAGATTTAAATCCTGGGCCTGACACAACAGTCTGATTCCAGTAGCGAGCAGCTGTTATAGTCACCGTGGATGTTCTCTGAGGCCACTGTCTGTTTCAGTCCCCCCCTGTGACAGGCTAACTAAGATAAAAAATCATAAATATTCAACTTTACTCAACTCACTCGAAAAATATTCAACTTTACTTCCATAAAAATTAAAAATGCTTTCAAACTCTTGTACATGATGTACATGACAATTGTAGGGGGATATAGATGTATGTGCATTATAATATAATATACATATATATAATACCATAAATATATAAATGTATTGTTATAAATATACACCCTGTGTAGCCAAGTCCCTTAACATGTGGTTTTACCTCACCGCTCATCTTCTTAGTTCCAAGTGCCCCACCTCGAGGCATTACCGTGGCAACAGTCAAGCTGAGCAATAGCTCAAGCATCAGCGTGTCCTGGGAGCCTCCCCCTGCAGAGGCGCATAATGGAATCATCCAGGAGTACAGGGTAAGCTGATTGGGCCAGTGAGTTGGGGGGGATAGATGGGCTCATTCATTTTCAGCCTGAGGGGTGACACGGTCGTTGCCTCCTCCCGACCTCACTCTCTCGGCTCTTTGCCAGATCTGGTGCCTTGGCAACGACACGCAGTCGCGGTACCACATCAACAAGACCGTGGATGGCAACATTATGACGGCGGTGCTGAAGGGCCTGCTGCCCGGTATCCTGTACCAGGTGGAGGTTGCCGCGGTTACCAGCGCCGGAGTAGGCATCCGCAGTCAGCCTGTGTCCATCCTCATAAGTGAGTGTCAACCCCGTCTGACTCCTAGTCGGAGAGTTGAGCGAATCAGCCTGTATGCAATTATTTATTCATGTCTTTAGTTTCTGAACAAGGATATTTTTAACACAATTAGTCACCATCACTGGGGAGAGAAAGTTGGGGGGCAAAAAAAGGAGTGAGGGGGGCTAAAGTAAAAAGTGCCACACTGCAGTGCGGTTATAATGGATTTTGCAGGATTTTATCTATATGCTTGTTCAGTTTCAATCGCTTTCTGTCTGTCCTGCTTCTGAGCTTAGCTTTTCTGCTGTCATGCTGTCTGCTGCCTTCTGTATGTGCGGGCGTCTTTCTTCCTCAGGGAGCGAATAATTCCTCCCCCGTCACAACGTCCTGCAAGATTAGGCATTATCTACAGCGCTGAACTCCATCTGACTGTCATTCTGTTCATTGGTGGATTTTTTCTTAACTCTTTTTTTTTTTTTTACGGCCAGATTGATTCGCCTTTGGTGTCAAACTGAGAGAGGGTTGACCTCTATGTTCTTCCCCCCCCTCCTCTTCCAGAGCTCCCCGCTGAACAGGCCCCCGGCCCCACGGAGCCCGACGAGAACGTCAGCCTGGCGGAGCAGATCACGGACGTGGTGAAGCAGCCGGCCTTCATCGCCGGCATCGGCGGGGCCTGCTGGGTCATCCTCATGGGCTTCAGCATGTGGATCTACTGCCGCCGCAAGAAGAGGAAGGAGCTCAGCCACTACACCGCCTCCTTCGCTTACACCCCCGCAGGTACGCATGGACCCCGACCAGGGTCGTCTCCTCCATGCCTGATGATAACGTGGTTATGGAAGTGTTTTTCCCCCCCCCTTCTTCCTTCTTTTATTTTTTCTTGACATTATGTTTTTGCTTAGTGGGCAGCCATACAAAGAGCAATTTACACAGTCTACATTTTATCCATGTATAGAGGCTGGACATTTGTTACTGATAAATTCAGGTTAAGTACCTTGCTTAAGGATACAACGGCAGTGCCCCACCCAGGATTTGAGTTACAACGAGAGAGTTACAATGCCCAGTTCCTTAACAACTGCACTGCACTGGCGCCCCCGACCACAATGACACGTTTCTTTGTCTATTGCAGTCGGGTTCCCCCACGGAGAAGGATCAGGACTCAACGGAAGGTAGGGCTCACAGTTTGCCTCAGGTGGTCGCTGCACGGTGCACGCGAGGCAAAAGGGCAGTTGAGTTTGTTGCGCATGACACAGTGGCACTGACCACTGCGTCACGCTGTTCTCCCTCCAGACCAGGCATGCTGGGCACCAACATGGGCAACTACCCCTGGCTGGCCGACTCCTGGCCCACTACCAACCTTGTGCACAGCGGCAAAGACTCGGTAAACTGCTGCACCAGCAAGCATGACTCCGCGGAGAGATATTACAACGGTGAGACCTACTTTCCCTGACCCACCTTTGTCATGCAGAAAGTCCATTTATTTGAGAGTATTAAACTTGCCTGGGATACTATTACTTTTTCTTTTTTTTATATTTTCTTTTTCTGATGTTTTTCCCCATTCCCCGTTTTCCTCCCAATTTAGTAGCCAGTTATACCCTATTTTTTCATGTGAATTATCCCCCTCACTCATATTGAGTGTTCGCTGCCGTAGTCCTGATACCGGCAGTGAGGACTTCCGAGCTGTCACTGTAACTCTGGTATGTGCACAGGGCCACTCCTATACGTGGCAAGCTCGTATCGGCTGCCCTCCCCCCACCCTGGGGCGGACAGCCAATTGCTGCCCCCTAGTGGCACTCCTGGCCAGAGCCGAAACTAGCGTGGCCGATGGAATCAAAATATTATTACTTAAAAAAAAGAAAAAAAAATGACATAAAATTCACCTATTGCTTGGCGCCAGCACTGGCCAGATTTAGTTTTTACATGTTTGATGAGACTTCTTATGCCTCATGATGTGTCAAGTGGCTCTTTAGTGGGAGACACCACATGCACCCACAGTAAACCACCTTGTGTTCTGCTCAGAAGCGGGAATCTCCAATTATCTGAACCAGAATGAGAAGTACAGCAGCGGCTCCAATGAGGGGCCCATCTACAGCACCATCGACCCGACCAGCGAGGACCTGCGTGGCTTCAATGCCCCCTACTGCCAGCACACTACGCCCTACGCCAGCACACCCATCATGCCCTTCTCCGGACAGGGGCCCTGTAGCCCTGAGCAAGACGCGGGACACTGGATGGTCCAGCCGGGGCCCTCCGGGGCTCAGTACGCCCAACCGGATCGGTCGAGGACGGAAAACGGTAGGAGCGCATCACTTCAAGTTTCTCTCTGTTACCATGGCTACTGAACATCCTGTTTATGGAGCTTCAAAAAAGACTAAGCAGACACACACTGTAACACTTAGTAACAATGTGCTGTAATTTTTTATTTTACCCCATATATATACTTTGTATTGTTCTTGGATCTGGAAAAGTGCTATGTAAATTAAATGTATTTTTTTATTATTATTATTTTAAGACAGTCAGTGTATTCCACTTGAATGTCGGTTTAGATAACCAGCTTAAAGTGGCCACATATAACTGAGAGCCTCACGTGATTGTAATGTTGCGTCCGACATTATTCTCACGTTCTGCGTACTCACATTTGGAAACCTGTGGCGCTGCAGTGAAACAGGGGAAGCCGAAGTCAATGGGGAAGCCGGTGAAGACCCCGTCGCTCAACTGGGCCGAGCCTCTGCCCCCGCCCCCCAGCGCGGCCGAACTGCAGCCGTGTACGGAGGGGGCCGAGAGAGACGCCGACGAGGAAGACCTGGGGTGAGGGAAACGAAGGGTCAAGGGGAAAGGGGTGGTGGTCCGGAAGGTTCTCCAGAAGGTGGAAGGGATGCACTCAGTCTGTGTCAACACAAAGATAAACAAATTAAACAAACAAAACACTCCTCTATTCTACATTCCTCTATACATTAATAGAAATGAATACATCAATCTGACGTGGATAAACATTGAACATTGTCTGATCAAGCTTAGCTAATGCATTCCAGCTTCAGCAGTGTGCCTCAGAGTTGAATGTACAGAAGAGTGCATGTTTTAACGTAGGAAGATGTCCATATTTCTGATGCACGTCTGAAAGACTGTGTTGTCAAACAGTCCTGCAGTTTCTCAGATTCCACTGCTTGACAAACAGTCACCTGCCCCCACAACGTTGATGTATTGCTGTATCACTGCAATAATGATGTCTATTGCTGTATTACTGCACTGATCTTGTGCGCTAACTATGATTGTTCTTACCTTGTATTAATGCACATCTTGTAAGTCGCTCTGGATAAGAGCGTCTGCTAAATGCTTAAAATGTAAAATGTAAAATGTAGGGGGAGAGATTGGGTTATTGGGTTATAAACAGTTGCCGACGGGAATTTAGTGAGGCTGGTGGGGGGGGCATTAACTCAGAGTGCGTTTCAATGGCATCTGACAGGTAGATCACGTGGAGGAGATAACCAGGAGGTGATCGAGCCACTTTGACAGCGTTTGTCACGTGGCGCCCTCGGTAATGACATTAGCCAACGTCGGGCCACGCTTTCTCCTGCTCCCTTCCTGGGAGAAGAACAAAGTCATTATTCAACCTCCGCCTGCCGGGCACGGCTGTGTAACCCGACTTGATTTCCAGGACTAGCCTACAGTGCAGTTCTCAGATTCTTGATGAACTTAAGATAACTGCTCCGACCTTTTCCCTCAGGCCCCCGTGGCTAAAATGTCGCGTTATTTCATTACGTCTCCATGACGGCATGTTACCGCCTTTGGTCTTCTATCATCCTGGTATTCGTGCGTGGGTAGGCTATTGAACGCTCTCTCATTTTCATGTTTTTGTGAGTGTCTGAATTGCGAGTGAAACTGTTCTGCAGTGGTAGAGACATGCCCCCTGTGCTTTTTTGTATGCTGAAAGGTCATTTTGAAGTGTGTGGTAACCGTAGCACTGTGGGCGTGCGATTGAGTGGGCTGCACCCCACGCATTTTTATATCGCTGACATCCAACGCCTTCTGTAGACCTGGAAAAGCGCAGATATTGGTGCCCAGAGGGCTGTCTGTCTAATTAGGCTACAAACAGTGGGAATCGATACGCCACCGACCAATACCATCGACCCTCGGAGCTAAGGAGACAGAGACGTCATTAGGACCGAATTACAATAGATTCACCTGTTGCCCGGTTTGGCCCGGGAAAGCAGAGATCCAGTCTAAGAATGGATTGCGGTCAGACAGTGAGTTAAACTGGTCAAAGCGCAATGTCAATGAAACTCGAGTGGACCCACCACAAACATATTCATCCGAATGTTCCAAATGTCAGTTCGTTTCAGAGAAGAACTGAAGCACGTAGTTACCTTAAATGAGACGTATTTTCTAAAGGAATGGTTTAGAGTGTTTTTTTGTTTCGTTTTTTTGCATTACATAGATGACGCTTGCATTCGAGTGCTGAAGGACGGACGTGCACACAGTGGAAATGCCAATGCCAGATCAGCTTTGACAGACCTACATTTAAAATGAACAAAAGTGTCAATATTGTCATGCTCTGTTTAAAGTTATCCTTTTGAAAGTGTTTTTTGTTACGCAGCTACAGTTATACCATTGTATAGTCGATAGATAGGACCAGTGCTGTGGATAATTAGCACTTACCAACACTGATTAAAAATAATGCTAAATGAGTTTGACCTCTTTCACCTCTTTGAACATAACAGTCCAATATCTTGTACTATATACAGCACTATATTGTTGTTAAGTTGTAAAATTTGACATTAACAGTAACTTTAACATTACGAATAGCATTAACATCTATAAACAAATAGGTGTTAGCGAAGGACACAATATCGCTTGCTTATGTAAATGAACGGCAGCGCTGTTCACCACTTTGCCCTCATTGAAGCCGCTGGCTTTCGTCCAATTGAGCTACATTATGGTGATTTGATGGCACTATAATTTTGACTGTACAATAAAAACATAAAGTACCCTGCATTTTGTAACCCTGCAAACTACACGAACAGATCAGAGTGTCATAATAACACCTATTTCCAACCCTTCATTATCACTGAAAATGCAGCATGATTTTGCCGTGCAGGGTATTGTCTCGAGACGTGAAAGCCAGAGCAAGCAATTAAGTAGGACAGGCTCTTTAAATCAGGATTTTATGCGAAAACAAAGTTGTTGACGGTTGAGGTCAGGGGTTAAGTTCAGTGCAGGTTCTCAGATAACGGTAGGTACAGACTATGGGTTCAGCTCGTTTCGTTTACTCCGCTCATCATCCAGAAGTGGAAACATCAAGTGTTCTCGCTTTGAGAGGAGCTTTAATGGAAAATAACAGCTGGTGCTGAAATGCTGATGGAGGCACTCGAAACACCAGAGGATTATATAATGGCAGTCGCTAGTATTGCAGGAGAAGAGATCTCTTAGATACAGCAGATACAGTCCCGTGTCTGAGCGCCCCCTCCCCTCCTTCCTCACAGCTCCGACGAGGAGGACTGGTGTCCGCCCCTGCCGGAGAGGAGCTACCTGATGGACGAGGTCCCGGAGGACGGCCCCGCCCCTCCGGCGCGGGGGGGCGCCTCGTCGCCCGCCACCTCCTACAGCCACCAGTCCACCGCCACGCTCACCCCCTCCCCTCGCGAGGAGGGGCAGCCCGGCGAGGACATCCCCCGCCTGCACCACTTCGACATGCCCCAGCTGGCACGGTACGGCATGGCTCATCTCGGACCTGAGAGATGCGGCCAACACCGTCGAAGTCACAAGCGAAGGACTAGACATTTATTAGGACGTTTATTTGTCTGTGCGTCTCCCATCGACCCTGCCTTGCGTTTACAGAGCGTCTGTGAAAACGTACCACAAAAGTGCAGCACGAAAAAATGTGGTTCACATGACAGCGAAACAAAATGCAGCTCTTTTCATTGATGCTGTGCTCATTTGGAGCACTAGTCACTTTTGCTGTTCTTTAAAAAGCTGCTTTGAGTGAATTGAAACACACACCACCTGGGGCTATGTGATTGCATTTTCTGTGGCAGGCATGTCTGTGTAGGGTTTCTCATTTAAAAAAAACTTGAGGCTAGATTAAATATCCGTCTGTCATGAGGAGTTTAGATATCTGGGAGTACGATTTGCACAGCTTCACACCAGAGACAGCAACATATTGTTTTTCAGAAGGCAGTACTGACAGCAGGAAATCCAAATTCTTAGCACAATCCCTGCGGCTAACAGTTTGATTGGGATTAAATTGTATCAACATTAACCTCTGAGTGTGCATTTGGAATAGTAACTTTGTGAGTTTTGCCATACAGAACATATGTTCCTGTTACAATGTCATTAGCTACTGATGCTAGGAAGATATGTGTGCTGATAATACACCATCTGTCACATTTATTAGTATATGAAGCAACTGACTGAAAGTAAAGTATTCCAAAGGATGAAGCTGTATGTACTGCAAGGTGAGAATATTGAGAACATAAGAACATTAGAATACGTAATGATGAGCAGGGGCCGTTCAACCCATCAAGGCTCGTCATGTCCTAATCTAAAGAGCATCTATATATTGAGCGTTGTTACTGACTGGTTGTTCGTCCCTGTTCTGCAGCAGGTTGCCGGGTGGACCAGTCGCAGTGCCACGAGCCCCTAGTCCACCCCTCACCCAGTCCAACCCAAACCTTTCAGCCAATCATGAGGGCCCGGAGGTGGGCACGCCCCAGCGCGCCGCCCACCGGCGAGACCTCAGCCAGGGGGCAGCACTGAGCTCAGAGAACGTCAGCACAGGTCTGTCCCTTCTTCCTCGTACCTGCATTCGCCCTGGCAAGTAATCAGTGCCTCTGCAGTGTAGGCTTATAATCAAACAGCAGCGAGTACCGTAATGCACAAAGCACAGAGGAAAGTGGTGGCAGTGTGGTATAATATAAGAACATAACATATGTAGGGAACTGGGCTTGGAGAGTAAACATTGTGAAGGTTTGATTCTGTCCAGGCCCGACGCATGCACTCCAGCCGACCCTGACCAGGAATACCTTAGACAATGGATGGATGATCAAGCTTGTAACATTTAGGTTTGATTAAATATCCTTGATCAAGGTACTTGCTTCATTAAATATCCCGCTGTATAAATGAATTGTATGTGAAACTGTGTAAGTCGCTGTGGATAATGGCATCTACTAAATGCCTAAAATGTTAATTAAAATCTCTACAAGGTGGGAGGACTGCTCTTTGTTGAAAAATCAATACTTTATCTTACAGTTGAGATTTAAAATCCATATTTCATTGGAGCTTGATGTTTGAAGCTCCATCGATATACAGTGTATATATATATATATATATATACACACACACATATATAGATATATTTCCCATAGGTAATATTTAGTTGACCAGAGCACAGAAAACCAACCAAACAAATAAATGGTCCTGGTAAGGCTGGTTGATAAAAGATTGGCAGGCCAACAAAAAATGTTCTCTGGGTTGACATGGTGCATGGAACCACTATGTGCCTTTTAAGTTAAAACAATCCCTACTTTTAAGGATGTTAATAAAAAATCATCAGAGTTTGAAATCATCAACTCTGTTCCAGTATATCAGTGTTTTAGTAGTTTATTCTGCGTAGTGTTACATCGTTATGTTTGTCTCCCCAAGGCCGAGCTCGCCCCTCTCCTGCAGAGAACACGCACACGCCACCGGGACAGAAGTCCAGAGCCAAAAAGAAATCCTCCAAAAGTGGCCAGTACAGGAGAGAACTGAACCAAGGAGGTGAGTTTTTCCATGGCGTAGAGAGGGATACTACTGTGTCGGCGCTGCCTGTGTTGTCCTCAGTGTGAAACAGCAGGCCGGTAACCACCCGCTGTCCCCACAGACCTCCCCCCTTCCCCCGAGCCTCCCCCTGCGGATGAGCACCTCCCAGGGGTTCTGGACTGTGGCCAGACCTCGCTGGACAGAGAAGGGAACGCAGTGTCATCCATGGACAGGAGGGGAGAGCACAGCACCCCCCACAGGAAGGGAGGAGCACAGCGGCGCAAAGAAGGTCAGGACGCACACACATACAACACTTACTGTACACACGCACACACACACATACAACATTTACTGTACACACACACGCACACACACACACCTATTGTACACACATACAGACATACACACACTGTACACCCACACACCCCACACTACATGGACTAAGTCCTCATATACACAAAGAAAAAGACACACTCTCACATTGACACACATGCTACATCTTCATAGATCATTCATAGCTCAGGGACAGAGACAGATGTTAAGCACTCTCCGCTTTGGTTTGGTTGGATTTTGATGAATGTGGCTCACACTGGTCTTACGGCTAATTTGCCCTCTAATGTGCTGAACGTTGTCCTCAACAGATGAAGACATAATCCCTTACAGCAAACCCAGCTTTCTTGCCAGGGGCCAGATGTCAAGCAGTTGCTCCACAACAGGAAGCTCGTCATCACGAGGATCCACAGGGTCACGAGGACCCGGGACGGGGCGCAAGCGAAACGAGGTGAGCGGACATGTGCTCAAGGTGACTGTACGCTGAGATGCGTAGTCCTGACAATCTCAGAGGTGACTTAACCAGCAGCTGACCCGCTCCCTGGAGGAGCAAAGCGTCTGATTGCTAGCTTCGGTCGCTGAATCCTGAGTCAGAAAATCCAGTTTGTCCAGCGCACATCACTGGTTTAAACCGTGTAGAACAGCGGTCCCCAACCACCGGGCCGTGAGGCATTTGGTACCGGGCCGCACAGAAATAATAAAAACGTTTTAATGTTAATTTTATTTCCATTTTATTGACTATCGCAGTCTGCAGGGTGTTTATTTTGAAAAATGACCACTTCCGTCTGTGCCTCTTTTCCGCACTTGTCTCAGTTTTTTTCCCCATGCACCCCCCAAAAAAATGGTCTTGCATGAAACCGGTCAGTGGTGCAAAAAAGGTTGGGGACTGCTGGTGTAGAACATACCTCGGTTTTCATTGTCCTGGAGCAAAATGCTTTTTGTCTGTCTGATACTTCCACATATCTGTGCCTAGGAGAAGCCAATGTATTCATTTGCAAAATATCCATTGTGGTGTTCATTTCACTTTTTAAAAATATTATGTTGCATGTGTCATGCTTTTTCTTGCACTCACGTCAGGCATGGATCTCATATTGCACATGCTATCTTCATGCCAGTGGAATTTAAAACCTGCCAGCGCTCATAGAAACACATGAAAGGCAGTTCAAACTAATGACAAAGACAGGCCTGAGGGCCTCATGAAAAGGAACAGCACCTGACATGAGATCTTTGGAGTTTCCCTCCGTCTCTCTCTCTCTCTCTCTTTCTCTCTTCTCTCTCTCTCTCTCTGTCTCTCTCTGTTTTTCTCTTCCTATGTCTGTCTCACTCTCAAATTCAAGACACTTTATTGGCAGGATCTACATTCATAAATATTGCCAAAGTGTACAGCAATGCATGTAAACATCAACACAGACAAAAGATCAGTAAACACTGTATATGGCTGTGATAATAATAAATCAACACTCAAAATAAAACTATTCCAGAAAGTGTTTTTCTGTAAGGATTCTCTGCTGTCTCCAAGCTGCTAGGCTGGAGAAGAGAGGTCTGTTAAGCAGAAGCCAGTAGCCAGCTTAATAAGGAATTCCTTCTCAGCTTCGTAAAGCAAAGATGGCAGAATGTTTCCGTATTTCAGAAGATTTTCAAAATGTTTAAAAGCAGGTCGTTTTGTGACCTGGTTGTCATTAAAAGCGTCTCAATGAGTTGTGATTTTTCCAGTTGCAAAGTGAAAGCTCATGTACATTGTTGGAGGGTAGTCTGTACTCACATGTTAACGACCTCAGGAAGTGGCATTAGGGCTGGATCTTCACATGCTGTATGTTACCCGTTTAAATCCAGCAGTCGCATGCCTCAACACTGTACATGTGCGGTTCAATTCTCATACTGAAAGAATGACCTGTGATCGATAGTATGAAAGTTAAAGAGTATTCCAAACCTATTTATCCATCGTCATCCCAAACAGCCTTTGGTCTGCTTTTCAGTGGGGCATGTGACACTTCTGTTTGGTATACGCGATCACGGTGTGCCAATGGATTTCTCTCCCGAACTTCCTTCAACCGCGCATGCCTTCTTAATGTTGTGATGTCCTGTCCCATCCTGTCCTGACAAGCCAGTGATTCCTGGGCCGTAGGCTTACTCGAAGAAACTGAATGTAGTTCCAGATTTGATACTGAAAGAGGTTCGGAAATAGTCACATGAGTTCACATTGCACACGCAAGAGGCGAAGAGCTCCTTCTTTGACTATTCGATCAGTTAACGTCCATAACAACAAACAAGGGCTTCTTTTTGAACAGCCTGTGTATGTGTGGGTTCTCCCAGGATGCATTGGGTCTGACCCACTGTTTAGAACATATATGCTGTAGAATTAATAGCAGCTGCCTCGCAACCCTTGCCTCACTCGCTCAAAATTCCGCAGGATACAAGGAAAGGATGCCGTGGCATCACTGAAGCCTTGTCTCTAAAGAGGATGAGGATGAAACAACGCAGGTAAAGAGGGTTGTGAAATGGGAATGCGGGGGTCTCTCGCACGGTTAAACTGTCACAGGCAGAGGTCACCCCCTCGCCCCATGCTTATGGTCTCTCGGGGTTTCCATGGAGAACATGAAAGCCGGCCCATACAAAAGGGGGCAGTGTTTTCCAGAGAGAGGGAGTTTCGAGTTACCCCGCTTCTCTCTGTCACAGCGGTTAAGGTTATCTCTTCCACTTGGACAGAGGCCTTGAATGGACGCTTGTTGATGGGGAGGGGAGGGGCCAGGAGGGCAGGCGGGGTGGTGGGGGAGCAGCTTCCCCCAGTGGAGGTGTGCTTTGTTTTATTGGCTCCACTTGATGTGTAATCCCCCTGATGAAGAGAGCTACTCCAGCGCTGCACCCGGTCATCTGTAAAGGACAAACAGAACCCCCCCTCCCCTCTTTGCAGTAAGATCCGGGTCGAAGCACTAAGTCATCTCAATTCATATTCCTTAGCTCTTAAAAATTCACCTTTTTATTGAGTAAGTGACAAACATGCCATAAGGGCACTCAGTTTAAATTTTATTTTGTATTTATTTATTTTTTAAATGTTAAATTGCTTCTGTGTTCTAACGACAATGTGCTTAGTCATTAACCTTACATTTGAACAAACTTCAGCAATTTTAATTTCTAACACAATGACTTGCATTCAATGGACGTGTGCTTAACTTTGACTCACAAATAAAGGTGTGTCAGTTTTATTTTTATTTATTTTTTTGGGGCAATTCAACAATCGTCAGAATCAAATCAAATCAAGTCAAATTTATTTGTATAGCGCTTTTCACAATAGAATTGTCACAAAACGCTTAACAGAGGGGGAACCCAGGCCTAGACCCCCCCAAAAGCAAGCCTAAAGGCAACAGTGGCAAGGAAAAACTCCCTTGGTAGGGAGAAACCTTGGGAGGAACCAGACTAAAAGGGGGGGAGCCCATCCTCTTCTGGCCAGCACAGGGTATGTCCAAAAAGACCATGTCATGGTCAGTCCAAGGTTACTCAGGGCTGAAAGACTTTGCCCCTCCTGAGTTAGGTAGTCAGTGTTGACGTGGGGGTGAGGGTTGAAGGGGCAGGTGCCCCCGAGTCAGAGGCCGAGGCAGAGAAGAGAACATGCAGTCAGAAAAAAAAGCAGTGCTATAGCCAGTAGCATTATGTAAGAGCTGATCCTTCCAGTTTGGTGAATTCAGTGATTGTCAGAATGAACTTGCCCAACTACTTGCCAAACTCGGGAAGTGTTTTTGAAGGAAAGAAAGCAAACACTTAAAATTAAGGACTAACATTCATTGAATCTGGATCATGTTTACATTAATTTCAGGGATGGAAAAACCTATGATGGAGTGCAATGAAAGAGTGAAGTGTAGTGCAGCCAGAGTGTTGGTTTGTAGCAGCACTGTATGTAGAGTGTGGTGGCGTGAGAAGAATTTCAATGTGTTCCTATGCATTTTAATGCCGTAAAAAATACAAGATTCATATTTCCTCCTGCTAACTCCCCTGATTGCGTTTTGTTTTTGTTTATTTTCAGGAAATGAGATAAGAGGAAGCAGATCATCTGGCATACAATTCTTCACTCTCCCATCATGCGTTGCCTCCATATTTCAATGTATTTTCTGAACATTCTGTCCATGGAATAAAATCAGCAAAAAGGAAGAAAAAGAACAGAAGAAAAGTGTACAGGATTATTGTCAAATTTGAATGGCGGACTTCAATATTTTTGTTTTTTCTTTTTATAAATATTATTTATGATTCCTGGGTTGCGTACATCTGACGTCCCACATCCATGTGTACATAGACATTTCTGTAAGGTTTCTACGTTAGTCCTGGACACAGGGAAAGAGTATATATTGTATTTATAAAAAAGGAAATGTGTAAAAAAAACAAAAAAAACTACAACAACAAAAAAGGCCCAATATTATAAGTCAATGTCTGAATGTGCCAACCTTTTTTGTAGAAATGTATACCTTTCAAAAAGCATAAATACTATTGCACTCTTTGTTGTGATGAACAACAACAAAACATATGAAGCACAATCTGTGTTAACCAGCCCACCAGACAGCCGAACACCCAAACGCCACTGTGGCTGCATTTGCCTGTCATCTCTACGTTTGGATCCCTGTTGCCGTGGTCCGATGAGAATGTGATTCCAACTTTTATTTCTTTTTTTTTCATTATTTTTACAAAGATTTTTTTTTGTTTTCATTGAAAGCTTGTGACTTGATGGCCATCGGAAGAGAGTGCGCTCTCCCATCCTCCTGAAAACAGTGAAGAAAATGTATTCCATTCAAACACCAAAATGATCCGTTACTGTCAACTGACTTTTTGGTAGTCTTGTTGTTTTGTAAAAATACAATAAAGTACCTTTGTTAAGCTATAGAATCCAGTCCATTCCGCATGAATGCCCCCAGAATTTAGTGCATTTATCGCCTGTGAAATTAACCTGTCGGGATGTGCTTTCTGGAAGATGCATGAAAACTTGCATCATTTTTCATTCAAGAATCACCGTACAATATTGTGTGTGTTTATTGCCATAAGTATAGCAATTAACACACCCAACATGAATCACATGTACAAGGCGGTGGTGAGTACGTGAGGACTAAATGCACTGACTTGACTTGCACTGAGGAAAGTATAAGCCAGTCTGTTGACATTTTTTTTTATTCTTGCATTGGACAGTTCACAGCAGATCACACTTCACTGACCCGGGAGTGAAAAGCATGAAATTGGCTTCTGAGCGCCTGATGGCGAGCGGCGAGAGGGAACAGTGTCCGTCGTGCCGTTGTGAACCCGCCTGAGACAGTGACGCGTGGCACTCATCCACTGCGCGGGTGCTGCCTCTCTGTGGCCTGCCTGTGACACTCATGAATGGACTCACCGCTGCAGAATGCGCTGGCATTTGCTTATAAGCGATGAAATTGGACTGCAAAAAAAGTTTGAGTTTTAACGTTTTTTTAAGAAGCCTGAAACCAAAGCAAACCAACATTAATGAGTCAGAAAAAGAAGACAGTCATAGCAGCTCTGGCTTACTAACTGTGAGACGGTATTTATACTGTCATTGTGGTGGGGGGTTGGGACCACTGAACACACAACAATCATGCACTGATAATGACTCTGCACTTCTGAGTGTTCTGTGTAGCCTTGATATCATTTGTTCAGTGACCTCTGAAAGTCCTGAAAACATCCTGGGGTAGAGATAGTCCCGGGACTGACCCGAAAGGGCAGCGGGGACAGCCCAGACTCCGCTCGCTATCAAGAGGGACCCCCCTGTACCCATAAATCACTGACCCATTCATTAGCTAAGTGTCAAGAGGGAAATGCCCATTAAAGCTGATACAGGGCCAAAGGGACAGAGGAGGACATTTATTAAACACAATAACTGTCAAACATATTATTATCTATTTTCCATAGGATGTAGGTTGATAAGACTTAATGAAAGCATTCTGCCTTTTTTTTTTTGTTAACTCCAAGCAGATGAAAAGGGGACTTTTCTACCATATGTGAACCTGCTTGGATAACCTAAAGCAGAGAGGCATTGCATTAAGAACATTATGTGATTCTCTGTAATCCTTCCTGTAGAAGTGCAAACCATACCTTGTTATAACAAAATCAGCATATAGGACATGGTACACACCCCCAAAGTACTTCAGTGTATTTCATGAAACAAGTTCTGATTATGTCTGTCACCACAAGCCCATGGTTTTAGATTGGCAGAATGTCGGTCTCCATTTTGAACGCCGTTGTCTTGCACGCGGAGTGAGAGCCATTGTATATGGGCAGATTTTCTGTAGTTTACCTAAAATTATGACATGTTGTTAGTCAAAATGGTGTAAAATCTGATTGGAGGCATGGCTTGTCATTAGCTGGCTATTACCTGGACAGAATTGGTTTAGTCCCACCAGGGATCGCGGGCTTCATGTCAAGACAGGGTTCCTCAGGTTGCCACTGCAATAGCTCCTCTAGACGATGCTCTAGGTGCCCACAGGCTACCAGTTGTTGTCACCCGCTCTTCCAATCACACATTAGCTCTCACGTAGTGGCCTGTAGAATGGAAAACATTTACTGGCTTGTGGGCGAGTGTACTGGAGCAGTACATGCGCTTCAGCTGCAGTGCCCCTCACATGGGGTCCAGGCACAGCTGTAACTGGAGACATCTGGAATCTTCAGCAACGTCTTCTGCCTCTTCCCAGGTTGTTTTAGGCACACACTCTATTCAAATTCAAGATGGAAGATATAGTATAGGATTTTCTGGAGTTTCTGTATACTTTTGAATTCTTATCTAGCTGTTTACAATGAGATAGTAACAATGCGGTCAGTCCATTAGCTAGCCCATGGGTAGGGAACCTTGGTCCTGGAGGGCTGCAGGGCCTGCTGGTTTTTGTATTCACCCTAAATCAGTAACCAATTCAGACCCAAGAAAACAGCTGAGGCGAGTTAACTATGTAATCAACTGCTTCAATTGATCAAGTAACTGCTGAGTAACAACGAAAGCCAGCATGCCCTGCAACCCTCCAGAACCAGGGTTCCCCACCTTTGCGTTAAGTATAAGTGCTTACTTATATTTTAAAATAGTACTATTATCCTAACTAGTAATACACTTTATTTATGTAATGGCTTTTCATGAGCCAAAACGCTGCCCTAGTTCTCCAGTAGCACTTGCGCCATTTGGCCAGCGCATCTGAGCTCCCTGAGAGAAGGAAGAAGGGCATCGGTCTGAACTTCCACTGGGTCCTCACACTCAGGCAGGAGAGGAGTTTGTGTTGGCTGGGAAAAAGAGGGAATCTGGCCTCTGCAGGATCTGGGTCGCTGCGAGCTGACAGAAGGCCTGCTCCCAGGGGCCCGCCGATAGGCTCCGTACTTTTCCTCGCACAATGCACAGGAAATACCACCAGCCGAGTCGAAGGTTGGCGGAAATGGGCCTTTCGTCCGAAAACAAGGATGACGCTGTTACTACTGTTAATACTGTACAATTCTGTTTCAGTGCCAGCAGGTGGGAAGGTATAACTTTCTAATGTAAGGCCATTTTCAAAATGTGCTCTGCCTGGTGAATGTAACTTTCCATTACCATGTAATTTGCTTTTAATCCTCAAGGAGTAGGTGTATTGTGTTCCAGTTTGGAAAGGGCTAGCAAGTTCAATAAATGGGTCAGAAGAGATGTTCTTAGTTAGGAACAGCAACTCTCAGATTCCTGGAAATTTGTGACAGTAAATGGACCGTAAAGAGGGATGAAAACTCTTAAGGACATAAAAAGAACAAAAAAAAAAGAAAGAAAGAAATAATCAATTAAAATATTATGAGACTTACACAAAATAATTTACTGAGTCTCCCATTTGCCTCCTTTCGCGGTGAAGCAGGCAAATGTCACGAGCTGCCACGAAAAAGTATTTAGACAGATCAGAAACTTTACTGTTTTGTGTCTGTGTAATCGCCTTGGACAAACAGCAGCTATGTCGTAATCATAAATACACAGAGGCTAAGTGTGGGGAAAAAGGCTCAAAGTGGTGTGCGAGTTACTTTGCTCTTGCTTGATAAAGTGGGTCACTGGATTATCAACAGGCTATAAAAAGCATGCTTTTTGGATGCGGACCGATGCAGAGCTATAGATCGCTGTGTTGTGCGTGGGGTTGGAGTGGCCAGGAGGGATGGCTTTTTTGAGCTGAGCATATGCCTGGGGAGAACACTGGATTATCCTTCAGGATTCACGGCCAACATGCAAAATAAGGAAGGCACTCTCGTATAGCATGATTTCCCTTGTTTGTGCCCTGAAATGTTTATTGACCTGACTCCGATTTATGACAAGGCGCTGAACATCACAGATATATTTTATTTGCAACGGTAAGGCCACAGAGAGAAAGAAAAAAACATCAGTTAGTTCACAGCTTGACACAAAATAATCTGGTAGTATTCCAGCCCATAAACAACACTTCAAAAATATCAAAAACCCTCTAGTCACTGCATGGGCAGTGGCAAAAGAATACAACAAATATTAGCCCAGTTCTACTGAGACATAAGCTATTCTGGTAAAAACACCTTTACAAATTCAATACACCTCTTGCTAATTTTTCATTTATAAACATTTTCTCAAGTTTACTATAATTTCATAATATTAGATTTTTTTTCTATTTTTTTTATTATTTCTGTAAACATATTCAATTTTCTTGGAAAGAAGAAAAATACAATATCATATAAAATACAACTAGTTTCATATTTCTATTCCTGACATGTCAGTCTGATCTCATACTAGTCTACTATCCATTAAGGGCTACACATAAGTTTGCAAAAGCAGCCACAGAAAAGCAGATAATGTACCCTATTTCTTTGCTTCATGTGTACTGTAGGCAACCAAGCCTGACTGAATATGTGCTTGAAGAAGTACATATCTGCAATACATTAAATAAAACAGTTTTATTTACACTCTATTGCAAGGCATGAATGGGGGGTGTGCTGTACAGTGTCTGTATTGCTCTGATTACTCCTATTCACCTCAGAAGGCACACAAAGATAACAAGGATTTGAGAATGACTGATTATTAATCAGATAAAGCATTGGATGAGCAGTGACTCCAATAAAACAAACCTCTGTCCAAGTACTCTTTCTGAAATGATTCATTATGTTCTTGTTTTCACTAATTAGACATGATAAGGCCCCGCTGTTCAAGCTCTAATACAAAAACTGAGACTCAGGTCAGCTGGTAAAGAGTAAATGGAAGGGAGGCTGCCCTGAGGTATTGTGGGAAGTGTAGTTCAGCAAGGGCTCTGAGGCAGGCAGATTGTTAAGGGGGAATTGTTCTGGGTAATCATCATGTGATTGCATTTTGTGGATGGCCCTGTCCTCCGTAGACCTCCGCCCCTCTCCTGTCGTCTTGGTGACAAGCTCAGGTTTCTCTGGCCTTGTCCCGCCCTGGCCGTTCCCCGGCCCCTCTGGAAGAGTGGTACTGTGCCTCTATCTCCTCAACCCAGGCTGTGCTCCAGTCCCACACCGGCAGGGGTTCCAATTCTCCGAAACACTCCCGTGGGGGGAACAGCGCACTCAGGGGCGAGGCAGGAGGGGAAAAATCTAATGATTGACAGACAACACCAAGAGAAAAAGAGAAACAGCTCAAAAATCATATCTGTACCTTATACCAATTGCATATCATAGCCATATTATCAGCATAGATTTTCTGGTTTTGGTTGACCTCTATAACACTACCTTTCTTCCCATCTTTCACCACTTACAGTTATTTGCTTTGGCCAGGTTAGCATATGTCTGGATACCTCCACTAGAATGGCAGTTGTTGAGTTATTTAAGACAAGTTAAACCCTCATGATAACTGAAAAAATAACTGATTAATACAAAAAAAGCCCTGTTCACTCTCATATATCAAACTGTCAGCTTTAAATATATAACATATATTAACATATCATTTAAGTACAAATCTTAATTCTGGGCCTCACAAATGTCCCTTGAATATGGCAGGCAATTGATATTGTGGCCCTATTTCCCTGGTGGTGGAATAAATTGGAGTGTTCAAAAGATCCACTCTGAAAATGGAGTGCCACAGCAAGCGTACACCGGACAGAAAGTGATTGATTAAGAGACGCCCTCAAAAAGATAGTCTGCTGGCCTGTCCCGCGCGCTGAGTGATCTCCTGGGTGACCCTCCTGCCTCTCTCATCCTGTCATGGTGACAATGTGACGGGGGAGATAGGCTGTGACCTCAATCAGACGCTGTTACCCCTCCCCGGTCACTTTCACGGACCACACAAGCGCAAAACCCGCCCCAATGAGCAGGCCCCATTGAAAGACTGCGCGGGTCTCCCTCCGAAAACAAGACAGGACGCACCCAGCTGAGCCGGCATCCCGGCCAAAGCAATCGGGCTGAACACTCCATACAGTGGGACATTGAGGTTTTGAAGTTCTCCCTCTCCTGCTACAACAACGTTTTGGTTCTTTAATACTTTACAGAACTTTTACAGAATGACACTCTATATTTTGTAAATATTGTACATATATCCTGGTTTTGTTATTTATGATACATGCTCTGTGTATTCTTGGCCTTTTTCTTTAGTGGATGTTACATTCCCCTATTGGTTGACATCCACGTCAGTCTGGGTAATCTGCATACAATATGGCTTCATTGCACTCGAAGGAGGCTTCAAAGGATGTTCCACAATCCTTCAACACTTAAGAAGATTCATTTTATTCTTTATTTTATCTGAAAGGTGCTTTGAGTGCCATGTATGAAAAGCTTCTTATAACTAAAGTTGTTACAATTATAATAATAATAATTATTATTATTACTGGGGGTTCTCTGTGAGAGCAGTCAGTCTTGTGCCGTGGTCAGCTCTAGCTTCACATCTCTCTCCCTCCATCTCCCTCCGGATTTCAACCTTCACTAAAGCCGTCTCGGGTTGCCCTCAATAAAAAGGTTTTCCAAACCAGAGATGGAAAAGGCAGAAACGAAATTAGATTCTTCCTGTGCTCGAAGCCTCTGGCGTGAGTGGGAGAGAAAGAGAGAGCAGAGAGGTGGAGAGAGACGACTATAAAGGCAGCGAACTGCTAACGCAAGATGGGATAACAGGCTAGTGGTCTGCCTCCCTGAGAGGACTCTCAAACATCATTGAAAACCAAAAAAAAAAAGACAGACACCTCAGAGGGGGACTGTGTATGGGACGGCTGGCACTTAATGGAACACGAGCCTGACACATGCTCCACTGTCATTGTGAGAGAGGTAAGACTCTCCCTCTAGAGTGAATGGCATTTGTGCTCCTGCCGTTAAGCAGGGATAGGAGAAGGTTTGCATTCCCATTCACTCACTGAGTTGAATGATACTGCCTGCTGTACAAAATAGCAACAGGCTAAAACATGGATACATCAGCTACAGCTACTCAATTTTTCTACTCAATTCTTTTCTATTTATATAATTATATAATATTATCTTTTATATAATATTAAAAACAGGCCTTGAGAGAATGTATTTACCAATGTAAAAAGATTCTCATTCTCAACGAAACAAAATACTGAAAATGATGAACTGAATCAAATGCAGACCCTGATAGATTTTATTGTCACAAACTGCCCTCTGGTGGCCAAAAATAAGAAGTATTCTGAACATGAACATGTTTTACACAATGCTGAAAACCTGCACATGGTGCACCAAATGAACAAAATGAACAAGACACACGTAGCCGACACTTAAATCCTACCTGAGAATGCCGCTCCACCCATCGACTCGGCAGCCACCGCCAGCACCCGGGCAAAGTTGGCATCGTTCATGAAGGACCCGTCGGAGGAGCTGATGAGGCTGGCTCGGGCGCTGGGCATGTTGCCCTCGGATACCGAGCCCCAGCCGTTCCAAAGGGAGCCCTCCCATTCGCTGCAGCAGGAGGAGGGCGTGCTCCTCAGCCGGCCCCGCCCGGAGCACAGCCGCTGGGTCCTCCCCGCGTCTGGCTCCTCGCTCAGATCCTCCATGTCCATGTCAGTGGGCAGGGGTCCGCAGATGTAGCCCAAGGTGGGCGTGGGTGAGAAGGGACGGGGCTGAGAGGCGGGGCTATCGGGCAGAACGCTGAAAGCAAGTCGCAGAATGAACGAAGGCTTTCACGCGATAAACAGCGATGTGTTTAAAACAGAGATCAATGTTTTGAGGCCTTTTGTTTGTAATATCCAATGAAACTATTATATATGGAAAGACTATGTAAAATGGCAAGGTATTCTCTGACATTTCATAAAGCCAAAAATATTGCCCACATCAACATGTGCTACTGTATCCCCTTTGTGAAACAGCTTTGAACAATGAGGTGACCTAGCAGTAAACGTAATGCATAAATACTGTATTTAAAGACTGGAAAAAGGGAAGGGAATTTTTCATACAGTCAAAATGATTTCACACAGCGTAAACAGTAACCGTTAACGAGGCTTGTTTGTGAAATGGTTCTGGACAGTTAGCTGACCGTATGGTACCTGCGCCTCTCCACCTTGGGGCTGAGCTCCAGGTACTGCGCCACCTCCTGGGCAGTGAGAGCGGCGTCCTGCTCGTCGTCCATGGACAGACAGAAGGAGGCGGTGGACAGGCGGCTATAGGAGGGGCAACCAGTTGTGGTTGGGGGACCGTGGATGCCAGATGCGGTGCCCATGGACCGCAGGGATCCTCCGTCCATGGTTAGCTTGGTGGACCTGCTGGACCTGGCAGAGAAAAGGACAAGATTCCTCAAGCCTCAAAGTCACAAAGCACATTTTCCACACATTTTCCTATTGAAACCAATTTCAATCCTCGATTTTTCCTTATGTCTCAATTTAGACTTGCTACCAGACATGTTTGTTTTTTTATTTCTAATTTTCCTCCGTTTTTCTCCCAATTTGGTTGCCAATTATAGCCTCTATTTATTTCAATTCCCCACCCCCACGAGTCCGCCGCCCGTCCTCCGGGACGAGACATTATTTCCGGGCCAAATTTATCCGCCTACTCCGAGACGGAATTCTACCACGGACGCCTTTTACCCGTGGTAGAATTGGTGCCGGCTCACCCTCCCCCGGAGGCGGACAGCCAAACGCCGCCTCCGATCGGGCTGACGACCAGGGCCGGTCTGGTAGAGACGTGGGTTTCGAACCGCATCCCTGACAGGCAGCGCACACCACACCGGACCAGCCAAAGTGTGGTGCGTTAGACCGCTATGCTATCCGCCAGCCTATGTTTCCCTCTTTTGAGGTGTAAGGGCACCGCTAACCCCTTTCAGGCTACAGTATATCCCAGGTTTGATGTCAATTCCATTTCAATTAATTGATTTCAGGAAATTCATTGAAATTCAATTCATTAAATGAAAATCCTCATTATGAACATTATGAACATTTTTCAATTTGTGAATGGAATTTCAATTAATTTCCTGAATTCGCTGAATTGAAATGGAATTGACCCCAATCCTGCTATATCCACTGCATCTCAAAAGCATTTTGTCATCTTTTGCATTACCATTAACGACAGCATATAACTGTGCTACAGAAAATGACAAATAGTAACTAGCAAGCTATAATGCATGTGTGCAAAGAGTATTATTAGTCAACGATCATTTGCTGGTACAGCGAGGGCCGTGGTAGCCTCAATCCCACTCATACGCCAAAGCCAAGCCCCTCTATCCAGTTTATGAATGTGACTAACAGAGAGTCCAGACCACAAGGCCCCACTGTCTCATTGATCTTATCACGTGTGACCGCACGGCCACAAGCTCAGGGGCTGGTATCTAACCACAAGCCCGGATGGCTTCCTCCGACCACTTCCTGACCCGATTCACCCACAAACCACAATCTACCGCCTGGCTTTCTAATGAACAGCGTGGGCGGTTTACAGCCCCTTTCCGAATCCATTACTGCCAACCCCTGGGCCAGAGCGGTTTTCTGCCTGGCCATGTTAGGAGAGCGCCTCTGTTTCCTGCCACTCAGAGCGAGGCCACATGTCCGAGGCGAGGGGGAACTTTACTGCTGAGGGGGAGAATCCTTCTGATACATGCAGCCATTGGCTTTCAGCAAAACGGATAACTGCTTAGCGCCTACTTTGAGGAGATGACAAGATCAGTAGTCTGTGCGGGATTTATATCGCAGCACCACCTGTTGACATCGCATCACACTTTGGTGAATGCTGTTGCTGAAAGCGTTATAATCATACTCTTTTTCTGACCGAATAATTTAAAACTGAAATAAGGTTGGGTAGTGTTGGGGAGTGCTGTCATAGGCAGCTAGGCATGTCGTAACCCCTTTGGTTCAGCACCCATGTTTGCGTTTCAGTATACCTAACTTTGCCACATTTTTGAAAGGATTAATCCTGAAGTCCCTTCCTGTCAACATGATTTATCTACCTGGTTGGCACCCTAATCCCTAATCCCAGGCAAGTTACATAACTCCCATTTTATGTGTGTGAATGTACACAGCTGTATATTTGCAGAAGCAATTGAGGTTGAGCATGCTCAAAGGTACAATGACAGTGCCCCATTACCTTTGGTTAGCAGGTTAAACTGGTTAAACACTGCACCACAGCGCTGTTCCAACAAGGAAGCTCTGGCTACAAAAGACACACTCACCCTTCCTCCGAGCTCAGGCTGTGGGTGTCGTCCAGAGGGAGAGGGGGCGGGGTCGGCAGTACGTCGACCAGGTGCAGCGAGGCGGAGTAATGCAGGACCCTGGGGGAGCCCAGCGGCTTGGCGCATTCTGAGAACCCGCCTGTCAGAGTGAGCAGAGAGACATATGGTACATGAAGGTCATCTTTTCTATTCGGAAGGAGCTCACTTCACCAAGAACAGGGACAGGCCGGGAAAAAGTTCACCTGGAGGGCAGTGGCCGAGCCTCTGGCTGTGAGTGCTGGGCGCACTCTGCATGGCCAGCGACTGCTGCCGCGTGGGCACCAAAGGGGCACTGTTGACGGCATGGAGGTCTGCAAAATAGTGAACACGGACATGGTCAGGTCGATTGACACTGTGCTCCAGTGTTCGGCAAAATCAAGGGTGCATGCCCCCCCAAAAAAAGGATCAATGGATCTCTTTTACAAATGTATTTATGTAATTTTTCTTTTTTTTTCCTACATATCTTTCTTCTACTTTTTTTCTTTGTGTTTTCATGTGTGTCCTTGTTAAATAACATAATTTTAATCACTTTCATCAAAATGTGAAAACGTAAATCTACTCTTACGAATAAAAGTTTTTTTTTTAAAGCTTCAGTAAACTTACCACGCTTGTAATTTTTTTCCCACGACTCCTTGAGCACACCCATGTTAGGCTGGGCGGGGAGAGCCCGTTTCCAAGGCAACGCTTGCCCCTCCCTGACGATGGTGGTCTTGAACACTGGCTGAGAGAAGCGCACCGTCTCCGAGGCCTGCTGCGTGCTGCCGTGTGCCGCCTTGGGCCGACGAGACGGGCTGTTGAAGGTTTTCAGCCCGTTCCCCATAAGGTCTACATAGAAAGTGCCGTAAACCCCACAGCTGTCGGGCACAATGGGGACGGCTGTCTCCAGCGGGCTCAGGTCCTTCTTCCCCGCAATGGGCAGAGCTGTGATCAGGGAAATTGTAAACAATTTATTATACGGGTGACCCAACCAGGGCCATGTGTGGTGAGTTGATGGGATGTGCTTGCGATGCACATCTGGCTGGGGATTGGAGGTGTGGGGGCAATGTGTGTGGGCGGCGCTGAGATGCCAGGAACGTGTATGTGATGCAGAGTTCTGCGGGATTGCGGGGGAAGATCGTGGTGCCGAGAAGCCAAGGCGGATCCGTGACGCAGAGCTCTGTGGGGGGTTCGGCGAGGGGGGTGGGGGTGTGTGTGTGTGGGCAATGCTGAGATGGCAGGAAGCTTCGTGGGGAGTGTGGGAGGGGGCTCACTGGTCTTCCTGAAGCCTGGATTCTCCTGGCTCTGGGCCCACAGGCTGTGGTATGGCTCGTTACATGGGGTGGACCTCCAAGCACCCGACATCCAGGGTGAATCCGGGGCCGCCATCCTGCAGGAACATCACACCGCCGATGCCACTACATCTTGAACACACAGTCGATCCTTCCACACAGGACAATAAATCTGAATCTGAATCTCAACACCTCAAAACTCACTCCTAGAATGGATGCATAGAATCAATGAAAAAACGATGACAAAATAATGTTAATAATAATAATCTTTAAAATATACTCATTTTCTGGACAATTACATTTTAACATGCACAGCATCGAATGGGAACATGTTTTTCAGATTTTTTGGAAGTCAAGAAGAATTTGAAAACTAAACTGAGGCAAACTATTTTGTTGCAAACACCAAGCTGACACCAAATCAATGGCCCATGAAAAGAAGATTTATATTTATATGCCTGTAATGTAATTTATAAAGTTTGGTTAGCACGTGTTAGCACAAATTAGATATGTTACTGGGAATAATGAGAAACACTCAGAGGATGGTAAATAAGAGCAATTAATCTATTATTCTAAATTATACTCTTGTTTTTGATTATACATTTGATGATTGCATTTACCTTTTTTACCAAAATACCAAAATTTGGTTTGGTATTTGACCTGATCTTTAGTTCTGGATTTGGTAGTTGCGCCAAATCCTAAATATATAGATTTTTATAATTTTAAGCAGTCTAATTGTATTAAAGGACAACCTTTAGTTGAAAATTTGGTTCTCAATTAAGTGGTCACAAGCTGTCAATTGTTCTAAATTAAAAAACAATTATATCTATTGAAGGATGGTTTACCTCCTTAAGGCCACACTGTGTGAGAAATAGCTATGGAGAATAAATGTCCCATATTCACAGCCCATGACTTACTCAGTTGGAACAACTAATGCTTTCATTTGCTGTAATGTGCTATATGGCATACGATTCCTTTACAAAGAGGTTACAGTTGATTAAATCAGCACACACAGGGGTACCCCAGGACCAGGATTGAGAACCACTGGTGTAATGACTATTGAAATAAATGTTGACAAGGTATCAAACAGCCTTCATTAATGCACTATACACAATAAACCCAGACATTCACATTCAGTCACAGCACAAGCCTGTTAAAACACTCATCCCCATTTAGTCACAAAGAGTGGCATTAATGCCACAAAAAAAGGTCTCTAACTTTGTGGAGTATAGACTATGGACCAAACAGGATCAGTCCCATAATGCCTTTCTCCCACTCACCTGTGCTTTATGATTAGGTCCTCGCTGGCCAGTCTGTACAAGCCTGCAGATACAAGAGAGGAAAGCAGAGACAGAGGACGATCTGTAAGTTGGAGACTTTAATGGCAGTGCAATGGTAGGGCTGTTCTCAAGTTGAAATGTTAGATGCCAGAGCTCTTATTTCCTGGGCTGGCTTTGTTTTGTAATTATTAATGATGAATCTTAAATTATAATTTTTTTATTTATCAAAATATCAACCATCTGTGTTGGCTGCGGTATATCCGTGAGGCATTTGGTATATATTATGGGTAGGGGGTACTTGGGGATTGTTGAAAATATTTTAGTGGTACAGAGCACAAAAAGGTTGAGAACCACTGAAATAATAAAAAACGAAATAATAAAAACGTTTTAATTTTATTTCCATTTTATTGACTATCGCAGTCTGCAGGGTGTTTTATTTTGAAAAATGACCACTTCCGTCTGTGTGCCCCCCAAAAAAAGGTTGGGGACCACTGCTCTAGAGAATTTTCAATAGTTTTATGGAATTTGATTTATAAAAGAGTTTTACGTTCAGTCTCTGGCAAAATAGAACATTTTAAAACGGGCTTGACAAACGGGCACTGACCTGCAGCTTTGCGGTGGCTGTGTCTCAGATGGGCAGGCCTAGTATGGCGACGGTACAGGCACACCGCCGTCACCATCAGGACACACCACAGGAGGGCGCCAACGCTGCCGATGAACACGGGGTCCCGCACCACTGCCAGGACCTGTGCAAAGGTCTCCGAGCTACTTTGGTGAGGGGCCACAGCCTGCTGGGGCTCTGAGAGAGAGAGATAGAAAGAGAGAGAGAGAGAAAGAGAGAGAGGGAGAGAGAGACAGAGAGGGGGGGAGAGAGAGAGAGAGAGAGGGAGAGAGAGAGAGCAAGAGAGAGAGAGAAAGAGATAGAGATAGAGAAGAGAGAGAGAGAGAGAGAGAGAGAGACCGATAATTATTTCACACTCACAGCTGGCTCATTCTCCATCTGGTTGTGTGGGCATATGTACTAAAGGGGTCAAATTATACAACAAATTATACTCATTTAACTGCGTGAAGTGCATTTCATGGTATGTCTGCCACTTTTTTATATACTGCACCCATTGCTCATTATCGAGTGTACAAGAAGTGATACAGTATTATGGTAATTCCTTCTTATAGCCATGTAACTGTAATAGATCCATAGTGTGTATTGATCGCATGTCGTCACACTGTACTGGGCGGACATTAGCACTGACCTAAGATCACTCTGTGAGGGTTGCTATGCACGCCGACGCCTGCTCCATTGACTGCTGCCACTCTGACCCAGTACTGCTTCCCCGGGTCCAGACCATTGATTTCCAGACTGTGAGTCCCACTGCCCACTGTCCAGTTCAGTGACCGCTGGTCCTCGGACTGCACGCACCACACCTGACACAGCGACGAACATTATGGAACCTCAAAATGATGTCATCGTGGAAATATATATTTTTCTTAGCCTAGATTTGACACACTTTTGGAAGTAACCAAGGTAATTCTTGACACGGATATGATTGTTAAAATACGTTGCAGTGAAATCGTATTGAAGGAGGATAGTTACCTGGTAACTCTGAATGATCCCGTTGTGAGCTTCGTGGGAAGGCGGGTCCCAGCTCACCTGGATTGTGTCGTTTCGGTCCGCAGCGATTGTCACGGTGATGCTTTGAGGAGGGGCAGTGGGGACTGTGGGAATGCCAGGCACTTGTCATCAATCTCCAATCGCTGTCCTAACCAGGCCCCTGCCTGGGTACTGACTGCTTAACCCCCCCTGACTCATCTCATACAGTACCTACACTCCACATAGTGGCCTGATTTAACACACGCAAAGCAGAAACTATTTTGCTAGCAGAAACTAGATTCAATTAAAAGTCTCCTCAAAGTTTCCACAACCATTCAGGGTGAACAATGGAATACGTTGATGGCTGATGTGTTTCGGCCCATGCTTTTGATGTCGCTCACCTAGTTCCGGTACCCGCAGGTGTTTGGTGTTGCTCTCCCGGCCATACAAGCCGCCACCATAGGGCCGCACTTTGAGCTCGTACTTGTACCCCCTCTTCAGAGGGCCAATCATGGCCTGGAAACGGAGCGGGGCGACCTTCTGAGCCACCCAATCAGAGCTGGCGGGGAAAAGGGAGCGGTAGAGAACCTCAAAACCGTCCAGGTGACGCGGCTGGGTGGTAGATGGCTGCAGCTGGACACATGGACAGCAAACCATGATGGGACACCTCTAATGAAACACACCCTGGCCCCACTCAAAACAAAGTATCAAGAGCAAAAACAGGCTGTTGAGAAGGGTTGTGGTTAGATAGTAACCTTATTTTTCCCTATTTTGTCCAACTCCCGCGAGGTTTGACTGAGTCCCCATAGTAATGATGAAGAGTGTCCAACCTTCGTTCCAGCTGTCTTACATTTAGGGTTACGGTTAGAGTTAGGGTTACCAGCTTGTTCTTGAAACTTACCACTTTAGCGGCAAGTGTGCATGCACGACATCTGGGAAAATATAAGGTTACTATCTAGCCACAACCATCGAGAAGGAAGAGAGGGAAATGCTTAAAGCATAACTGGCTCACACTTTACCTCAAATGCACCATAATAAAGCCTGCATAAAACATAATTAATATCTTCATGAACACAATTACCTATAAAACACCATACACAACAGCAACTGTTTGACAGCTGGCCTAGAGTACATTATGCAAAAAATTAACAGGAAAGGAAACTTATGTCTTATATCACTGAGCTGTCACAAAGAACTGTATTTCCTAAACGAATATTTATGATGCTAATAACATGTCTACGGAGGCTATTATGTTTGTTTTATGGTTTTACACATTTACACTTAATGAAAAGCGTGACCCGTAACAACCATTAGCAGAAGTGCCATTTTGGTGCATTGTCAAAGCTGAGAGAGAGAGGGCCGGCGTCCGTACCCTCCACTGCAGCTGGAGCCTGCTGGATGACGGGAACGTGGCTGTCACGTTCTCCAGATCCACCCGCAGCACCGACAGCTCCGTGTGCAGCTCCTTCTGCTTGGCGCTCAGGGCCTCTGCAAGACAGCACAGCCGCAGGCACTCAAAACGGCTACCCGCGCCCCACGCCCCACATCGAGCCGATCCGAGCGGCCGTCACCAACCCCTGCCAATCCCTGCAGCTCACTCACCCTGCACCACCAGACTGGCGCTGGCGGAGGACTCGCCCACCTTGTTGACCGCGGTGCAGGTGTAGCGCCCCTCGTCCTGGGCCGTCACATAGTGGATCTGAAGACTGTGGTCTGGATTCACTTGGTACCTGAGGAGTTCATGCTTTGTGTCACCCTTCTGAGCAAGGCTACATTCATATGCCTGACCTAAAGGAAAGATATATTTTCTTTCTTTTCTTTTCTATTCTATTTTCAACTTCCTCGGTCTTCTGCAAGGCTGTAGGCCGGGGGCTGTGCATCCTTGGCTCTGGAGGGGCGGCCATATACAGCCAGGCACTCAACCTCCTGCTTCCACCAATCAGAGCCTTGATTGGACGAGCTTTGCTTCTCTCCCCAGTTCTGAGAGTGTTGCCCTAGTGGAAGCCCTGCTGACTGAATGCCTCTAGAGGCAGACCTATGCAGCTCTTGCATACACTAGTCCAATCACATGATTGCTGTTGCTGTAACCGGGGTCAGGAGAACCCCGAGTCCTTGAGAAGGAGTCCCATGGTGTCATCAGCAAACTTTTTCTCTTTTAAGACTATTTTTTGTATTTAAATATTTCAGAAATTAAATTTTACACTTGCAGATTAAATAAACGTTGTATAGTTTACACATCCTTGGTGACATTGTGATCATTGTAATAAACACATATATTGTACTAAGTTGCCACATGTCTTATATAGACCCATGATATGATCACATCACAATGTAGACATGCTTCCCGGTACCAGTGTGTCAAATAGCCTGTGATGAGTGTTAGGTTAAAGGTGTCAAAAGTTAATCATTTTAGAGAGGTGGGGGTCCTCAGCCATGGGGGCCATTGTGATAATGTTGGCAACCCCTGGTCTGTGTCCCCTCTGTTGTGTTGTATAATCTGCTGTGCGGGTTCTGACCTCCCATGGGGCAGAGAGCCCAAGTCCCGGGTCCACTTCACTGAAGGCATGGGGTCCCCCTGCACCTCACAAGAGAACTGCGCCATGTCCCCGACCCTCACCACGATGTCCAGGGGTTTCCGTGACAACGCCGGCCTCGCTGCGAGAAGCAAAGGGTGGGGTGAGGAGAGCATTTCATTTTCCAGAGCCAAATGTTATCACAGATGGAAGGCATAGACACATAAAACCACCTGCTACGAGTTGGATCCATCAACCCAGAATCCCAGTTGTCTCTCCTAGCACCAACTACAACTCAGTAATCTTCAGCCAGCTCATTCTCACTGGTGCTTTGTGCTATAGCTGTGAGCTTGATTGACATTTCCCTTCCAGAATGTGTGATGGTATGTTTGCTACAGCATTGCTATTTTACAATGACACTTTGTTTCTAACATGTTAAAATGTGATCAGATCTCCATCTAAGACCTTCTAAAAGATGAAGAGAACACGATTAAACACATAACACAAAAAATTGCCTTTTTAAAATGTATTTACTGAGAAAATGACACAACATCTAAAAAAATAGCAGTTCTTTTAAAATGTCAATTTACTGACAAACATTAAGAAAATGACAGCCAACATCTAAATTCTTTGTTGGGAGGGGCCAAAAGTGTGAGATGTGAACCTCTAGCTCTAGGGAGAATTATCAGTTCAATTAAGGGGTAATTAAAGTCTTGAGAGGTGGAGTTTCAGGGGTGGGAATACAATGAGATGACCATCCAGGAGCTCCAAACAGCAGCTCAGAATACCCACCCTTTTGGAGTCCAGGTGGCCCTGTTTTGCTGGGAGACTCAATGCTCACAATGATAGTGAGAAACATTAAACCTGAACCAGAAGGTCTTCACAGATTGTCCATCAAAGTCTGGTCACCTGGCACCAGGACACAGTTCAATGACAGAGGTTCCGGGTGAAGAGAGGGGCGGAGGTCAACTGATCACCACCTGGTGGGTGAGTTGCCGATGGTGGGGGAGGATGCCTCGATGTGAGAGTCTGCTGGGAAGGAGATTTCAGAGAGACCTCTGGGAGAGCTTCAACCAAAATTGAGTGGGGTTGATGCTCATCAGGCTGGAAAAGGTTATCAGACCTTTTTGGCCTGTGGGAAACCCATTTTTCCAGCGAGGAAGCAGAAAGATGAGATCCGCCCGGAGTTTGGTTCCAACTCCACTCCTCAGCCTCCCTGGTAAGGTCTATTCAGGGTTCTGGAGAGGAGGGTCCGTCGGATGGTTGAACCTCGGATTCAAGAGGAGAAATGTGGTTTTCGCCCTGGTCGCGGAACCAATCCACTGGAGTCTTGTGGGGGTCAGGTCCGCACAAAGTCGGACGGTGATAAACCTTTGTCACCGGTTCTGTTTAACCTTTATGGACAGAATATAGTGGTCTGAGGATTGGGTCACTGCTCTTTGCAAGGTTTCGCAGCCGAGTGGAGAAGGAGATTCAAAGATTGGTTGTTGATGCTCATCAGGCTGTTACAAACCTATGGTCACATTTTTGAAAGAGATAGGGTTCGGTCATCCGGGAGGGGCCAATCCGCGCCGAGAGGAGCCCTGGGGCATCAGGGAGTCCCACCGGGAGGAGGCCTCGGGAAGACCCAAATGGAGAAAATGTCTCTCGGCTGGCCTTCATTCCCCGGAAGAGCACCACGCTCCCAATCAATGAGAACAGAAACAAAAATCACTCCAAGAGCAAGGTGGTCCACTGTCAGGCAGATACAATATTCACTCTCCCCAGGAGGTCACAATCACAAAGAACCCCAGGGTAACGTCTAAGGATCTGCAGGCTAATGTCAGTGCTCATAAGTCCACCATCAGGAAAACACTGAACAAGAATGGTGTGCATGGGAGGATAGCAAGGAGGAAGCCACTACTCTCCAAAAAGAACATTGCTGCCCATTGAAAGTTTGCTAAAGTTCACCTGGATGCACCAGAAGGCAATTGGAAGAATGTTCTGTGGACGGATGAATGTAAAATATAACTTTTTGGCTTAAATGAGAAACAATATGTTTGGCGAAAACAAAACACTGCATTCCAACATAAGAACCTCATCCCAACTGTGAAACACGGTGGTGGCAGTATCATGGTTTGGGGCTGCTTTGCTGCCTCAGGACCAGAACGGCTTTCCATCATTGACAGAACTATGAATTCTGGATTGTACCAGCAAATTCTACAGGAGAATGTCTGGGTATCCCTCCGTGAACTGAGGCTGAACAGAAGGTGGGTCATGCAGCAAGACAACGACCCTAAACACACAAGTCAGTCTACCAAAGAATAGTTGAAGCATAAGAAATGTTGTGTTTTGGAATGGCCAAGTCAAAGTCCAGACCTTAATCCAATGGAAATGTTGTGGCAGGACCTGAAGCAAGGAGTTCATGCCAGGAAGCCCACCAACATAACTTAGTTGAAGCAGTTCTCTAAGGAGGAATGGGCCCAAATTCTTCCAAGCCGATGTGCGGGACTGATCAACAGTTATCGGAAACGTTCGTTTGAAGTCATTGCTGCTCAAGGGGGTCAGACCAGTTACTGAAAGCAAAGATTCACATACATTTAATGTTGAATCATTTTGTTCAATAAATACATTAAAAAGTATCATGTTTTGTGTGTTATTTGTTTAACTGGGTTCTCTTTATCTATTTGTAGGACTTAGATGAAGATCTGATAACATTTTACGTCAAATTTATGCAGAAACGCAGAAAATTCTAAAGGGTTCACAAACTTTTTATCGCCACTGTATACTGGTTTCCAGCCTTATTGTACACACTAGGTTGTAAGTTGCTCTGGGCAAGAGAATCTGCTAAATAAATGCATGTAATGTAATCACAAGTTTACGTTACATTTATTTAATAAAATGTGCTGTGCAGGTTTTTTATTCAACGTGCTTATCTCACCCAAAACAGACAATCTGGCCGCTCTGCTCTCGCGAACCCCGACAGTGTTCGATGCCACACAGACGTACACGCCAGAGTCGTTCTTCTGAGCGGGAGCAATGACTAACTTCCCCTTGAAAACCTGAAAAGAAAATAGAGTGAGAGAGGTTGCTTTATTTTAAATCACACACATAATAGAGTTACAGTTCCCTCTACAGGGGTTAATTGGATAGTGCATTAAATATGTGTGGTAATTATGCAAAAGCAGTGTACCATGAAAACATGAGGCAGAGGCCAATAAAAGGCCTCCTTCAGTAAGGCACATCAAAATGGAGACCACATCCATGTGAATTATAGTTTAAAACTAGACAGTTAAAGAATCTGAGGATAGCTTAGTCTGGAATATTTCACAGCCTGTAGAACTATCAATCTTAAAAAAAAAATCAGTTGTGATCGACATGCATTGCTGCTAAAAGTATTTCTGATTAAAGATGCCTGTTTGCTAAGGAAACATGAGAGATCTTTACAATACATAACTTATAACTAGGGCCATGCAAAATTCCCCAGTCCTCTCATTAACTTGCAGTTCCGTCCCCCAACACCAAGAGGTCGATGAATTACTTTCTGAAGCTACTTGTTAAGAAACATATTACGATCTCAAATGATCATTCAATTGTCACTTTCTGTAGGATATATCATGCCCGTTCTGGAGTATAAAATAAACTAAAATACGGAAATGAGTGGGCTGATACCTATTTTTAAACTGCATAAAAAACTAAAAACGATTGAAAGCAAAATGAAAAGCTTTTGTTTAACCTAAGAGCAAAATAAAATATGAATACTAAGATATAAATATAAAGAAGCCAAGAATTATCTTCTTAATAGTACATAGCGTCATGTCCACAGGAGCAAACACTCCTCTCTGCTTTATCAGAATTGTTGCTACTATTATGTGTAACAGTGTGTGAGAGATGTCTTGAGAAACAGTGCTAGTAATGACTAGTAGCACAGCATAAGCTTTACAGATCAGAATCATTTTCATTTGTTTTTCAGTTGATTCATTCAGTTGACTTTGACAGATATGGTCAAATTGTGGGTAAAAAGAAAGAGAGGGAATTTCACATCTGAATGAATAGACAAATAACCCTAGGCATAAACTAGTAGTAATTACATGAATTACATACTGGTCACCTTATCCTAACCCAGGCATAAATAGGGGTTTGCTTACCTTATCCTACCCACATACATATTGCTTAAGGTGGCTATTTCTTACTGTGATTATAATCATGTGTTATTTATCCTTAATCAGGTGTGGATGGTTTGGAACTCTATCATGGCTGCGTGTTTTCTCTGTCCCTCTCCTAATAGGTATGCTGCCATAGCTTACACCTGTTGGGGCTATCTGTATATTTCCTACGTTTGTGCTCCCCTGCTCTTACATAATGCTACTGGCTATAGCACTGCTTTTTTTCTGACTGCATGTTCTCTTCTCTGCCTTGGCACCTGCCCCCGAGCCCTAGATCCTGCGAGAAGTGTGAGCTGCCCCCATCAACCCTCACCCCCACGCCAACCCCAGTTCCTGGATCTGGACCCTCTCCGCATGGTTTAGCCCCCCGCTGACTACCTAACTCAGGAGAGGCAAAGTCTTTCAGCCTTGAGTAACCTTGGACTGACCATGACATGGTCTTTTTTGGACATACCCTGTGCCGGCCAGAAGAGGATGGGCTCCCCCCCTTTTAGTCTGGTTCCTCCCAAGGTTCCCTACCAAGGGAGTTTTTCCTTGCCACTGTTGCCTTTAGGCTTGCTTTTGGGGGGGTCTAGGCCTGGGCTCCCCCTCTGTTAAGCGTTTTGTGACAATTCAATTGTGAAAAGCGCTATACAAATAAATTTGATTTGATTTGATTTGATAAAAGCGTATGCTAAATGGCATATATGTTATATATTACAGTTGTTTGTAGGTTAGAGTATTGTGCACATTCAAAGTGCAGTGCTCATCAGTGCAGTTGTTTGTAGGTTAATACAGAGCACACACGTTTACAGTGTAGTGTTAACAGTGCAGGTGTCTGTAGGCTAGTGCAGACTGTGCTCTTACAGTGTAGTGCTCATCAGTGCAGTTGAGAGGTACCCCATTCTTCTTCCATGTGATGTTGGGCTCTGGGTGGCCTGTGGGTGAGGTGCAATTCATGACAGCCACCTCACCCACAGGCACCTCCAAATCACTCGGCTGGGCTCGGAACTCATCCCGCAGAGCTGGAACGCACGCACACACACACACACACACACACACACACACAATGAAAACACATATTGACATAATGAAACACACATTGAAACACATGCACACGCATAGGCACACACATAGGCACAAAAATATTGCTGCTGGTTAGGTTGGATGTCGATTTTTTTAAAGATGACAAGCCACAATGGAGAGCAAATTGTGCAATTTGATATTTTCGAAAGAACCATTTCAAGCATTCTTCATACAGAGTGAAAAATAATGGAGTCTGTCAAACTCAACTATAGCCCCCATGCTTGATTCAATTCAATGCAATTCAATTAAATAAATGAATTGTTGTAAATGAATGATGCCAGCCTCTGAAATTACACAACAATATGCCCTATGCAGCATGCTACTAACATTATTTTGTTCTTATGTCTGTACAATCAGTTATAATCCTGTTTATATGAACTGCAATGATTCATTCGGATATCAAATATAACTATGATTATGTTACTGTTAGTCCCTGCAGAAGATTACATAATCCAACCACAACACAGACAAATGATGTCAATTAAAAGAAGCAAAGTGACCATTTAATCAAAAAGAGTCTCTTAGATTTATTTTTCTGGGCGAACAGAGGTATGTGCCTATTTCCTCCTATTTTATCCAAAGAATAGAATAAAACATATTTCCCAATAGCAATAAAGCAACTGAAAAGTGACTAAATGTCTACTGCACTAGCAAAAATCAACAAGCCATAGACCACTACTAATCATTTTTACCAATACTAATCATTTTTACCAACATACCAGCCAAAAAGTCATAAAAAGCAAGAATATTGGCCACAAAGCTGCCATTATTTACTAGATTCTTCTTTGTCACTAAAGGCAGTATCATGCTCTCGAGTCGAAGCGTCTGGTACAAACAATCCAGTTCTTAGAGACAACCCTTGAATGACCCAATCAGAGCTGGTCACTCTAATGATCTGTGGAATTCACCCGTGCTGTAGGCACAGGAAGGCCTCTGTGTTAAGTGCAAACGTTGTGTGATATCTAGGGTTAATTATCAGTGTTTGGCTTGGGGGGAGGGTCCCAAACATTGACATCTGATCCCCTGTAATATTACCCAGTCTCAATTATTTTCCATGGTCTCCTATGAGTGAGCACCACTTTGCCCTGAGCTTCAATATCCATTTTGAATATCCATTAAAAAAAAAAACCACTCCCTGTTTTTCTCCCAATTTGTTTCAGATTTTTTTCCCCGTTTTCTCCCAAATTAGTGGCCAATTATACCCTCTATTTATTTCGATTTGCCCTCCCCACATGAGTTCGCCGCTTGTCTCTATGAGGCAAGCTAATTCTCCAAGGGCAGCAAACTCCTTTAAGGGTGGAATTTGCCCACACACATTCTGGAGACACCCTTACCTGCTTCACGGTGAACTCGAGCCGGCTCACCCAATCCCCTCCCCCTAGGGCAGACAGCCAAACGCCGCCCCTGATCGGGGCTAATGGCCAGGGCCGTCCTGGCAGAGACGGGTTTTGAACTGCATCCCTGATAGGCAGCGCACACTCGTATCGGACCAGCCAAGATATGGGTGCGTTGGACCGCTACACTATCCGCCGCTCCCTTCAACCACTCCTAAAGTTAACTTTGGATGTTCTGGAATTGTATTCATTGATTTTGATTTTAAATTTGGGGAGGGTATGAGGGTATGATGGTTCAAGATTAGGGTTGATTATTGGACAATCAGAAGTGAATTCAAAAGTATGTTGAAATCAGTACTCCATATAAAAGAATAAGTGTAATATTCTCTCATTATTGTCCAGTATCTCTGCCTAGGCAATAGTGTTATCTTTCAGTCCCAATACTAGAATTCCCCACAACAGTAACAACAACAAAACACTGTTACAGTTGTACCTGCGATGTGAAGCGTGGCGTTGCGGCTCATGGCCCTGCCAGCGCTGTTCCGGGCCACACAGGCATAGACGCCCTCGTGAGAATAGCCCCGCCTCCCGGGTACCACGCTCAGGAAGAAGAGGCTGCCCTCAGACAGAACTATGGGCTGCGATTGGCCCTCCAGCTTGTCAGTCTCCAGGGGAACTCCATTGCGGAGCCACTCGATGGCGGGCTCAGGGTGGCCCTCGGCCCGGCAGGACAGCGTGGCAGGGTTGCCCACTTTCACCACAAGGTCAGAGGGGTGGTGCACAATCCGGGGGGGTGCCTCTTCCAAGCGGAGTCTGGAGCCTGGAACACAACAAGATGGAGACCAGCTCAATCAACTTCACACACAGTAACTCACATCTGCTCAATTACGTAGTAGCGATACTCTAAAAAAACATATATAAAATACAGGAGGAGAGATGTAAACCAACTCAACTTCACACTGAGTTATGTGGTAGCTATGCTCTATTAAATAACCTCTAAATACACACAGCAAATAGGTAGGACAGATGAAGACCGGCTTAATCAAGTTAAAAAGGTTACTCAAATCTGCTCAGCTATGCAGGAGCTACAAAATACATAAGAATAGGCTTTTTGTCAGTGTGTATTCAGTAATTACAATGACAGCGCCCCCTAAGGTGAGTGAGAGTCATTATAATATCCTATACCGACTGGTTGCTTTTGCACTGATAGGAAACAGAACAATGGCTCTATAGAAAAAAAACTGACAGAAATCTCCAGGTTAACTGACAGCCGTGAAGATGAAATGAAATTGTTTCTACTGGTTCCTTTCACTGGTTTGATTTCAATGCTTAGCTGTTTTCCGTTGAACCTATAGGAAATTTAATCTCTCTCCCAAAGAGCACCAGCCACACCTAAAGTCCTTCAAGGACGGAGCCTTGTGTACACACATCCTGTGACTGAGCCTTTCACAAAAGATTACAAGTCCAGCTGTTCCAGGGCTTTCCTGTGGTCTCACTCATGGTAAGTCATATCAGAGTGCCCCGCGGGAACACTCTCCTACTACAGACTCAAAAGTACCACACATCAATACCCACAAGCCCCTAACCATACCACAACACAAAGTAAAACAGTGAAGCACTGCCATATTCATGGAGGAGGATTCAACCCCTTGATAGTATATTACGTACCCCTATAATACAATATGTTAAAAATCGTTCTTCAAAACTCTGTCCCCACAGAAGAATAAATGGCATGAACTAATACAAGCAAAAATAATTTTGTGTGCGTCCCTTTTTTTCATGAGTAACACAAATGGCGGCTGGCCTGCCCTCAAGCACAACATGACAGTGATACTGCATGGGAGGCACAATACAGGAAGGTATGACGCGGTGTAGAGAAAGGCAGAGGAAACAAACCGAGTTCGCTCGTACAGCCACCTGAGCTCAACACTCTCAGCGTTCCAGACATGGTCTCCTCTCCCGACGCCTTGCTAGAACGGACCTTGGTGCTGACAGCGATGGAGCAGTTACCTTCCGCCTCCTCCACAGCATCGTTTCTCACAAGGTCGGCCTAGCACCGAGAACGTGAGGTTAAAGCCCCAACGCAGACGCACAGCAGTGAGCAATGTGACACACTGCTGCACTTTTCTTCTTTGAATTATCTATCGCATTGGATGCAGACACTTCCTGTGCAAAGGGTGGAAACTGAGCGTGCCTGAGATATGTTCCCACTCAACAAGGGGGGAACAAAGACTTCTTCACACAAACACAATCAGGCCCCCCCGGGCAGGATATCCGTCACCTGGGCTCAGGAGTGAAGTGGCCGTGCTGTGCTATTAATAATAATAATAATAATAATAGCTTTATTTGTATAGCACCTTTCATACAAACAGTAGCTCAAAGTGCTTTACAGGGAAAGTAAGGCATAAAAATATATATACATATATATATACACACATATACATATATACACGCATATATATACATATACACATATAAATACATACATACATACATACATAGGCATAAGACAGAAAGTAAAAAAGAATAATAAAAATAAAAATCAAGAAAATACACATAACAATCATAAATTAATTAAAAGCCAAATTAAAAAGAAAGGTTTTTAGCTGCTTTTTAAAATTGTCAACTGAGTCTGCTGTTTTAATGTTTTGTGGGAGAGTATTCCAGAGTTTTGGTGCAACATAACAGAAGGCACTTTCACCACTTTTTCGTTTGGCCACAGGTACAGTGAGTAAGTCCGCTGTGGATGATCTAAGTGCTCGAGTTGGTACATATGGTGATAACATATCTTTAATATAAAAGGTGCTAGGCCATTTTAAAGCCTTATAAACAAGTAGTAGGACTTTAAAATCAATTCTAAAGAGACTGGGAGCCAGTGCAAAGCAGCAAGGACTGGTGTAATGTGTTCCCTTTTTTGGTTTTCGTTAGGACTCTGGCAGCAGCATTCTGAATAATTTGGAGTCTATTAATAGACTTCTTAGGCAGGCCAGTAAAAGTGCATTACAGTAGTCTAAGCGGCTAAAAATAAAAGCATGTACCAATCTTTCAGCATCTTGGAGAGTTAAAAAGGGTTTTACTTTGGCAATGTTTCTAAGGTGAAAGAATGCCGTCTTGGTCACCTTATCTATCTGGGATTTAAAATTGAGGTCAGCATCAAAGATGATTCCCAAGTTTCTGACCTCAGATTTTGTCTGTTTGGCCAGGCTTCCTAGCTTTGTAAGCAGCCGGTCTCTTTTTGACTTAGGGCCCACTAATAGTACCTCTGTCTTTTCTTCATTTAATTTCAGCAAGTTCTTGCCCATCCATTTATTTATATCGTCTAGACAGGCTGTAAGAACGCTCATAGCATTTGGGTCATCTGGCTCAACGGAGACATACAGCTGTGTATCGTCAGCATAACAGTGGAAATTTACATTGTGATTCTGGATGACCTTGCCTAAGGGAAGCATGTATAATAAAAATAAAAGTGGTCCTAAAATACTCCCCTGAGCTATGCCACAGCTAGCATCTCTATGCTTAGAAACATTGTCACCAAGTTGCACAAAAAACTTTCTTTCTGTTACATAGGTACGGAACCAGTTTAGTACAGTACCAGAGAGACCGACCCACTTCTCAAGGCGGTGAATTAAAATATTATGGTCTATGGTGTCGAAGGCTGCACTGAAATCAAGTAAAATAAGAACTGAAATGTTGTTTCTATCGGCACTTAGCCGTAAATCATTTGCTACTTTAAGTAATGCTGTTTCAGTGCTATGATTGGCGCGGAACCCTGACTGGAAGTTTTCCAGGATATTGTTTTGAACAAGATATGAGTTTATTTGTTGAAAAACTACTTTTTCTATAATTTTGCTTAAAAATGGCAGGTTGGATATGGGTCTGTAATTGTTTAGACTGGAAGTATCTAAATTTGATTTCTTGAGTAGAGGTTTTACTAGGGGCGGTCTTAAAGACATCTGGGAAAATACCCATCGTTAACGATGAATTAACAATATTAAAAGTCTCTAAACTTAGACAATCGAAAGCATCTTTGAATAATTTAGTTGGAATGGGATCTAAAGAGCATGTGGATGGTTTCATTTTTGAGACAATGTCCCGGAGTGTCGTTTCACTTATCTCAGTGAAAGTGCTCAGACATGCAGTGGGAGAGTCAATCGGAAGGTCCAGTGTGGGATTTCCACTAAGATTCACTATACCATCGCGTATTTTTATGATCTTGTCTAAAAAGAAGGATGCAAATTCTTCACATTTTTTTTGGAGGAGTCTTGGCTAGTGATACCGGCAGTGGGTGCAGGATTCAGCAAGGTATCGATGGTTGCGAACAGTACTCTAGGATTGTTAGTATTATTAGAGATTATTTGAGAGAAGTGGGCTTGTCTCTCTTTCCGCATAGCTTTGTTGTACCCAGCAACACGCTCCTTATAAATATCGTGGTGAACCTGGAGTTTAGTTTTGCGCCATAGTCGTTCAGCTTGACGACAGTTTCTTTTCAGCTGAGAGGTAGTGCTGTTTTTCCACGGTAGAATTTGGTTACAAGAGTGTTTTTTTACTTTAATTGGAGCTACCGAATCTATGGCCTTTCTTAGTTTTTCATTAAAGTTTTTAGCAAGATCACAAACAGATGAGTTAGAAGTAGTTACAGCTAAAGAACCCATCAGAGTGTAGAAACGTGCAGTTATTGTGTCATCGATGTAGCGCTTCTTTACGGCGAGCTGGCACTTCCTTGGCGGTGGCCTCTAAACTGATACTGAAAAGAATGCAACAGTGATCCGAGACAATTACATTTAAAATAGAAGAAATATCAACATCCAGACCCTTTGAGATAACTAGGTCCAGAGTATGGCCACGGTTATGTGTGGGACTAGAGACATGCTGAACCAGATTTAGGCTATTTAAGAGATTAATAAAATCAGCGGCCCTGGAGTCAGTGACATTGTCTATGTGTAAATTAAAATCACCAGTTAAGAGAACACGGTCATAGTTAATCAGAATAATGGACATTAATTCAGCAAATTCAGGTAGGAAGCTGGGGCAATGTCTAGGAGGGCGATAGAAAGTAATAACAAGGGTGGGTGATTTTGATCTGAGAGATATAGCTAGATATTCAAAGCTTTGGAAATTTCCGAAGGAGACTGCTGTACAGTTAAAACCATCCGAAAAAATTGAGGCAATACCACCACCCCTCTTTCCTTCCCTAACAGCCTGCAGGAAGTTATAGTTGGGAGGGAGGCTTCAATGAGCTCAGCTGAACCAGCTGACAGCCAGGTTTCTGTCATTAAGATGAAGTCTAGTTTATGTTCAAGGATAAAATCATTAATGTAAAATGTCTTCTTATCTGTCAGCGACCTGATGTTTAGAAGAGCCATATTAAGTTTAACATTTTTACACATGGAGGTCGGCGCCACCGTCTTAATGGCAATTAAGTTACTCTTAGATGAACTCTTCATAGCATTATTTACAGTAGAAGACCTTATACAAGCTAAATTTGACCTACTAGCCTAGTAGTAATCAAAACAGGAATTGCCTGGTCCACTAATGAAACAGCTACACGATCACGTTGTTGTGCACAGGGGGACGTGTCCTTGGTGGTACTTTTGGACGTGTCTTTGGTGGTACTTTCCGTACATGCCGAGGAGGGGCTGTGGTGGTGACTGTTTCAGCTGGTTGGATCTTGATAGGACCGGGGAGCATGGGAATGATTTGGGCGTTGCTTTATACCAGCTTTCACCAATTCATTCATTCTGGGAGTAAAAGGGGGTGGGGATAGTAGGAGCGGAGAGGAGGAAAAGCAGAAGGAGGGAGATGAAGCTTCATCTGGTTGCGGTTCAGGCCAGTCGAAGTCCGCTACACCACGGACATGGTCTGACGGGGGGGTGGAGGATGGTGCTGGCCGGACGTGGCACACCGAGTCGTCTGGCTGCCGTTCCGGCCAGGGGGGTGGGGGGGGGGTGGAGGATGGTGATGGCCGGACGTGGCACACCGAGTCCCTCTCATCTGAAGGTTGTGTTGGAGGAGCTGCCAGGCTGGCTGAGGGGGAGGCGGAGGTGGTGATGGCTGGATGTCTGGTGGTGAGCACATTGTGTGCTTCTCTTGCGATATAGGAGCTGATGTCTGTATATCAGGTTCTGCACGTCATCTGGGCTCGCAGCAAGGTCAGGAGGCAGATAGGCTTTATCTTCCACGGCCTCTGTGAGGGGTGGCATTGCGAAGGGTGACGATGTCACCCTTGAATGACTCAGCACAGTGGAGTGGCAGATGGAATATAGGACATGCGAGGTGAAAAGATTTCCCCCAGATGTATTCAGAGTAAATCCATTTTCCATGAAAAGATCTCCTCGTTCCCAGAACAGGTCAAAATTGTCAATAAAGTTCACTTTATGTGTGTGACAGGCAGCTGACAGCCATCTATTTAAACACAGTAGTCTACTGAACCTGTTTACTCCTTTTCTGAATGAGGGAGGGGCCCACTAATGTAGGCTTCAATGTCCTGGGAGTTTAGCATGTTAAGTAACCCAGTAAAGTCCTGTTTCAGTGTTTCTGTCTGTTCTTTTGAGATATCATTTCCCCAGTATGAATGACAATCTTTTTCACTGAATTGTGGGCAGTCAGAATATCTGGGATTTTTTTTGTCATGCCATTGACCATCTCCTTAGGGAGGCAGAGTATTTTAATGTTTTTCTTACCATAGGCGTGGATAGAATTGATGGTAACATCACCAGTGATGAGGATTGCTGGCTCAGTGGCCTGCTGGTTGCTGCCTGTGGCCTGCAGCTTGCTGCTGCGGTGACGCGGTCGCTGTGTGTGCGGTCGCGGCCCTGTGTGTTGTTGTCCTCCGCGGCGTCTCGTTCTGTCCGAGCGGCGCGGTGCTGATTGAGGTGTAGCGCCAGCTGCGTCGTCTGGCTCCGTTTCCGGCTCGTGTAACAGCGGCAGGAATCTGTTTTTAAGCTGAATGGCCAACAGTGGCTGAGGGGTACTCACCACTCGCCCTCTGCTCGGCACATCCAGGCAGCGCTTCGCTGTTATCTGTCGAGTCCGGGCTGCAGCCACGTCCGCGGTAACATTAGCTCCTTGTTGCGCTAGCAGTTCGCTCTCTGCTGCGAGGGATGAGGTGGCCAGGGAGGGCCAGCCAGTCACGGTGTTTATCTCCGGGCGTTCAGTTACTTCTCCGTGTATCACGAGTTTTCGGGGGATGTTTTTCTTTTTCTTTAGTAGTTTAGTTTCATCGTGAGTCCGAAAGACACACGATGAGACAGGTATTTTAACCTGCGGAGTCCACGGGATGGTGGTGTCATTGTCCTCTCTGACGAATAACTTGGTCTGCAGTAATGCGATCGTTTTTAAGTGTCCAGTGCAGTCTTTGCAGGGGGGCATATCCTTGGGTACTTAGCTTCCTAGCTCGGATAAGCTGGAAGCTAGGTAGCTGATTCTAAAGTTAGTGCTCCGGCCGGAGGAAAAAGAAAGGATAATTAAAGGTCCTAGGATAGGAACTAAAAACCATTAAAAACGAGATAAAATTAAAGCTAAAATGAGCAATAAAACAGCATAAAAGCAGAGTTTGCACAGAGCAGAAGAAAAAGCAGCCGCCACTGTCAATGTCAAAGATAAGGGCTTATGTTTGTATTAATGGACCCAGGACAATGTTCTCATTGTCAGTGAATGTCAAAACACAGCAACCAGAGGTATGCATGGGATGACTGTGGGCGGGGGTGGGGGTGAGGGTGGGGGTGGGGGTGGTAAAATATGACCCGTAACTGACTGTCACACGGGTTAACGATCCGCTCCCCCATGTCCTGTTGATATTGACTCAAGAGTGTTCCAATGTATGCTGTGGGGTAGACACCCGCAACCCCCACTCCCACCCCAGCACCATTCAACAGACCATTCAACCGGAATGAGAGGGTTGATCCATACAGGGTAATGTGATAAGCCCCACATTCTTGGCAAACATCTCTCGCTGTAAAAAAAAGTTTCTATTGTTTTCAAAAGCACAATTTCCTCAGTAGTGTAAGAACAGAATGTCATTAAGGTCCATAAAGAGGCATAAAACTAAGCACCTAAGCCACACATCCTAAAAAACACACACATGTGGAAGTAAGTCATATGCCAGAATAAGAATTGTGGGGTGTTTTCTCACTGAAAGGTCCAAATTATCTTTTAATGTAGGCTCAGGAAAGACCACCCTCCGGAGAAACTACATTTAACACCTCAACACCAAAAGAATATCCAGATATTTACTTTTGATTTACTACTCAACCAATGCTAGTTTGCTAGTATCTAGACAGTTTTGGCAGGTGTGCAGAATGTAACAAAAACGACAAAAATTAAGTATGATGGACTCGGTCCGTTGTCCAATAGTGCCAACTAGAAAAAACTAAACAAATCAAAAACAAAGATAATTGGTTACATGTTTCTGACTTTTATACAACTGAAACAAAATATGTCATAAGTGAGTAGGCTATAACCTACTTAATTGTCATTTGGACAACCCAAAAAGTAAAAACTAGTAATTTCCTAACCGGATAAGTCCATTCGGTGCAGATCATAAACTGCTCAGTTTCAGAGAGCTGAAAATCCATTAGCCGTCAATTCATGCCTTCACTTGCTTTACGAGGGTGGGGGCGGATAAATGCATTTCTTACTCCTGTAGGTTTTGTACGCATGCTTAAAGGAAGAAAACATTTTAAACCGGTTCAGGACAGAAACAAAAACAGGATATGAGTCTTGATTAATGAAATGTGAGATATATTTTGACAGATAATGAAGTAAAAAAAGTACAATCTTAAATTGTTTTCCGACTCGGTAAATGCCGTTAGAACAGAAATAATATAAATATAGTAGGCTAGTGTAGATTTCAATGTTTTGTATAGTGTGAATGACAAAATCTGCACGTCGAAATACAGACCACCGACATCAACAGTCTTAATTATTTTTGTAAAGTCACTTTATAGTCATATCTATAGCTATCAAATAGATTTGTAATTTATTGTGCAATGAATTGCCATAAACCAATATGTATTGTACAACAGAAATTCCAATGTAAGCAACCTTGTGCGATTGAGTCTCTAAATAAGCATGTGTTTATTAACAGTAAAATATACCTGTGTGAATGACTATAGTAAACACAATCTGTCCGAATTCCCTACATATATGACATACTAAAATTGTCGGTGGATAATAGCCAAAATAAACCAAGAATAACAACTGTGATTGTAGAAAATTATAAGAAGAAATAGAGCAGGCTAATACTGGTTTTATATCGATAAAGAATGTTGATCTTACCTTCAATATTGAGCGCAATGGCCAAGAATACGCAAAGCCTTGCGATTATTTGCTTTGGCATTTTTTTTCAATTTAAACAATGAAATGTTGTTAAAGGATGATTTACTTGATGCGTCGCATCTGTTGCGAGGCAGCTCCTCGCAATTTATATCGCGCGTCTCTCAAGTTGGTTACAACTTTTGCGTAAGTAGTCGAGCTAGTTAATGGTACGAACTGGCTAACTGCCTATGACGGGTATCGTAGCTAATGCGGTTTACTCCCGAAGGTCGGAATTCTTTATCTTATTGAACCTTGAATCTGATTTTATCATCTTTAATTGTAATTTTTCGCACTACCGATTTAAGGATTACAGGCCCCACTCAATCATGTATTGATCATCCTCCCAAATTTAAGAAAGCGCCATCTGGATTTTTGGCACTCCTCTCCAGCGTGTGAATTATCCAAAGCCAAGTGACAGTGTGTTAACGCTTCAGTGACACCCACAGGTCCCGAATCCAGGCCGCTCCAAGCCAGGAAGTCCAGGAAATTCCGGGTATACTTCCTTTTCAGAGTAGGCTACATCAGCCACAAAGTTTATCCACTAAAATCGCTCCACCTCGTCAGTTAAATGCTGTGAGCAACTTGGTTTGTGATTGGTTTTAGGAACAATAAAGTAGAAAACTCAAACAGAGGAAAACGAATGGAAATATACGCCTTAATTATATGTATATTTCCTAGACACGCATTGTAAACCAATATATACAAAAATAATATTTTGTTAATATGTTATGTTATACAATACATGTTGCACATATTAGCCTACACATTTAGTTTAGTAACAAAAAACGCGCGCACGTGCACACATGAATAGTTTTACCAAAAACATTGAACGATTGAGCAATTGGTTTGGGATTTTTATAACAAGCACTGTAGCTATGTCTGTTTTTACATTTCAGTTACAAATATGGATGATTTTTATTTGAATTTGACAATGTGGGACATTGTTTTATTTCCAATGTGAACAAAGGCATGACTGAAATAAAGGCCAATGGTAATACAGGACATACAAAAACAGGACGTGCCAGCAGCATTCTGCTTAAAAACAATTGGTGGAAATGCCACGATATCCCTATGGAGGAGATCCATGAAACTTTTACGGTCATACAATGTCATATTATCATAATAGATTTCATATATATATATATATAGATTTTGTAATATTATATCTAATATATATATTAGAAATGATCTAATTTCCCATGTTACATTCTAGGGTCTTTTTAATTTAAAAAAATGTTTTTAAGTGAAAAAACTTAATAAATTGTCATATGAAATATTGTTGACCAAATAATTGTTAACTAATTATTTTCTGTGAACACAACCGAATTGGCAAAATAGGTTATTTTACCAAGGATATCTACATTTACTGATATCTGGAAAAAAAAATATTACAAAGCAATGATATTGCATTGGCTTGAGGTTAACTGATTGTTCAGTCTCCTCTTGTTGCACAGTCATGGTGAGTGCCCTCAGCTGGCATCACAGGAGTGGTACACCACACAGGGCAAGCCAGGAGAGGGTAGCATAGCTGTGAAGAATGGAAAAAATGACAGCAAAGGCTATCGTCTACTTATCCCAATTATTCTTGTGCCTGTGCAAACACGAGGGACTGCAGAGGGTGAGAGAGAGAGAGAGAGAGAGAGAGAGAGACTGACAGAGAGAGAGAAGCCCCAGAAGGCAGTTAATTCTGTTTAAAAGGACACGTAAATAAACTGTTGTTTAGTGAACTGTCCATTGTGTCTATGGAAAGAGCCGGCCCCTACGGCAGACGCCAATATTGATCCAACAACTTGGGCTGGACAGCTCCAACATCGGCCAGCCCTCAGTGACCAACAATAGGCATACAGCCAGTGAAGGATGTGCCGACTGCCGAGTCCATGAAGATGAAGGGGGACTTGAGATGACTGTGTGTGTGTGTGTGTGTGTGTGTGTGTGTGTGTGTGTATTTGTTTGTGGGGAGGGAGTGCATCTGAAGGGGGGGTCGTTCAATTTAAAATCAGCTTCTTTAAAGTTTTGGGGGTACGGGTTGAGGGACACGTTGGGATGGGGGGACAGGGAGAAACAGATGGAAAGAGAAAGACAGGGTGGCTCAAACAGGAGAGTGCGTGAGAGCTACCAGAAATGGCTGATGTAAAACAGAATGGGCTCTACAAAAGGGCCAAAATAAGAGAACACCCCCAAACATGGAAGGAAGCCTCATGTGAAGGGGAGTAGAAACACATACTCTACTATCCATTCAATGAAGATTAATCTGCCCATCTAATCAGGAGTTACTCTTCCTCTTTGAATTGCTGGTACTTCATTCGGGTAGGGACAGAGGTTAACTCTCAAATGCAGTAGAAAAGTTTCATTTGCAACAATAGCAACCTGGCTACATGTTCATAATGAATAATATGCCGCATATGGTCCAGAACAGGCAGAATGCTGACTGCTGACCGCAGGCTAAGTCTTGACCTCCGATCACATTATTCAGCACCACCGTCTCATGGAAAGACCGAGAGCGGGGCCTTCCAATGTGAGTTTAGGGTTCAGCAGAAGGGCTAAAGGTCAGGAGACATTACTGAGCTCAATCAATCCACAATAATCTCCCATTGTTCGCTCACAACTTTAAACTCCCACTAACTCTAACACCGCTTTAAACTTCAAAGACCCCTCTGAACTAGTGACATTATAGTCTGACAATAGGGCATTAAAAAAAGAACAAATACAAACAATCACCATTTTCACATGGATCGCTTCGATTCCAAAATGTCCAAATGAAGAAGAGCTAGAAAAAAGTTACAGGTATATATATTTGATGAAAATACCTTTTCTGAGATGAAAAGGATAGCGACACATATACAACTTTCGGTTGTGACAATATTGAACAAATTACTGCCACCTTGTCTCCATCAGCTATTTCTTAACAAGCTGCAGAAATTCTTGTTCAAACTCAGAACATTTTTCCACGTAAACTCACAAACGAGATTAACGCTCTGTGAAAGAAAAGTGTTTTTTCTTGAATTGAGCCATCATCAATAATCTGTCACTTTAGATGAGCACTCATTCTAGAGACAATCATTTCCGGAACATTCTCTCGCCAAATCTCACATATTCTCAACACGCTGTGCAACCATTACTTTGCTATCTAATGGTAAGTCAACATTTCTGAGCCACCCATCCCAAACTTATCATAGTTCAGTTTTCACCTCTATCTCAGACAATGTGCATGTGATAGCTACTACTTCTCAATGGCATTTCAGTGGTATTTCAGATACAGTCAAAATAATTTAAAATTCAAGATACATCCCAGAAGCAACAATTCAGCATTCCGTTGCAGTTGTAACAGAGATACACAAAAATGCCATCACAAGCAACCCATGCAAACCCATATATTGTCATATCTTTATATTTTATATTTTTTATATTGCCTTATAAAAATTTTTCTGTTCAAGCAATCAGATCCACTTGCATACCAACATTTCATCAGCATCACCATCTGATTAATGCTAGAAAAGATCAGTGTTAAAAGAATGGACTGATGGCCAAATTGGCTTAGAGAAATATCCAACAGAAATAGACAACAAATTACTACTGCAAGTTACACAAGTTGCAATAATGCCACACGAAAGGGTCTCGCACTGCAGAGTTCCAGAGGAAGCCAAGTAGAGCAGGAGGAGACGATATGGGAGCGTTTCGGGACTCACCTTTCCTCCGGTGGGGCCTGTGCCTGAGGGGCGGGGGCAGGTGCGCCACACGGTGGCGGCTCTGGCCCCCGCCCCGTGCCCGGGACCCTGTGGGCGGGTCGGCCGGCTCGGGCACGCAGGTGCATTGGCACTGGCACTGGCGCGAACCCTCTGCCCAGGTGCAGAGCCAGGACACCCAGAGCAGCCAAACGCCGACCTGCATCTTCGGCCGGATCCTATCCTCCGCTTCCTGTGGGACTCCTGTTGCTTCGGCGTCACTGCGAGAACTCCATCCCCGGGCCAGGGGAAATTGTGAACCCAAGGAGCAGAGCTAAACCACTCTTTCACTGACAACTCTTTGGACCTCCCTGTGCTAAATTATTTGGAGATTGTTATAAAGAATGTTTTTTTTTTATTCTTCTTTTGTGCTCTTTCCCTCCCTCTTTCTCTTTTTTTTTAGCTCTCTCCTTTGCTCTCTCTCTCCCTCTCTCTCTCTCTCCCTCTCCCTCCTCTTTCTCTCTCGCTCTCTTTTCTCTTTTGGGAAAGAAGTTGGGGGGAAACAATGATTGAAAAACAAGTTTCAGGCACCATGCTGTGAGTGGAGCGCAGGGACCGGGACCAAGGGTCCTGTCTTCTCCAACAACATCTGTGTCATTCATTCTGCACGGACCAGGGCTAGGAAACAAGGCCAGGGCTGGGGAATGCGCAGGGGCTAATTCACCAAGGATCACTTTCATTAATCAAACGTCTGCCGGCTGATTGATCAAACCTTTCACGGTGACACCCCCCCCCCCCCAAAAAAACCTAAATAATAACAAGCACATATACACATTACACTGTGCCGCAAGCACCATGGGCTGTTTCTCAATGTATTTATGAAAGGATTTTTATTTAATTATTTGGAAAGGCAGTGTGAGCTGATGCATTCCCACCACCTTGTGCATAGGCCAGATGGTTAAAACAGTCTTTATCCAAAAAAGAACATTCAATCTTTAGAGAATCTGTGTGTGTTCAGAGAAGCATTCAGAGTGAGCATTCAGAGAAAAAAAAGAGGATAAAAGCATCTTCGAAAAAAAAGAAAGGAAAGAAAATGTATTTTCAAACAAAATTGGCCCTCTCTGGATGGCTGTAACTGCCTGCCACACTTCCGCCCAGAGGGCCTTCGTTTTCTTCAGATGAGTAGAATCCGAAACAATCGAAACATAAAATAAAGGGATGAAAGACGCGGATGGAAAAAAATGTGTTGTTATCTAAAGTGTTGTGAAACAGGATTGGTAGGAAGGAGAAGAAAAAAAAGAATCGCAGTGTAACGTAACTGGAGCATTTTCATTTGTTGGAGTGGAGGTTGCTAATTCTGCACGGTGACAATTACAACCGGGATGCTCGCGTTACAATTGCCTGGCAGCAAAATGCAGTTTCCCTTGATGAACAAAAAAGCAAAAGGAGGCCAAAAAAAGTCTACAAAGCATCCTTTTTCTATTGCGCTTCCATTGGTGCGAAACCAATCCCCCCCACCCCCACCCCCAAACACTCCACCAACCCCCACCGGCCCAGTACAATTAGCCAAGAGAAATTTGTAGTGACTTGCCCTCACAGAAAGAGCCCCATGCATCATCTTGGCTCAGCCATCACCAGCAAACAAAAGTTCAAAACAGCTCGCCTTGTACTCTCTGGCCAAATGTTTTCACACCCCTGTCCTGCAGCTTGGTAAAATAAGGCAAAACAGAGGTAGCACGCTGGGTCTACAGACGCAACCTGATCCTTGTTTTATCATAACAACCACATTGACTAATTCTAGCCGTTGTCTTTACCAGTGACGAATGGTGACGCTAATGATATGTGGAGCACACAATGGAGCTTCATGGGTACTGTGTAGCCTGCGTGAAGGGAAGTGGGAGTATGGATATTCCGTTCTCATCCAGCACATTATCCAGCCAATACATGGCATCATGTGATGGAATAGTTTGCTATTCATAAACTGGTGTTGATGTAAAGAGAACTGCCGCAAGCATGCGTTAGGGCATTGAAGGTGATCTCTCGGTTGGTGGAGATCTAGTCACTTTTAGATCTGATTTGCTAAAGTATAATAGTAAAAATACAATTTCACATTGTTTTTCTGGGTGGATTATTGCATGTCATGAGCAGGCAAGCTCGGACTGGGCCAGGAAAACGTGGAAATAAACACTGGCCAACCTTTACCCAAATCAACCATTGACTTATTGATGATTCTCAAGCCGATGGCTCTAGAACACATCACAAAGGACACGTGCCAATGAACAAAAATAACAGGTAGTAAAAAAGGAAAGTGTCAGGGTTTCTAAGAGAGTTAGAAATTCAGCAAAGGAAAAGGTGGTCTGTCTTAAAGACAGTCACAAGTTAACTATCAAAGTACTGTGCAAAAGACAGACGGTCCTTCACAAACTGGAAATGATTATGCCAAGCGATCCGCAGCACCGACAGGTGTCTCCTTCAGACAACAAGGAGCTGCCACAGACGCGATTAACGTGAGTGCATGTGCTCGGTGCATGTTGATGAATCCACTGGTTTCTGTCATACTCTGGGCCCCCACCCCCATTACCAACGCAACACAAAACCCTTCCCTGTTGGTGTGGCCTGTCCTTTGTGCCCGATGCTGTACCCCCTGCCTGGGCGTGGACAATATTCGGACAGATAACCCCCACCCCGCCTTCCCGAAATCGCCACAGGACTCCGACGCAGAGGCAAAGGGCCACACGCTTCACCCCGGGATGGGGCGTCAGGTTGGAGCAGTGAGGGGCTATTGGAGATCACTCTGACCTCTAAATTGGGCCTTAATCTTCCCCACGGGAGAACATGCTTTGCAGTAATCCCCTCCTGGGAGAGGGGTAGAGGCCGAGGTGCTGCCTGGCTGGGATTTTGTTCCTGGGTGTGCAAGAGGCTGACAGCACCCTCTGGCCCCACACAAAGGGAGTAATGGAGCGGGACCGGGCCGCAGTGAGAAAATCCACACTCCTTTCCCTCGAATACATGAGCCGTCACCCTGGCAACACGCCACAGACCATTTTTCCCCGCAAAACAGCAAGGCGTGCGTCCGACCGTTTTATGGCCATAGCTATTTTTTTCAGAGAAATGTTGTGCTGAGACGTTGAGTCCCGAGTCACTTGATGGAAGCAGCTTTAAACTAAGATAAAAAACAGGAAAGAAAAAGTATGCCCACAATCCTTGCAAATCACAAGTAACTGCATGACAGTCTGGTTAAAAAAATACAGAAACTATTGATGTAGATATGAGATAAATCATGGGTTCATACAAAATGCAACACATGTCTGCACTATTCCCGGATTTTCCTTTTTATATTTGAATTTAAACTGCTGTAAACACGGTCCCGTGAACAGTTTAGACAATCTTCAATCGAGAAATAAATGGCGGTTAATGTAATCAGGAAGAGGCTTGGTTCGCTGCACCCAAATCCTCTGCTGATCATCACTGCAAGGGAAGGAGGGGACTGAATTGTGGGATTGGATTGAAAGTGTTTGGGTGGTGATGTTGTGTAGAGAAGGTCCCAGAGTTACTGTGGATAGGGTGAGAGTTGAGAGGGTGGTGGCGCTGGCCATGTTGTACATATCATGAAAAACAACTGGCAGGACAACCGGGAGTGGGAGTGGGAGTGGGAGGAGGGTGCGGGCAGGCATTCTGCTTGAGTGGATCTCAATGCTGGATCTAGTTGTCTAAGGAGAGTAGTCTTCCCCTTTTACCCCTCTCTCTCCCCTCTCTCTTTAAATCCCCCTCCAACTCCCCACATCCTGGGCCGTACACACACCTCTCCCCCCCCCCCACCCCCACCCTTGTTTCTCTCACTCTCTCCATCTCTCCCTCGTTCTCCCCATCTCTTTGTATGTCCAGCTGGCCGCCATACAAAAGCTCCCGCTCAAGATTCCCAATGAGCTCCCCCCACCCCACACAACCCCCAATACACAACACCGCTCCCCCCCTCCCCACACCCCCACGCCCCCCTGGCTGCTTTGTTCTGTCGATTTTCCCACTCCCCGGAGAGGAGGGCGAGTTTGGAATCCAGACTTAAGGGGGCGAGAGAAAGCGAGAAAACAGTGTATTTAATGCGGGGCACAAAAAATACTGTAGCATCTGCCAGGATCGAGGGCGCCACATCTTCAGTCGCCCGCGCCGGGGAAGACTCGGCACTGGCAGGCGCCCCGGCGAGGAACAGTGAGCTTGTTGTGTGACACGCTACTGTTGAATGCCTGCATCTGTTGCGCAATGGCACCTCCATGCTCTGCGTTGCGCCTGGACACCTCCCTTGTGCCTTTCGCAAGGCAGAAAATGACTAAATGTAACTTTCTCAAATTCAATTGCATTAATGCAATTTATTTTTTTATTTTTTTAAGTACAATGGTGTGTTTCGTTCTGAAACCCTGCACTGCCTTCTGAATGTGGCCCTTTGGGGGCGACCTCTTCAGTCGTGGTCAGCCGCAGAATGGCCGTTTAAGTCCGTCAGCTCAGTTAGAAGTGTTTCATAATCGAACACAAAGACACATGACTTAGCACATGGACATATATCTGCCCTGCCGCCCCGTTTCCCAGCCTCGGTGCGGATCTGAAGTTGATCGCCGTCTAAAAAGCCCTCTGTGCAGGGATGTGGGCCGGAACTAATAGGATTGGATTTGATTCATTAGTTTCTCTTTCTTCGTCCTGGTTGGAATTTCACTGCACGTCTTGCCAGGCTCCCCAATATTAATGGGGGGGTGGGCTCTGGGATGAAGGCTGTTGGGGGTGCGGGTGCATGTAATTGAGCTCCCGTGCTTCCAAAGGCTGGGAGCACTGAACACTTTGGCTTCGCATCTCCCAGATAACAGCCCCCTCTTATATCACACAGCATCATGGGAATCGACGGTGAACCAGACACCTCCCCGGGAGGATGTTGCCCCACTGGTATTAGTCTCATGACACCTGAGGAAGAAGCAACTGAAGGATTCTGGATGTACCCTCGAGTCTCAACATTCAGGTTTTCAACTTAAAGTTTAAGTTGAAAATGGCTACGAAGACTTTCCCACCGCATGTTAATGAACAAGGTGGCGAACCGGCCCTGTGTTGCTATGTGCTGTGTTTCTGCAATAATCTGAGGCCCATTGAGGCTTCAATAGGGTATCACTTTATGTCCCCCTGAACTAGACATTCTGATACATATGCACTTCAGTCTAGCCCGAGTTAACAAGTTGACACATCATTCAAATGTGAAAATAAAGTAGTATGTGGGGTTTTACAAATTGGACAAAGCTGGTTCTACCAGTGACACAACGGAAATAATTCAACGAGCAAGAAATATACATGCGTGCGAGACATGCCATGATGCTTACAAGATATGCATTCACACCCAACCTAGGGATGTTACCACTAGGAAATGTTTTTATGAATTCACAGATGAAAAACACAGGACCAAGTATAAACGAATGACAGCTAAAAAATAAAAAAGCTAAAAGCTAATTCTTATGAAAAGTAGGCAGACAGAAATGTGCAAATCCCCTTGCTTTTAATCAGCAATAGGAACAGACGCAGTTCACGGGTTTGTTATACAACAGAATACGAATTATGCTTCTTCAAGTTTTGTGCCACTGCCAGCATTTACTCTTTGTAACTTTGTTGTATTGTGTGTGTGTGTGTGTGGGGGGATGGTCTTTCAGGGAAAGCACCCTTCAATCTAAAATTAACATTTGAATGTGGACGAGTGCAGATGTAATTTAACGGGTTTAAATACTGGCAAATGTGACACAACACAGGATGCGCCTGGAGTTAATTAACAGTCGTCTCTATTTAGCCGTGTTGCTGCTAGAGATCTCATTCACTTCACTCTTTAAGAAAACAATACTACATCGCACCGATACACCAGAGACACTTATGCTATCGTACTATTACTTACGCTAGCTTTCAATGCTGGGAAGCCTTCTGGGATGTGACAGGAACCAGACATTTATGGGCTGCTGAGATAATCAACAGCAGAGCTACGCAAAGCATTTAGAGAACAGTAAATTGATGTCATGAAAGGCATTGCTGGGGTCCACACATACTGTATTTTAGAGCTCCATCTTATTTCTGGAGACATACAATTCACAAGGACAATAAAGTAATCTAATCTAATCTAAACTATATTTAAAAAGGACAAACCATTTTTTTCAATTGCCAGTTGAAGGCTGCTATTTGCTGGTTCTTTAGCCTTTGTTGAGTGGATGCTATCCTGTTGATAATAAAGCAGTTTGCAGTGGCTCCCCTCAGATGCCAATTTTAATAGAGATGTAAGGGAGGAACTTATTATATGGCTGATAAGGAAGTCAGTCAACTGTAGGCTACTTTTCAAAAGGTAGAGCCATTGTTAAAAAGAATATAGATGTTTTACCTCAGAATGTTTTCTTCAGAATTAAAACCCATAAAACAAAATGGAAAGCCTTAATTTCAGTGCTTTGACACTCAACAATAGAAAGAGTCGCAATAAATAAACAACTTTTTATTCGACTACATATTTGATTGCATAAGAAAAGTAGAAAAGTTCTTAACATCAAAATACAATAAATGAAGTATGCTTGACTCCTGTACAAGTGATACATATTCAACATCCTACAACAGCCAACATTCATAACTGACTTTCAGTCAATCGAAGTTTGACTTTCTGTAGGCTTCCAACCAATTCAATGAATTTCAGACATAGATATATACATAGACAACATCCCCATCCTGCATTCAAAAATCCTACCTAGCATTCCTTCTGTTCTGACAGCAGGCACCAGAGTGGTAGTAAAATGAATCCTGCATACACTGTACATTTCACAATCACAACAGGGGAAAAAAGGTTAAGGTCAGCACAAAATGAACATAATATTTCTCGTACAAAAATGTAAACAGTGTGGAGTCTGCTGGTACTGGTATGTGAAATCCACTGAATTGTGCCAGTTCTGCAGTCATTTATGCTTGTGTAAAACGAGGACGTCTAAAACATTCTTATTTCACGCCACTGTGCAGTGAGGATGCCGCGTTCCAACGTTGCGGAGTCACGGGCGAGAGCGCAGAGGAGAAGCAATCAGTGTGCGCATACCGCGACTCGGCACGCACGGCAGAGTCCACTGCCCAAGGTCCCATAGCGCCAGGCCTCTGGCTCTAGTGCGTTCTCAGCGGCTTGGCATAGACGGGCTCCAGGAAGTGCATGGGCAACAGCACGAAGAAGGCCACCAGGACGACCACGCCCGCCACGGACAGGAGCACGTAGCGGCCAATGAAGAAGCTGTCCACAACCTGCGACACGACAAAGAGTCATTATTCAGCACTGTGCAAAATAATCATGCGATGTGAACAGACAACACTGCACACCTAATGGATATTAAGACACATTCGATTTGAAATTCAGTCGCTTTTACTCGTTTACAGGAGCACGTACCAGCCAGTGCAGAAGCCACCAAAAACCTGTGTAATTTTGTACTGCGCAAACAAAATCAAAAATGTCAAAAGACAAGGCTGTCCACCGTACTTATGATATTTAGAACATTCCTTTCAAAAATAATGACTTGGTTAAAGGAAACATATGTAATATTACCCCAAGACTATTATATTTATCTCGGATTGAAAAATATCAAGGATTCTGTACCAAAACAATTATTCCACTTAAAAAAAAGGTACACTGTAACAAAATAAAACCAGTTGCATATTTTCTCCACTAGGGGTCAGCAATGGTCCTTTAAAATCTGAACTTTGAGGATGGAGGTAAGACACTCCTGCTTCTGACACGGTCATTCCCCGTGGTTCTCAACATTTCTAATCTAAATCTGAAGTGGCAAGTCTAAAGAGCACCTAGGGCTGTTCTTGAAATAATTATCAGGACTTCACCTTATAATTATCATTTAACACGGTATCTAATTGGAGCTTGAAATTAATTTTCCGGGGGGGGAAAGTCCGTTGGTATTTCAAAATGAGCCCCAGCGGGGAAAAACAGAGTCGGACCTATGAGGCGCTCAGCAAATAAATGGCTCTTATAATTCTGATTTACAAATGCTTTGTACAGCCAACCAAACATCTTAGCTGAGTCTCAGAAAACACCCGAGGTGCTTCTAAATGCAATTAATAAATACTATAAGGCCTGGTGCATTTAAATCCAACATATTTTATGGAGCAACCGCTATGATTAATGTCATTTTCTAAGTGTTGGCTGACATACAGTAACACTCTGAAGTCACATTTACTGTGAAGCATGAACAGCATTGTAAACATCAACACGGTAGAATAAACAAACAGCAATACTAAATGTTAACTTGGTCTGTGTATTGTTACTGACAAACAGACATGCTAATGGTCATCCAAGACCTTTCAAATATCATTACATGAATAATATAATAATAAACAGACATGCTAATGTGAATGCATCATTTTTCAGTATATGTGGTCCCAGTTTCAAATATCATTACATTAACACAAATGCAAGAAGTCACCGTAAATGTAACTTGGTCTGTGTATTGTTACTGACAAACAGACATGATAATGGTCATCCAATACCTTTCAAATATCATTACATTAACATGCAAGAAGTCACCTGTAGGTATATCAACAAATGTAAGTCAAAATGTGTATGTACAGCATATACAGGTAACTGCTAGAAACCCTGGGGAATCTACAGATTTCCCAACTTGACAGATTTCCAGATTTTACACATTCGGCGGAACAAATATGTACAGGGAGTAGACAAAATAATGGAAACACAAAAAAAAACTATTAAAAAGGGTATTTTTTAACTAAATCTCAATGAAATAGGAGCCTATACATGTGTTTCATATTAATGTCAATACTACTTACTAATAGGTTTCTGCTATAAAACAGATTTTAAAAGAGGTCAAATAGTTGGTGCCTGAATTGCAGGTGCGTCAGTCACAGAAATGTGTCAAACATTATTTAATGTGTCAAGAGAAACGGTGTTTAAAATCATGATGGCATACGCCAAACAAGGAAAAACAGCATCAGGAAAGAGGAATAGTGGTCACAAGTCGAAGCTCACGGGACAGGAATAGACGGACACTTAATAGGATAGTTTCTAAAAACCACAAAGCAATGGCCTCAAAAATGACCACAGAACTGAATCTACACCTCCGTGACCCAGTTTCAAGAAAAACTGCATGTCATGAGCTTCACAAAGCTGATATATGCAAATATGCAACAACACATAACCAGGTGTAATGAGCACAAAACCTAGACTTCTGGTCCGGCGGAAACAAGTAATATGGTTTGATGAGTCGTCTTTTAAACTTTTTCCTACATCTGGAAGGGTTTATGTTTGTAGAAAGCCAAAGGAAGCCTTCAACCCACATTGCCTGTTCCCAACTGTTAAACATGGTGGTGAATCTCTTACGGTATGGGCAGCCATTTCGTGGGAGTCAATGGGTCCGATAATTACTCTGCATAGTATAATTAGAGCCAAGGAATACAAAGCCATTTTAGGCAACCAGGTGCACCCTATTGAGCAAACATTGTTTCCTCAACGTGTTCCCTTATTCCAAGACAATAACGCCCCCCATACACACTGCTGAATGGATTCAAGAGTGGTTTCATGAACAGGATGAAGTCAAACACCTTCCATGGCTTCCCCAATCACCAGATCTAAACATAATTTAACGTTTATGGGAAGTTCTGGAACATATTGCATGGACTAGATTTAAACCACTTTCATCTCTCAAAGAACCGGAGGCTGTTCTCACTTCTCACTTCTTGAATAATGGTCAAATATCCCATTCAAAACCATTGTGTATAACACCATTCCAAAAAGGATTGGAGCTGTTCTGAAGGCCATCCGAATCTGTTAGATCTCTTATATTGCTTTTATTTTACTATTGCTTTTTTTGCAATAGTAAAGTGTTCATTTTAAAGCATCTTTTATAGGAGAAACATATTGGTATTGACATTAATATGAAACACGTATAGATGCTTTAATTGCGATTTAGTGACTTCAAAATTAGTTATTTTTCATTTGTTGTTTCCATTATTTTGTCTACCCCTTGTATCCTGTATATATATATATAAATAAAGTGTACTCTTGAATCCTCTTTTCTCTCTCCCAGAGAAAAATCCATCCATTGAAAATGGTGTCCTGTCATTACCAGCCAGTAGTGGGCACCATATCCAGCATTACAATTCAAAAGGGGAAGGTGGAGGAGGGGGTGGTTGCTGAGGTACACTGCTTTGTGTTTTTTAAAAGGATACAGTCAGTGAAGGTTAAACATGGACAGTTGTTTTTCTGTCCAGCCTGTTAAAAGAGAATGCTGCTGAGGGAGCAGGAGAGAATACTAACCACGAATGGTTTCCCTTAAGGCCTGGGCCTACACGGGAGGGTCGACCCTCATGCGAAAGCAAAAAAACCTCACTGCTGACTGAAGACAAGGCACAGCGGGAAGGGGGGAGGCATCTCCAGCGGATGCAGTGTTCTCTCGTTTAACGCATCTCACTTTTTAATTAGCCAATTAGCCAGCCAGCCAAGCACAGAGCCAGGGCCATGTTTTATTAATGCGGCATTGAGCGCTGTGTTCAGGGCCTCTGTCTGAGGCTGGCCTAATTGGCACTGTGATATTTTTCTTTTGTTTAACAGTGAGAGGTTAGCCGCTGCTCACCCGCAAGCAGCCAGTCATTAAGGGACACGCCCCCTCCGTGCGAACCAATCGGACGTGAGTGCATTCCAAATTGGACGCAGAAAGCGTCTGAATTTAAAGCATACTGGTACCTCTCGTTGTGCGTGCCAATAATTATGCTTCCGCATTCATGAATGTGATAGCTTCGCAACCACATTCACCAGTGTTGTTCTGATGCTAAAGCTAAAACCGTATGTGACCTGAACATGTTTGTGGAATAATGGCTTAATTGTCAATATTTTTACAGCTGTCCCAGCAATTTCGGACTGCATTATGTTACATAACAGACAACTTTGACAGGAGAAAATGATTAACAGAAAACAATCACCATCTAAATAAATAATTACATAAACTTTAAACACAGGCCTAGCATTTGGAAAATGTTCCTTTTCTTTTCAACATGATCTGAAACAGTGGTTCTCAAACTCAGTCCTGGGGACTCACTGTGCATACTGGTTTTTGTTATGGCCAATCTCATATCAATTAAGGCTCTTGAGAACCAGTCTGCAAGTTCTACCATCATTTTTTCCTTAAACTTATTTGAACACAATGCAGGTTTGGCTTGTTGTCAATTCGTCTCTCACTGAACTATTCATTTTCCACAAATGGTTTAGTTTTAGTGACCAGGTGTCCAGACTTTCAACAATTAGGCCCCACTGATTTCACCTTACAATCTATAACTGAATCAATTAAGAAAGGTAGCCTCTTTCTAAAGGAATCATGTGCCATATTGCACATTACAGAAAACAAGAGCATTAGTTGATCTGACTGATTTAAAGTCCTGGGATGTGAAAATGGGACATTTATTGTTCATGGCATGCATAGCTATTTCTGACACATGGCCTTAAAAGAGTCAAACATGCTTTAATAGAAATTAAAAGTGTCGAATAAGAACAATTAACAGCTAGTTAGAATTAAAAGGTTGCAATTATGGTTGGAACGAAAACCAGCATACACAGTGGGTCCAGAGACCGAGTTTGAGAATCACTGACCTTTAGAAAAAAAAAATTAAAAAGAGAAGAATTCTTACTAACTGAAATTGATGGCAGATGTGCTATTTTAAAATACAGAAAATAACATACAGTAAATGTGAACTTATAGAGCATCTGTCTGTGTGTATGAACGCTGCCTCGCTGCTGACATTTTCATTCGGAGCACAAAATGCAAAACTCGTGGACGTTCTTTTCCCAGGAAGAGCAGCCTGGTTAATCTGGCTGGCGCTGTTGGCGCAGACCAGAGGAAATCTGCTGTGGAGGGGAGATAAACCAGACCTGGCCTTTTTAACAAGCGCACCGCTGCACGCTTTCAGAGTTGGGGGCGGAATGGGCCCTCTGTAAAACTCACCAGAAATCTCAAACAATGACCCACAGAAATCCTAAAGAGCTCTTAAATTTGCAACATGTTGCTTTCAATTTCCTGATATTTGAAGGGGGGAAAAAAGCTATTAAAATTGTTTAAATCTTTAAACCTGGGCTTTTCAGCATGTGGTATGAGAGCACTGTAGTGAATGACTGGAGGACTGTTTGCACACGCTAATCCGGAGAACGGAGGTTTGTGTTTGCGGTTGTTGCCTTGGCGCAGTGTGCCGTATAGGCGAGAGAAGGAAGGAATGCGCTTGTGGTGTTACTGTACTTACCTCCACCTCTCGGATCGTAGTGGGAGTCTCCAAGCTGCGGGGGAAGAACACCAGGATCAGAGTGGTGATGAGTGCCAGGAAAAACACAGGGATTATGGAAAGCCTGGCAGAGGGACATAAAAAGGGAATGAAAATTACTTGATTGCAGTAAAGCGAGATACCAACGGCACATTCTACAAATGTTTGCTATGCTGATATCACTCATGGATTGATACATTAATTTTACCAAATGGAATATTGCTGCCTTGGGAACAAGCATCTAATAATTACTTATCCCCTCCTTTAATTATGAAAGTTGCTGATCATATAGAATACAATGTAACATAATACTTTATTGTCCACTAAATATGACATAAAATGGAACATTTCCTTCAGCATTTGACTTATAAGTTGATACATAAGCATAGAAATGGCAAACATATGTATGTATTTTGTATGACGTGATACAATAAAAACATAAACAGCAAGACCTAACATACAGAATATCATATAATTGAGCAACACCAATTCCACATAAAAACGGATTCGGTGGTTGTAACCTGATATTATAACTAACTTAGTGAACCAGCAACAATCATACCACCCTGCAGCAGTTGAGTTGACCTACCTGGTTCAATAAAAGTAAATGAATTAATAATACATTTCAGAATATAATCTGCAATGATTGACTCTCTCCCTGTCACACTTCAGAGCATGCTAGTTTTCATTACTTTTAATGTTTGCAATGTTTTAAAACTTTTGTCACTTAGCCCCACTTGTCAGGCTCATAACTATAAGCCTGACAAATTTCTCACTCTGATGTGGAGTAACTCTAACTGCCCAATGTCTGGGGATGTGCTTTGCTAATAAACCAATGGTCACTTACTACTTCTGATGAATCCCACAATAGAGTGGGTGTGTGAAATGAGGGACAACATAAACCTACCAAATCCACTATCAGAAATCTACTGGCACCAATCAGATTGCAGGAAGCCTAGGCCAGAAAAGTTAACAAATGTTATCCAGAGGCTCTATCAGAGAGACTGAAGTCAAGACTAGCCCTGAATGCAATGGCTAATTGATCTCACACCTAAGAGGGCCCTTTTCCCCCCCGCTCTGAAAGTGTGCAGCGGTGCACTTGTTAAAAAGGCCAGGTCTGGTTTATCTCCCCTCCTCAGCAGATTCAGAGATGTTGGCATATGAGATCAATTGTTTCAAACTACCACTTGTTCTGCACACCAGGTGGATACCTTTCTTCTACTTGGGCCTTGGCAAAGGTCCCTGCTTCATTATATTTGTCTCCTTGTGCTGATATGGTACACTCTATTAGCTGACTACGAAACCATTCTATCAAATATAGGCATATACATAGAAACATTTTTTATTTATTTTTTAAATCTGATATTTTCCGTTTTTTCTCACATTTTGGTGGCCAACTGTACCCTCTATTGATTCAATCCCCCCCGAGCTTGTGCCGGCTTCCTCCCCCCCGGGAGTGCTTGCGCCACACGGGGGGCCCCATATGAAAATTTTCAACTGTAAGTCCCCTACCTGCACAAATTATTACAGCTATGGTAAAGCACTACTATGCATGTGTTTATTCTATAAGGGGTTTTTGCTTCTCTGTCCCAAACAAGCTACAACTGGAGCAATATCAAGCACCTGTGAGACTAACCCCCATTCTAACAGGGGGGGGCCCCATATGAACAAAAATTTTCAAAACTGTAAGTCATAGATTTTGAGAATCCCTACCTGCAAACTCAAATTATTACAGCTATGGTAAAGCATTATAAAAAATTGCCTTTTAACCAACACAAACTATGCATGTGTTTATTCTATAACTGCAGGGTTTTTGCTTCATTCTGTCCCAAACAAAAGCGTGGGAGGTAAAAACAACTGGAGCAATATCAAGCACCTGTGAGACTTACGAATCGCCCCCTGTTAGAATGCGGGGTAAAGAAGCAATTGACCCTTCGCTAAACCACGCCCCCCTTAGTTACTGTTGCTAAGTCCGTCAAGCTTTCGGAGCCAGCATGGCGCTCCCACTGTCGCTAACTGCACTCCCTGGAGAAATATTGTCCAATTTTTGGAAAATAGAAAAAGCGATTTCAGATAGAAGCAGACAGAAGGGTCTACAATATGCATTTGAAGGTTATATTCAAGATATCACACTGACTCAGCAACAAAATGACATAAAAGAAATTAAGATAGAAGCGAAAGCCTACAGATCAGAGTAAAAGTGAACCACCGCATCACCTGGCGATTGAGACAGAGGACAACGACATTAAGGAGCAACACTGTTCCTGTAAAGCTGGGTAGGTCTCTATTCACTATTATAATCATTAAAAAGCAAAAGCAGTAGGCCTATATAACATTACATTCAGTAGTAGGTTAGCTAGCATTAGCTAACTAATGTAACATTAGTAGCCTATAGTGTGCTGTAATGACATTACTCTGGTTAGCTCCACAGGTAGCTCCATACCCTAGACCTCTGTAAAGCAAAAAATATCAGCAGTGTGTCAGCCCAGTCCTCCACAAGATTTGGGTACTCGGGACTGGGCTTCCCATTGACAAAGTGCTGAAATAGTAATGAAAAAATAGTATTACATTTTGACATCAAGGTAACGTTACCCACAGGTTTTTTAGAGCTTGACTGTAACATCTTAACGTTAGCAAGCTGGCTAGATCACGAATAACAAAGCTAACATTTAGTCTAACTTTACCAACGTTGCAACCTGGAGCTGTATATCCAGACCGTAGCCACGTTAGCTTAGATGGCTAACACTTTTCAGGATTTGATTTTGGTTTTGTAAAGGAAAAAAAACGTATATCTCCTTCCAACCTCTCTGGGTAACGAGTGTCACTGTTACAAGTGCCCCAGGCACAACGTTTAACCATAATTAGCTAAAAATCCACAAAACCAGCTCGAAAATGAAGAAAATCTCTAATTTTTCAGTCAAAGTCAATGGAGCACAGCAAAAAACTGTCGGACCTCTGTCGGAGTCTGTCAAATACTGCGCTGTGATTGGCCAGTCTGCGTTTCGGGGCGTGGTTTAGCGAAGGGTCAATTGACACATTTTGACAATCAGCTGTGAAGCTGAGTGGAGAGAGAAAAATACAGTAGCAAAACATGCAATCAAATATGGTCATTCCAGCTCCCATATGACAAACACATGGAACATCTTGTTTATGGTGAACTTACTTTGTTGCCCCTGAGGCTCTAGAAATAAGAATACCAAATACCAGAGCCACAATCCAGATTAGGGTGATAAGAAACACCCCAGTGCCCACGCCCATCAGTGTCCCAGCCATTCTTTCCATATGAGCAGAATCTACACTTCTGGCCCCCTCGTTCTGCCACAGTTATGATAGGATCCTGCAATACATTAAAGAGTATTAGTGGATAGCTAGCTGACACACACACACACACACACACACACACACACACACACACACACACACACACAAAATCAGTGATATATATCTGTGCCTTTTCCAGCTTGCTATCAATATGTTGGCAATGCAGAAACAGCACTCGGAGTGTACTGAGGCTCTTGAGCGTTCTGCAAGGTATACAGCAGCTACGCAGATCAAATGGGGCGTAATAAAGTACTTAAGAAGCTCCCCGAGTTGAACATGTAAAAGAAAATTACATTCGTGAATCAATACATGCAATATATCCACCCTATATGTTGTTAGGACAGGTTTCTGGGTTTCACGCTTTTATTTTGTGTCTGCATATTTTGGGTACAGTTGTCCACATGGAAGCAAGCGTACAAATGTATGAAACATGGAAAATGAAGACGGCATTAAACGAATACGCATCTAATTGAATAAATACACTTTACAGACTGGCTGAGAAAAGCCTATATTTTGACTATTTGGAATAAAACAGACTCTGTTCTTAGTGGTGAGGACCAACGACAAATGAATTGGCACGTCCATTGAATGTTATCTGCATATACGTAATCTCGACTCAATACAAATATCAGCTCTAGTATGTTATTTGATAGTTTCACAGCTAGGGTTTTAACTGATAGTTAGCTCATGTTAGCTCATTAAATGAATAACATGTATCACTTCCTGTCAAAATGGCTTGGGCTATTCAAGTCCAGGCTAGATGCAGTACTAGATACTCTTTAGATGAGGACATGACGAGCCTAGATGGTCCGAACGGCCCGTTCTCGTCATTATGTATTATGTTCTTATGTTCTAAAATATTATAGCACGAACGTAACCTCTCTACAAGATTAACGTTATTAGTTACTTGACTGTTTACTTGGCCGTGATGCTATAAACACTCGCCTGTGCCTGGACTCTGCATTTCTACAGCCACTTGCTAACGTTATTAACGTTACTGTCACCTTGCTAAATTAGATAACGTTTGCTAACCAGAGAGATTAGCTATGACTCTATCAAGCTAGCTGGCTTGTTTTATCAGTTATCTTATATCGCTAAGTACACAAATATATTATAGCAAGACTTTATTTAGCAATACATTTAGAAATAATGTATTTTATAACAGAGAAATACTTTCTCGCTTGGGGAAATACTCCAACAGACAATAAATCAATTTCCATAATTTAGCAAACGTTAGCTAATGTTAATGTTAGTGTAACGTTACGTTGGTGCAAGCTATCTTGGTGGCACCAAAGATACATCTGTGGCGAGCAGTGTGTTTGGTTGTAAAGACTTATATTGTAATATAATAAAACGCCAGTCGACTCGCTGTATATCTCATTGGCCTTTTCTACGCGATAAAGCTAGCTAACTAAGTTAGCTAACTTACGTTATAACCTGAGCAAAAATATTTTTGTTACCTCTCCTGCCGTGGTCTGTGGCTTCCTTAGTTACCAGTGCTTACATATCGTCCACTGCCACAGGTTAAACGTTGGGAACAAACAGCCATTCACAGTCATCGTTGTTAAATGACCAGGGCTGCTGGGAACTGTAGTGTATAGTGTTATTTCTTCCCTTGAAACCTGAGATTACACAGGTTTCCACATGCAGTGATTTATCGTTCGGATGTTAGACCTGCAATTGTATACCTTCAGACAATAAAATATAGCTATAGTATAGGTCTGTAATAGTGTAACTTATTTTGCTCCAAGCTCACCATTCAAGTCATAATGACTGTTTCGTCATAATCACGACGTGCCACATTAGCTTGTTCGATAACGTCAACAAGCTAGCAGTAGCACATACTGTCATTTATAGCTATCTTATTACACGATACATAAAACGTAAAAACAACAATTAGCAATAGTAGTGTCGGGCGTCAGCAGGATATACCTTATTGCAAGTGTGCACAGCCATAGATTATTGTGCCCTTTCCTTTTGTTTTATCAGCGCTTTACAGTTGCAACATGTATGATTTTTGTCATTCCCGAGGATTCTGCAGTTATTATACTGTATTATATATAGTTCTCAAGTTCCTCGTGACTGAGCGAAGAGGCTGGCGTTGTCTCTTCATTTCGTCAGAATCCAGGATCTTTTACCATCCTGATAACATTTTTTTATGAGCGTATTTCATATTAAGTGCTATTTAGGTAGCCTAATTATAAATTCGTAGTATTTGCTTAATAGTATTAATAGTATTTGTATATTTATTTATTGATTTTCAACAATGATGTTCCTAAAAGATCAGTTTGCGGTTAAGTGAAATAACACAGAAAACCCAGTTTGAGAGTCAGTTACAAATTACGTCAACAGGGGGCCGGCAGACACCGTGGATAGATTGGAGCAGAAGCGAGGCTCGGGGTGTGTGGTTATTCTGGGGGGGGAGGTGGTAGTGGTGGGGTAGGGGGTGAGGAGGTAGAGTGGGGGGTGGTGGGGGGGGGTGGTGGGAGGTGTCTTGGATGGCAGACGTCACTCGTTGTGCAGGGGAGTATAGGCTGTGTTGTCAGCCCAGTGTCAGTCTGATGAAGATTGGCATTCAGGTAGGCTGTCATTCATTTTCAATGTCAGAGCAGAGACTAGCCTTACACTACGGCGTCTTTTTTTCTTCGCTCTCATTACAAAAGGCAGGACATTATTCATACAGACAGGGCTAGGGTAGAGGGGGAGACAGAGAGAGAGAGAGAGAGAGAGAGAGAGAGAGAGAGAGAGAGAGAGAGAGAGAGAGAGAGAGAGAGAGAGAGAGAGCGAGAGGGAGGGAGGAGGGAAAGAGATGGTAGAGAGAGTGTGATAGAGGGAGGGAGGAGGAGAGGAAAGAGGGATCACATTTTGAAGAGATAGCTACATTTTGTACAGAAGTGAGAAAGGGAAACGGCGGATTTTTCCGATGCGGTATTTGGATTAAGAAAATGTAATGGTAATTTTTTGCCGTCAGCAAATTCACAGACCAGACAAAATCGTCTTCACACTATCTGAATCAGAAAGACTTATGAAACACTGTTTTCTTTTAAGAAAGCGATATGTTTTGGCGTTGTATTGACTAACGTTACAGGGTGTTCTTGAAAGTAATCTGTTGACTACATTATATGTGCCAGTGCTGTGCAGAGGCATTTATTTATTTATTTATTTATTTAAAGGCCTAATTTGAAGTGCCGATTATATTTGATATAATCGCATATTTTCACATCTAGTCAGGAATTCAAATGTTTATATTTTCTTTCAGTTCTGAGTCATTGTGGTCTATGTGGTCTATTAAGCGTTTTTCCTGTACAACCAAAATCTAAAGGTTTATGACTGTACGTCTGTTCTTTCAAGTTTAGCTCATTAGCCTTGCAGTAAACAGTCCGACCGAATGGACAGTAAGCTAGGCTATATTTTCCTCAGTGCACTTTAGAAGTTTTATTGTAGGAATGTATGTAGCTGTACTAATATTGCAGTATTCATTAATTGAGTATTTTTGTGTCGTTAAACTCTTTGCTTTTTCTATTTGTATTAACCATAAAAGTTTAGAAGACTATCTATACCAGGCTATAAAATGTAGTGTCTTGCAACATGTTGTTTTACTTAACATTAATTAACAATAACAACAAAAAACCTTTTTTCTTTGAGTTGAGCATCCAACAAACTTACGTTTGATGCATTTATCATTCAAAGGGGTTGGTTTCATTGACATTTCATCAACATAGATCAATAATACAAAAATATTTGTCGCCAATAAATTAGGCGTTCGTTAAAAATCAGGTGCAAAACTAGTTTCACCACACAGTATGAAATAAAAAAGTTGCCTGCATTTTTATCCTTCCCCCCATATTTCAAAAATCGCAAATTAACTTCAAATAATAGCAACTTGTTTTATACAGGCGCCTCAACTGTGATTGTCAATTGTGAAAACAAAAATACGCAAAAGTTAAATGACCAAAACTACCGAGTCTTATTTAGGAATTCATTGCTAGAAGCATCGGTACATTTTTCATTTTACTGTACTTTAAAATACGTTTATGACCAAAAAAACTTCGAAATAGTCCTTTCAATAGTCGTTTTTATACCGCATCGAGCTTGTCTAAACCCAAGTGCGAGTAAAACTTTGTTATGGGTCTATATTTAGCCCACCTGCAGTATTATAAGTTTACATTTGCAGAAGAGTTCAATGGAAAATTGTTCAGTTTCATTCCAAGATTTATGTCCTTGTACTATTAAATAAGTTATGGTAACTTCAGAGCCTTCACTGTGTCACACAAAGAGAGAGAGAGAGAGAGAGAGAAGAGAGATGTTATGCAGTCTACAAATATGTCAATGTCTAAATGAGGTCATAAACTGTTTGTCTCAATATGTAGTATAGCCTAATATTTCATTAGCCTCCAACCAAAAACTGAACCGGCATATTTTTCTGCAGTGTAATTGACACATCAAATCTAAACATTTAAGAAAAACTGCTAACCGACTTTGACAGAATATTATTCGAATTAATCTGTAGCCTATCTGGTTAGGGTGGTGGAATTAAATGTTGCTCAACTCAATGGCTCTTGCTGTCAGCAGCCAGACCGTTCCAGTATTTGCTTTTCACGGCTGAGGAATATCCTGTAGGCTCTCTCCAGTCCACACATTGCCACTCTTTGTGTGGAGCTGTTCACTGCTCGCTTACCCAATTCTATTTCGGTTTCCGCGTTCCAAAATTAGATTTTTTTCTCACCTGACGGGTAAAGAATTTGTCGTTAACTGGACAAACAGTTTATGACAAGCAATATTTTAATAGACTTGGAAACATTTGACTTTGATCCATGACTAATATATCTTTAACCACCTAAGAATGTTTGGTGGACATATCTCTTTATCGACCTTACATATATTTAAAATGTGTCTACAAAGGTACACACACATACACAAACACTCACATGCATACATTATGTAATCACCCAAGAGTTTAGTTATTTTTCTGAATGAAATAATGGCGTATATCTCTCGATTTTTACATATTTGTTATTATTTTGCAGTATATATATTGCTACAAATCATGATAGGTTTGAAATCATGATTATGTGGGTCTTTTGACCAGAGATCATCAACCAAGGTCCTTTTCAATAATTGCTTTATATTACTGTTTTAATATCATATCAAGAATGTACAATATGTCAATAAAGATCAAACAAACATATCACGTTGTTTGATAGTTGTTCATGTACATTACGTTTGTCTACATATGTGTTGCAGAGTATTCTCTGGTGACTTTTGTGAGAAAAGTTGTGTTTATGATATTGGTCAGTCACCCTTTAAATTATGCTATCATTATCATTTTGTTATATTATACATTATATATTATATATATTATTTTCAACAAAAAGCTATATAAAGCTAATATATAAATATGAGAGGTACCCCTTTATTTATAGAGGACAGCCCTACTGTGCACTCAGCTGCATGCATTTTGTTGTGTTTGTCATTTCTTTACTGTCCAAAGTCTGAGTAAGAGAACAATTGGCTTTAATTTCAGTCTAAATAGGTTTTAATGACCTATGTCCACATAAAGTAAACATCTGGAAGTTTGCATTTCAGCGATTGTGATTCATACTGCTCACATCATATATGTATATGTATATGTATATGTTCTTTTGTCAAAACAGTTTGTAGTGACATGCCATCTCTTGCACACATTGAACACGGATTTGATGCCATAAATCTTTTTGCTTTGCTCTCATTGCCTTGTATTTGAACCTTCAACACAGGAAATAAGATAAGTACACCACTGAGATAAGCAATACGTAGGTTTATTACTTTGCAAGCCAACTAGCTAAGTCGTGGGATTCTGAAATTGAGCTCTCTGTGTCCCAGTTTACAATCCTCAGATGCATTACATATGCAGAAATGCCATCTTCCGATACTGTTTCAGAGTAAATATGAAAAGAAAAAGGTTAAATGTTTAAATAGTGCTTGATAAGAACTGATTTGTGTCTCTTCTCATGTTATTTTCGCAGATTTATTTTTTCTGATCATCATAATTTTAATCATTTTTAAAACCATAGCAATGTGTTAAAATGTAGTTGTAATCAATGATTTAGAATCGTTTATTTGCACAAATAAGAAAGGTACTGTATTTTACCTTCAATGCATACAACAGCCCCATTGCTAGGGTGGTTTCCTGTGAGGTATAAATATTGTGCTTTTTAGCACAACTGTGTATACTTAAGCTTTACACCCCAAAATAGACAATCTAAAATAATACATAATGCATAAAAACCAGACAAAATGTTAAATATTATGTTTAATGTGACTGGTGATTCAAATAGATTTGCATGTGGTGTGCAATGGAAATGCTCATCCAGCACATAAACCAATTCTAAACGGTGTTATTCCTCATGGGTGGCAAAATCTTTTTAGGTAATGTTTGATTATGCTTTTTAAAAGTGTACCTCATTTGAGAGGAAAGGGGTAAAGAATGGTGCCATCAAAATCATTTGTGTGCCTAAGAGGGAACATAAACTATCACACGTTTGTTGTCTGAGGTACTAAAAGATACCCCCATTATACCCTTTATATGACAGTGCCATGTCTATTGCATACTGTGATCATGCCTATTTGAGCCTCTAAGCAGAAGGAAAATGACTTAATTTGCAGGTGTGTTGCATTGACTATTATTAAAAAGCATGCAAAAATGACAACTGCAACGCTAACATACTGTAATGTGGCAACACACATACTGTAGACCAGGCATAGGTATGTTAATGTTGTGATGCTGAGGTTCTGTGAGGCTATGGTTGTTGTTTGGCAGATAGAGATAATGCCAATTTAAATGCAAGCCCCGCTGTGATCTTAATTGGTGATTTGTGTCATGGGACAACCAGCCCAGGGGCAAAAACACAAATACAAAATATCCAGGCATCATCTGCATTTTCCCATTTCCCACTTTCTGGGAAAATGACTTTATGAGGTGAAATTGTATGATTCCTGCAGCTTTCCTTTTTCTTGTCTGATCACTATATTAGACAAGAAAGACTTGCTTCAGAATGAAGGGAACTGCTTGGCGAGCAAATGTTTTAACCTATTTAGGTGTTGTCTTATGTCCTTATGGCTGTAGAAACAATGAGCATCTAAAACAACCCATCCATTTTTGATATATATATATATATATATAAATAACCTTAACACTCATGCAAAAAACGAAAATTCCATTCAGTTGTTAGATAGTAGTCCTCTTCACCACCTTCGCCCAAGGTTTGGCAGCCCAAGACAGCCCTTGATCGTTCCCATTCCTTTTTCTCCTACTCCGAAGGAAAGGATCAAGTCGGAATTATTCATAAGGCCCGAGTCAGCCGGGTCCTCCCAGAGTGTTTCAAGGTCTTGTTACAGAAACAACACACGGGTGTCGGAGTAGTCTCGGCCCGACCGTGCCACAGCTCGTGTTTTCTGCAGGGCCCTGCTTACTAAGCCCCGCAGATCCTGATGGCTCTCTGAGGAGCGGGGACCTGCTATTGCTCTTGGACGTCCCTGCATTGAAACGGCCTCACATGGTAAACTCACTTTTGCCTATTCAGCAGCCTTGGCACAGCTTTCGCTCCGCCTCCAGGGAGCTGTGAGGTAGAAATGAATTGCCTGATTTATACTTTGGGTGAGCACTGGATCTGTTTAACGATCAGCTGCCCCGGCTGCTTCGCAGCGCGCACAAGCAAAAAGTTAAAAAAAAGAAGAAAAAAAGCTGCATGTAGGCATTTCGAGGTGTATCGTGGAAGAAACATATTTTTAAATCCAAAATAAATGTCAAAAGAGGTGGTCTTGAGCAGGGCAGCTGTGGAAAATATAACTTGCAGTATGTTCCCCATTCAGAAACGCAACAGGGGAGTGCACTGTGTTAGCATAAAGTTAACGGAATCCCCAAACCTGCAAATGTACATACATTTCAACTGTAAATTCGGAATAGCTTAACTGAGATTTGTGGCACAATCAACACAAACTATATTACTTCATAAAATAAAAAAATAAAACAATGCTGCATTATGGGGTCTGCTTAACCTAACTGAAACAAGAAAGCCATAGCAATAGGCAAGGGAAATGAAGGCTTGAAATCAGTATACATTTTTAATTAATAGACAACATTTTGTTTATTTTATTTAGCCAAACTAAAATACCTATTGCCTTTTATACAGGTAACTGACAAAATAAAGAAAACACCAACATAAATGTGTATAAACGTAATAGGGTGTTGGGCCACCACGAGCCACCAGAACAGTTTCAGTGCACCTTGGCATACATTCTACAAGTATCTGAAACTCTGTTGGATGGATATAACATGATTCTTCCATGAGAAATTCCATAATTGCATTTGTAAAACTCAAAAAGTATTCAATTGGGTTGAGATTTGATGACTGAGACAGCCATGACATGGTTTACATTGTTTTCATGCTCATAAAACCATTCAGCAACCACTCGTGCCCTTGTTATCCTGGAAGAGACCATTCCATCAGGATAGAAATGGTACATCATAGGATGAAGGTGATCACTCAGATCATCAGGGCTTTGTATTTTTTGGTTTTTGTATGGAAATGTATGTGTATGGAAATGTACCCCATACCATAACAGAGCTGCCAGAACCCTGTATTTACTCAAGTTTGTCCTTTATTTTGACAGTTACTTATATACATAAATGTCTTTCATATTGTTATTGCTATTTGTGATTTATTTAACCAAATGAACAGAACTAAATGATTTGTAGTTTTAATCTTTTTTTTGTGGTTTGTAAAAATGGACTTCTCAGGAGGTAGAATTAGAAGTTAGACAATGAGAGATGGAAAACAAATGAGAGTAAAATAAGTTATTAAAATAAGGCTTAAAGTTTTATGCAGGTTATTAGGAGGCTGTTTAACATCGATTTTCCTATTTAGTTACATGTTCTGATGTGTGTACTGTGCACCTGCTCTTAAAATGGCAACAGATGTCCTATATCTGTGGTACGATAAAGACTATAGGATAGAATCCGCACCCATATGGAAATGTTTAATGGAATTAATGGAGACAATGTGAACATGATTACAGTTGATGCACTGGAGGCCTTTGCTACAGATGGACATAAAAAGTGGCCATTTTCAGAGTCATTTATTGTGAGCAAATGGAAAAGGTTAATGTGTTCAAGCCATTTTCGAGCGTAAAAGATGGTGGTTAGTGGAAGTCTAGAATAGATCAGATGCAGACACAAAGGAGATATTCGGAAGACAGTTATCAGTTCAAGGGCTGTGGTAAAGCCTGTTTGGGTATGACGTCATAGATAATGTATCTCAGTTTACATAATTACAATGTTTTGCAGTGCTAAGAACATAGTTAACATACTTTTAAGCATAATAATTTTATTCATATGAAAACTGCCCATCTTGCTGTTGTGACTTTATAACTTTGTGCTGTAATATAATGCACCATAAATTGTCTGGTGTAAAGAACATTCTTGTTTGATGCTTGTATGAAACAACATGGTCTTTTCAAAGGATAGAATTGTAACAATAATATTTTTTATTAGCAGTAGTAGTAGAAGAAGTAGTAGTATTAGTTGAAGTTGTAGTAGTAGTATTAACATTATTACATCTAAAATTAACATTGTCAGGGGAAATAATTACTTGTGCATAGGGATCAAAAGCAAAATCAAATTAGCAACATTTGATTATTAATGCTGCATCTAAAGACTTAGAATAAGGCGGCAAAACCTTCCTGCGTCTTTGTTCTTATCTCTCGTGGAATGCTGATAATCCCCATAAATTAATACAGCTTCACTGAGAGAAATAGGAAGCAAGCCTGTAAATCCTGAATTTATTATATTCGAGAGCCTGGGCAATATTGGAACAGGTTGAGGTTTAAAAATATTTGGTTTTGAACTTGACTGGAGATCAATGCAGAGAATTTTGTTTTTAAATTTGCGTACCCTCCAAAATAAATAAACAGAAACCAAACCTCCAAAACTCCCGTAAAATCTCTGCCCCTCTGGTAAAAGTCCTTGAGACTGGATTAAAACGTAGTGCTGTTTAAGGTTACATTTCTGTCCGTGCGTTTTGAGATGTGAAATGTAGTTAACATTTTTCCACTTCAGACAGTTGTCCCCTTTTGTTTGATCAATCTGCCTGCCATATGCTTGTCCATAGCTTTGAGTAACACTTTAAGAAAGGGTTTTGGTTTTCAATCTCTTAAACTATTTATTGCTTACATTATACTATTTACACTACTTACTCTATTTTACATTAATCTGGGTGACCATCAAACTCAAGTCGCTTTCAAATGTCCAAAAAAGTTACATTTGTTCATACGTTGTATTCAAAGTTTAAAAAAAAGGTATTGCAGTCACAGTAGGCCGAACAGAGGCCTGCATCACACAATGTCAGACCACACACTGTACAGAGGAATATGAGTACTGTTCTTCAGTGGAATTATGTTGTTTCTTTTTCTGTGTACTTGATTGAAACACGATTTAGTCTAGCCGCTGTGGTATAGTTACTTCATTATTTATTGATTGATTGGTTTAAGATTAGAAGGGTTTGAAATGCATTTTTAAATAAATCCAAGTACAGTGTAATGGTGTTATGTTTTAAAAAAAATGACATTTTGAAAGAAAGCGGTTGGTCCCTCCAGCACAATCTGGTGTGAGTGACATCATTCATGGGACCTGCTTTTTTACAGCTACACTTCCTGTCCGTTTCTCAGTGTATTGTGTTACTGGACATCATTGATGTAGAACATAATATTTTTACCCTGGGTCCTCCTGGGCTTTGTGACACACATTGTGTTATATTTGGGTTTCCTGTCTTACAATGCCATTTCTTCACACCACTGTGCAAACGCCTGTCTTGTGATCTTATTGAACACAGGGTCCTTCCACAGCACTTTGTAATGGTATCAGTACATAAACTGACTAAAAGGCAGTAATTTACAGTACAGGGGGAATTGTTATAGTAGTAGCGCAGCACAGTAATGTTACTTATTAGCCACAAATGACTCCTTAATGTCTTATCATTCCCAGATTGTAAGAGCATTATGGTTCAGCATCAACACAGATAGGGAGTGCATTTTTATTGTCAATACATTTTTTCCCCCTTGTGCCATTAGGTTTTTGTTTTCCAGATCGCATAAAGGGGAACCTATTTTTTTTCCTTCCTATATAAGGCATCAAGGCATAACGAGCCACAGGGAGACTGTAAAGCTTGTGAGTTTCCCTGTCGGTGACATGTGATTTATAGACTCCCCCATAATGATTTGAGTGTCGCTAAATCATTTTTGCCCATCTGTATTTTTAACCAGCCAGTGTACAGTCTTTATTTGAATGATTTTTTTAAAGTAACTTTAAAGTATTGTAACGAGCGTGCGAGAAAGAATGAGACAGAGTCCAGTAGTAATACAAAAATGACCACGCGAGTAGCCACTTTATTAAAAGAAGTGAAAATTATCCCTGCTCCATACACAGCACAGCTATGGATAATATCGGTGGCAAACCTCCGTGTTCCATGCACCGCACAACTACGGAAGATGCCCAAAAAGAACCCTTTTCTGATCAAACGCGTCCTTAAAAGGACACGATTTACCATTACCAAAACGCCTTCCGTAGATGTTGTAATTATCAGTAAGTAACAGTTTTCTTCACACTTGGTTTACTGTACACTATTCCCTTGAAACGCAAGGGACTGCATCATTTACACTAGGCGTACTGGTGGCGGTGGTTTCAACATTAACTCACCGCGACCAGCTAGCTAACACAAATACACAGTTTTAAAACACACACATAAAGGATTAACATAACAGTTTAGCATTTAACCCGGGGGAGACGCTCAACAGAACACTAACGTTCCCTCACAATGCCCCACGCAAACATGTTAATGAGGAGCGACCCTCTCAGGATTGCTACAGTGTTAGGTGTAGGTCGGAATGGGTTTATACTAAATCATTTTGACCCCCGCCCCCCCAGAAAACCTGAATGACAGCATAGCGTATGGATGGCACACCGCATATAGAAATGTCACATAGGATACAGAATAGGGCATTTATTTAACCTTTGGCCGATCAGGGTCAGTAATGGCATTTATAGCATTGATGCCTGATTGTACTTACTCAGTGAAACCCCTTTCACATCAAACAACACCAGACATGAAAAGTATCTGCTGCCTGCCAAGAAGGGGAGATTTTTCCCCCCTTGTCACCTTTCACACCAGAGACCGATTCTGTTTGAATGCCAGCTAATTACCAGTGTGGTACCATTCACATTGCATTAGGCAAAGCTGCCTTTTACTCTATATATATATATATGCATTTAGTAGATGCTTTTATCCAAAGTGACTTACAGTAATGAATTAATGCATTTTTCAGTATATGTGGGCCCCAATGGGAATCAAACCCACAACCTAAGCATTGTCAGTGCCATGCTCTACCTACTGAGCCACATTTGTGTATTTAAAGATTTAGATTTCTTTATTCTGCAATGAGTCTCTGTCAGACAGTTTATCACGCTAACATGAGCCTTTTCCTATAGTACCTGTCAGAAGCAGTTTCGAAAGATCAAACTACTGCAGATAGCTTGCTAGTCTGCTATGAAACAAAAGGTATATATTACTTCACTAACTCAATTACTCAAACACAAAATTCTGCTTTTGCACACCAGAATGACAAAATTTAGAACAAAAAATAACAAAATTCTGCTTTTGCACACCTTTTGCAGACCTGGAATGGGCAAAACGCAAGCAATGTACAGTATTTTGCACTTAGAGATACTCTAATGTACAGTTTTTGATACTTTTTTTTCATGTCTGGGTAAGCTGACGTGGCATTTTTCATGCTGTGCATTGTTAGCATTTCAGTTAGATATTTAGTTTTTCAGTTAATAATTCAGTTTCCTATAAGAATTTAAGTTAGGACATATGTAGGAAACATAGAGATTTCTTATGGTATTGTACTGTACAGTATATTATGGAGAATTAGGAGACTGTGGGGAGAGGCAGGGCTACTTCTTGCACGCTAAGATAAAACAACATCTGTTTTTTTCTGTGGGGTGCCAAGTCACTATATCTTGATTATGTGAGGTGATTATGCCTTAATATATTTATCTATCAATGTCCTTGCTGATTGTTTTCAGCAATTATTGGAATAAATATTAGAATATTTATTTTGCTAGTCTCCCTGCCAGGACTAATTGCATTTTCACGGATACATTCGCCTGTAGTCCTCAAACCAGGGCCGCGGAAGCATATAGACTGTGCTGCAGCTGACTGGATAGTTTCAAACAATAATGATTTAAGTTAGCTAATTGCAATTAAAGTATTTCCCTGGTATCAAACATAAAGAGAAATCCTCAGACATAACAAAGTTGCTATATGGGTTGTGTTGGATTTTTTTAGGGGACATTTTCATGCTTTTTGGAGTATGCTTAGTGGTATCCTATCTGCTCTCGTTCATTTTGGCTATAGTAAGTATTGCTAAAGGAAACAAAAACTCTGCATCTCACCAAGTAATGGGAATATGCATGAAAAAAACATCTAGACTGATTCTGGTTAGGTCAAAAGTCGATTATGTTGAAAATTCTGGAATACTCCTTTAATGCACAGCTTTAAATGCAGGAAGATTATTTATCTTTCTGTATAGTAAACAGCTTTGAAAGCTTTGGACAGTTTAGAGTTCTGCGTTTTGGGAATGGATTAAATTGACACCCAGTAAACACATTTTCTACAAAACTAGAACCACTCAGCCATTCCGGTTTGCATGGGGTCATGGGTCCTTGCCCCTGGTCTCAAGAGTGCCTGTGAGGATTCCTGCACACACAAGGGCACACACGCAGACATGCACATGCAGTCCATGAGCTTGCCTCACACAGGGCCCTGTAACCAAAGGCCTGCTGGGTAAAGCACGTGTTAGCCCTGATTTAACCGGTGGTTGCATCCCACAACTTTAGCAGCACGTTCCGACCACTTCCTGTTTACATTTGGCAATTCCGCAACACCATTATTCTTTCTCTTTCCGTTTCTTTTTTCCCCTTTCTGTTGTTTCGGATTGGCACTCAATGTGAACGGGGAATGGACCGAGCATGGTCAGGCTTGCAGAACGCTGTCCCGCACAACTGGAAATGAGACACTCACAACATCTGATGAATGACACATGAGGAGTTATGGAAAAGACAGATTGCCTTTTTTCAACTGTGAAAGTACTCTGGGACTGTACAAGATGTTTCCTTTTTTTCGCAATGTTAATATTCTTGGGTTCAGTAAATGTGCCAGTTTGAAAAATTGCCCAGCTGCACTTGTGTTTGTGTGTTGCCACATTCTTTGAGTCGCGTGTTCCATGTGTGTATATACACTCAGTGGCCACTTTATTAGGTACACCTTTCTAGTACTGGTTAGTACCCGCCTTTGCCCCCAGAACAGCCTGAATTCTTTAAGGCATGGATTCAACAAGTGCTGGAAACATTCCTCAGAGATTCTGGTCCATGTTGACATGATAGCATCATGCAGTTGCTGCAGATTTGTTTGCTGCACATTCATGTTGTGAATCTCCCATTCCACCACATCCCAAAGGTGCTCTATTGGACTGAGATCTGGTGACTGTGGAGGCCATTGGAGTACTCTGAACTCATTGTCATGTTCGTGGAACCAGTTTGAGATGACATGTGCTTTGTGACATGGCACATTATGCTGCTGGAAGTAACGATTAGAAGATGGGTAGACTGTGGCCATAAAGGGATGCACATGGTCACCAACAAGACTCAGGTAGGCTGTGGCATTTAAACAATGCTCAATTGGTATTAAGGGCCTAATGTGTGCCAAGAAAACATTCCCCACACTATTACACCACCACCACCAGTCTGAACCGTTGACACAAGGCAGGATGGATGCATGGATTCATGTTGTTTACTCCAAATTATGACCCTACCATCTGCATATCGCAGCAGAAATCGAGATTCGTCAGATCAGGCAACATTTTTCCAATCTTCAACTGTCCAGTTTTGGTGAGCCTGTGCCCACTATAGCCTCACTCTTCTATTCTTAGCTGACAGAAGTGGAAGCCAGTGTGGTCTTCTGCTGTTGTAGCCCATCCACTTCAAGGTTTGACATGTTGTGCATTCAGAGATGCTCTTCTGCATACCATTGTTGTAACGCGTGGTTATTTGAGTTACTGTCGCCTTCCTGTCAGCTTGAACCAGTCTGGCCATTCTCTTCTGACCTCCCTCATTAACACATTTTTGCCCACAGAACTGCCACTCACTGGATGTTTTTTGTTTTTCACACAATTCTCTGTAAACTTTAGAGACTGTTGTGAGTGAAAATCCCATGAGATCATTCCACGGTCAAAGTCACTTAGATCACATTTCTTCCCCATTCTGATTTTTGGTCTGAACAACAACTGAACTTATTAACCATGTCTGCATGCTTTTATGCATTGAGTTGCTGCCACATGATTGGCTGATTATATAATTGCATTAATGAGCAGGTGTACAGGTGTACCTAATAAAGTGACCACACACACACACACATATATATACACACACACAGTACCCTCCAAAATGATTCAGACCCTTAATAAAGGCGAGCAAAGAATGCTGTATAAAACAAACTATACAGGTAATGAGCTACAGTGTATGCTCAGAAATGGGACAATTATGTTATTTTATACTAATACAATTACTCAGAGGAAAATATTTTGTTGAACAGGTAATTTGTTTCCCCGAAAAGATTATTCACACCCCTAATAATTATTTTATCCAACAAAAATAAATCTGCATTAACATGCTTCTTTTTAAAGTTCATCAATAACTAACTTAAGGTTCCACTATTAGGTCAATAATTAAGAAGTTTTAAACCACCGGAACAGTAGTAAACCTTTTTTATTTATTTTATTTTTTGTTTCAGATTTTTATCCCATTTTTATCCCAATTTGGTAGCAAATTAGACCCACTATTTCTATGTCAATCCCCCCCTAGTAATGTGATTTTGCTGCCGTAGTCCTGCGACCAGTAGTGACGAAGGATGGCACTCGCCAAGTGTCGACCATACTAAGAGTGGCCTTATGTGCAGTGAACGTCATGTTGGCTTCCCTCCCCCCTCCCTGGGGCGGACAGCCAATCGCCACCCCTGGTGGCGCTCCCGGCCAGAGCCGACTCTGGCGAGATGGGGAATTAAACCCTGGTCTCCGTGGCCAGCGTCAAACGTTGTAACCACTGGGCCACGCGGGAGGCAGTAGTAAACCTTTTTAAAAGTTTCCAAATCTACCATCAGATGCCACCATGGCAATATGTTTTTTGAAGGGGCTGCCAGAAAAAAGCCTCTGTTAAGTGTCTGGAGTTTTCTAAATTGAACTCTGATTGGTACCAAGTGTCATGGTCTGATGAGACCAACATTGAGCTTTTTGGTTTTGCGTCTACTGGTCCTCTTGTTAAGGTCAATAGTATCATGAACTCCAGAAGATATCTTGGCCAGGAAGCTGAAACTTGGCTGCAAATTGATCTTTCAGCAAGACACTGGTCCCAAGCATACCTCAAAATCACCCAAGGAATGGTTAACTGACCGCAAAATGACTGTTTTGCAATGACCATCTCAGTCTCCAGACTTGAAACGGATGAACAATTTGGCTGAAGGATCTTTCTGAGATTCTGTATGGAGAAATGGTCAAAGATCCCCCCCCAGTATGTTCAACAATCAAAGTAGTGTTATCCTTGAGTGGAGGGTGCACACTATACTGAAAACAGGGATGTGAATAATTCTGATTTCTTTTTGGGGAAAATTATTACTTCCTTAGACAAAATCATCTTTTTGAGAAATTGTATTAGTATAAAATAATATAATTGTACCATTTTAAGTGTACAATATACAGTAGCTCATTACCTGTATTGTTTATTTTATACATTAATCTTTATCAAGGGTGTGAGTCAATGTCATGCTATATTTTTCATGCCACTAAATATACACTGCCCGTCCCAAAAAAAAGTCACACACTCTAATATTTAGTTGGACTGCCTTTAGCTTTGATTAAGGCACGCATTCGCCATGGCATCGTTTCGATAAGCTTCTGCAATGTTACAACATTTATTTCCGTCCAGAGTTGCATTAATTTTTCGCCAAGATCTTGTATTGATGATGGGAGAGTCGGACCGCTGCGCAAAGTCTTCTCCAGCACATCCCAAAGATTCTCAATGGGGTTAAGGTCTGGACTCTGTGGTGGCCAATCCATGTGTGAAAATGATGTCTCATGCTCCCTGAACCACTCTTTCACAATTTGAGCCCGATTAATCGTGGCATTGTCATCTTGGAATATGCCCGTGCCATCAGGGAAGAAAAAATCCATTGATGGAAAAACCTGGTCATTCAGTATATTCAGGTAGTCAGCTGACCTCATTCTTTGGGCACATAACGTTGCTGAACCTAGACCTGACCAACTGCAGCAACCCCAGATCATAACACTGCCCCCACAGGCTTGTACGGTAGGCACTAGGCATGATGGGTGCATCACTTCATCCGCCTCTCTTCTTACCCTGATGCGTCCATCACTCTGGAACAGGGTAAATCTGGACTCATCAAACCACATGACCTTCTTCCATTGCTCCAGAGTCCAATCTTTATGCTCCCTAGCAAATTGAAGCCTTTTTTCCGATTAGCCTCACTGACAAGTGGTTTTCTTAAGGCTACACAGCTGTTTAGTCCCAATCCCTTGAGTTCCCTTCACATTGTGCGTGTGGAAATGCTCTTACTTTCACTATTAAACATAGCCGTGAGTTCTACTGTTGATTTTTTACGATATGATTTCACCAAACGTTTAAGTGATCACCGATCATGATCATTCAAGATTTTTTCAGACCACATTTCTTCCTCGATGTTAACCACTATCCTTCCATGATGGTTCAGAGTTTAACAGGTGTTTTCTTTTTTCAGGCCAATAATTTGACCCTTCTGAAACAGGATACAGGATATGTCTTCCGACATGGTTGTTTAAGAAATAAGAAGCTACTCACTGCATCAGTTAGGTTAAATAACTTGTTGCCAGCTAAAACATATTAATCACTGCAGTAATTATCCAATGGAAGGCTCTTACCTATTTGCTTAGTTAAATCCAGGTGGTGACTTTTTTTTGGCCAGGCAGTGTATATTTCTGTATTATTATTTTTTTACTTTTACTGTTCTTGATCTGATTAATTTGATCTGACTGATTGACTTTTATTTAAAGGGCTGTAACTTCAGGACCATAATGTCTCAATAATTAACTCATATTTAATTTAAAATATTAAGAGTATTTTTTTTGTAGTGCGTGTTCAAAAGTAGAAACTACTCATTCAATACTTTTGAATGGCTTATGAATGCTCATTGAACAACTGAAAGTGATATCTTTAGCAGTACAATAAATGTCAATCATGTTTTAGCAATGCATTAAGCAATTATAGTTTAGTGTTATCAGTGGCATTTTCATTAAAAATATCAGAAATATAATTTTGATCTACTACAGGCAAAATGAAGGTGGACAGGTTTGCCTATAGTAGATAAAGGTTTACAGGCTATAAACAGAGATCAGAGATCAGTAATCATATAGGTATGTGATGTGGTACTTCAGACATATTTTATCAAAATGCACTTAGAGATGCTCTAATGTAAAAGCAAAAGACTGGATATTGTGTCCCTCTGCAAGGAAGCAATCTTTACACCTTTAATCTTTGGACCTTTGAATTGACCATTGGAAGCCTTTTAATTGTGAGGCAAAATTGATTGAAAAAACAGCCTCCCCCATCAATTTTGACATACTTTGCAATTGTCATGACAACAGAATATGAGGGAAGCTCTCCAATGCAGTTGAACCACATCTCAGCGGTGAACATGTAAGTGGAGAAAGAAATGCCCCTTGCATTCCGTGCAGCAGCTAGAGAATAGGCAAGGGGGTAAAACCAAATGACCCTTCCATTATTTCTGACCGTAAACTCTTGACTTCAGTGGATTGGGAGTGTGGTTTAAATCTCTGGACAAGAAAATGTACAGTTGGTTTTGTAGTGCACCCTGGAAACTCGTAAAAGTCACACTGTAGCTGTCTTTCAAACCTTCTCTACCCGGTGTCTGCAGTTTACCAACACAACCCCTGCTTCAGTTGTCTTGCACAGACATGTCCGAGATATCAAAATGTTAGTCTGACGCTTTACCTTTTTATAAGTCTGCCAATTTACCGTGAATTAGACCACCTCAGTAAACACCACATTTGGTGATATTTGACTGCTTCTATCATGTTTCCTCCCATCACTTTAGTCTGTTTAGTTTCAGAAGAATCTATTATTTTCTTAGACTGTGAAGAGTAATTAGAATGTTATCATTCAGACCCCTGCGGTGAGGTTTATTGTTACAAAAACAAGTGCAATCTTGTCCCCTATAGTTTAAGTGACTTGGACTGTTATAGTGATTTGGAACAGCGGGATAAATCATCTGGGTTTTTATTTACTTGAAGGGTTGTTGTGCATTCTGTCAATCCAGTATAAAAATGACTGCAGGGTTTGGGGCTCATACTGGTTATCAATATAAATCTGCCTCAGCTATCGTCACGTATTTACCATGGCACGCAGCTGCAATACTGCGGCGACTATGAGCTCCTTGCCTTACGAGCTGAGGGCTACTCAGTGGCGGTGGCAGTGATGGTGTTTTCTTGGCCCGGTGCATTGTGGATAATGTTGATCAGTATTGTGTGCTTACTGTGGTGACGGGCCCCGAGGTGGTAGCCCCCCCCCTGGTTGTTATCAGTCTATTGCCAGCATCGGTCAAGGGGCCAGGCTGTACCCATGTTAGTGGCAGCTGGGCAGAAGGGGAGGGGTGGGGATCCATGTCAAAGGTCACATGGCGGGTAAAGAGGTTGTAGGAGGGTAGGGGGGATAGACAGGCGCCGTCAGTGATACTCCACATCAAAGAGTGTTGACACATGATCACTTTGGATGGCACTCTGCAAAGACAGGCGTGTACAGGCATAACTTCACATCGCCACTTGGAAAATTCCCACAAATAGCCTCTCAATACCTAATAAAATGGCACATGTGTCCTAAGGTACTGGGACTCAGTAGGAGATACGATTACTGAAGTAAGACTGTGGAAAAAATATCCATGTTATTGTCAATTTGATAGCCATTTCCTTCTTTAATGTTAGCAGGAAGTATTGTTCTTGCATATTGAGTATTCTATATATGACAGCTCCATAAATGGAGGTACATCTAAAATTAATGTAGAGGAGAAATAAATTATTTCTCATTTTAATCCCATGATCCTTATTTTATGTTCTTAATCCTCATTTCTAATATCCAGTCAATGTGGACATAGGTCCATGGCTGTGATAGTAATTTGACAACTCATATTCAGACAGAGGCTCACACCTCCACAGAGAGACTGGTACATATTGACATCTTCTTTTGGAGGCCATAGGTGGCAGCACTGTGACCGGCCAGCTTTCTTGTGTTCATAAACCACAGAACTATAGAATAAGACAGCAATTTTTGAACAGTCAGAAAAGGTTGGCTTAAAATGTGGACTCTTCTTAAGTTTTACGACTGCGCTTTTACATAGCCTAATTATTGATTCTGGGGAAAGTTTCCTCTAAACAGGTTAACCTACCACATTGACTCCATGACCTCCATGACTGAGAGACTGAGAGAACAGAGGAACGTAGGCTACAGCTTACCTTACTAACCTAACCAGCTAATGTTAGCTAGTAAGCATACAAAGAAGACAATGTTAACCAATCATGAACATTTGTTGTATTTGAATGCCTAGTTATCTAGCTATCTGACTATGTTAGCTAGCTAGCAAATGCAAATATATTGTTAGCTCACCAAAATATCTTATATACAGATTCATGAGCACATTTCACTCATCCAAGCTAGTAAACCTAATGGTTGTGTAGGGGAAGTGACACAATTAAGTTTTACATTAAGGGACTATTTTCGTGCCGGCGATAAACAGCGTTATGCCCTAGCGCAGGCGAATTGCCAGTTCCGTCTGTCGCAAACGGAATATTTCCCGTCTCCGCCGACTTTGGAAATTTTGTGGTGCGAATTGAAGGCGTGCGACTAGGGGCTGGGCAGCGCAATAGGGGGTGTGACTGAAAACAGTCAGCACTATGCAAGTTTGGTGTCAAATAATGCGTTTGCGTTAATGTCCAACTAGACCACCTCTTAGCGCAAACGCTGGCGCTCTGTGCAATTTGGTGACTTTATTGATGCGCACATATGAACATAAGGTTATCTGAAATCACATGAAAATGTTTTGTGAATATTGTGAATTTCCCCACACGTTGAGGCAAATCGTCCAATCCATGGGTAACTTGCAAGCGTAATCAATTAAGCTAAAAACTATTTCACCACAGCTTGTAGTTATTCAATGGACGGACATGAAAGACTGAAGCCAGCAGGCCATCCATCGCTACCGTTCAGTAAGATACACCTGTTAAATAAATATATGTTTGTATGCACTTTCCATTTGCACTACAGAAAATGTGATAGGCAATATGCGAAGGCGATACCGTGAGCGATACCCTGGGTTTGGTAGCCGGTGTTTGCCAGACGGCTATCAGTTGGGCTGTACATGCAGTTTCTTCCAGTCTTGTCCAACATGCAAATTCGTTTATTACTTTTCCTACACCTGACAGCCAGCAGAGAACTAAACAGGATTTTTATACGCAATGTGGATTCCCTGGGGTCTGCACACATGTGCAGTTGCGTGCACCATCTGATCACGGTATCATTTATGTGAATCGGAAGGGGGTCCACTCCATTAATATCCAGGTGGTTTGTGATGCACACTCCAGGGTGACACATGTAGGCCTACTGCATGACGAACATAAATGAAACAGGCCTAGTTAGAGTTGTGAGTTTGTTATTTATTGCTTTCCATTTAACAATTACATAAAGTTAGAAGAAAATAAACGTTGTTTTTTTAAGTTGGAAAGCCTACAAAGAAGAAAAAAAAGAGATGGTAAAATAAAACACTTTCTTTTAACAATATAGGTCTCAAAATATAAACTCAAATCATGAAAATAACAAATTAATGTGTGCCTTGTTTTCCCCCTCTGATTCGCGCGCCAACTTTTCCGCACCTCCTCACTCTCCTCTTTTGAGAAGCGCTCCTGGCGCAGACGTGCAAAACTGTCATGTCAGGAAATTGCCAATTTGCTATAGTGTTAGAGCACTAGTATATAAAGGGATAGAAAATAGGTGTTCTGATTGGCCATTATGAAACCAAACCCCCACCACACCCACATGTATTTTTTAAAAGTTAATCCAACCTCTTTTACAACTGTGCCGGAGGTGCGCTATCGTCCTAAATTACGAAATTATCGAAATTGCGTTAGACACGCCCTAAAGCGCCACCATCTTCACTTTGCGTCTGCGTTACCGACACCGTCCTAATTCACCAAAATAAGGCCCAATGTGTTTTCTTACACCCATTTGAATTATTTCCCAATACATTGGGTATCAAATTGAAGATGAATCTCTTATCTAAACACACGTGGCAGATTTAGTCATAAATATATAAGTTATACTACTTTAGTACTAAAGTACTTTTTTTAACTGCAAATGTGAAAAGTCCAGACTGGGCTTATAAGGTATATATGTACCTTTTAAGCCCACATGTTTCCCATAAAAGCCCACAAGATTATAGGTATTTTAGTTGATTAAATACTTGATTCTTTATGGATTTTAAAATTCAGACTCAATCAATTAACATTCATATTAAATGGAATCTTGATCTAAACCTTCAAAATACTATATTATAGCCTGAAATGTCTCCAGCATTGATGTGCATTTCACATTTGTTATGTGTTAACCAATTTCCAGCCAAGTTCACTCGTATAATGCACTCGTGCATGCACTCCTGCCACAACTGCTTTGTCCCTACAAAAGCACTTCTCTGAGTACGTTACAAACTCGTTTATAGTCATTCATACCATACTACAAATGCAATGAACTCATTAGTCAGCTGGCGATAAAACAGAATTGTGCCAGAAGCGTGCGCCTCATAAGAAACAAGCCCCATGCCTATAATGGTAAGTATTTCAACCACTGCTACAAGGTTACAATATCAAACAGTGTAAACAACCATACAACACGTATACTTGGCACATAAGAACAGTTCTTTCACATTTCCTTTTTCACAACTTTTTATATTTTCCTTAGTGAACTTAAAGTCTATCTGGAGGGTTCCTGTCTTAACACTGTCCCTCTAACTTGCTCTGATGCTAGGCCTATCCTCAGTAAGTCATGAGGTCAGCTACCACACCTTACCTTAAGACAGTCTACAATCTCTCTCTCTGTTGCTGCATTAAGGTACTGTCTTTTCCCTGGCTGTGCATCAACCTAGGCACTGTCCTTCACTGTCTGTCTCAGGGTCTCCTATCAACTCAGTATTTCTTTGTCAATACGGTCAGATGTCAGTTTGACACTTTCCATCATGAAATTCACAGCAGGCTTCTGTCATGTTTAGGCAGTCCCTATAATTTTTCCTCTGCCAACCTATTGTGTGAAAATAATAATAATAGTTAATTTTCTGAATTAATAAGAACATTTCTGAGTAAAAGTAATTAACTCAAGGTTTTTTAATATGAGGTACAATGGGTTTTGGCCTTAGTGGGCTTATTAGGAACAACAATGGTCAATAGAAAATTAACCTCAATAACATATTTTAGAGTTAATGTAAAAGTGTAATAACTTTATAATGAACGAAATACATAATTTACAACTTTAATAATGTTTTTATTGTTGGTAGTAAAGCGTAAATAGTTATTGTATATTCAAGCCATGTGCTAACAGGCTTTTCAATGACACCGTTCCTTATAAGTTCATATGAAATAAATAGTTCATTTTGAAAATAATAAGAATATATATAACATTTAAATATATTTTGTCTGAAACAGCTTGTAAAATGTTTTGATTTCATATGGTCATCATTTTTTGTGCTTTTTTGTTGAACTACTGCATCTATCTGTGAGACCACCATTCTGTCAGTGTTATATGCTAACATTGAACACTCAGAAAATCTATCTTTTCAACTACAAAATAGTGCTTTTGAATACCAAGCAAATAAATCATATCATTTAACTCATTAATCTCTTAATTTTCTTATTCTTATCAATACTCGCCCAGTTTGGTCACGAAATTACAAAAAATGGGTTCTTGGGAGGGCTCCAGCAGCAGGGAAGTTTTGAGGTGATTTCAAAAATGGCCTCTATGCAGTGGAAGCACAAGCTCATGCATAACTCAGAAAGGAAACATTTGATTGACTCCAAATAAAAAACATCATATTATCTGTCTAATACATACTGTATTTTTGGTATTTCAAAATAAATAAGCAAGTGGGCTTATATGGTACATGGGCTTAATTGGGTCACTTCATCTAAATATCTCCAGTACTGGCTAGCTAGCTCCCTGACTACACTAATCAAATTTCAAATCAAATCAAATTTATTTGTACTGTGCTTTTCACAATTGAATTGTCACAAAACGCTTAACAGAGGGGGAACCCAGGCCTAGACCCCCCCAAAAGCAAGCCTAAAGGCAACAGTGGCAAGGAAAACCTCCCTTGGTAGGGAACCTTGGGAGGAACCAGACTAAAAGGAGGGGAGCCCATCCTCTTCTGGCCGGCACAGGGTGTGTCCAAAAAAGACCATGTCATGATCAGTCCAAGGTGACTCAGGGCTGAAAGACTTTGCCCCTCCTGAGTTAGGTAGTCAGTGGGGGGGGGCTAAACCATATCAAGGGGGTCCAGATTCAGGAACTGGGGTTGGTGTGGGGGTGAGGGTTGATGGGGGCAGCTCACACTTCTCGCAGGATCTAGGGCTCGGGGGCAGGCAAAGTTTCTCACTCCATAATACACTAGGGCACGGCCTTCTCCATCTCTCCACCTAGACTATGTTTGGCAGTAGGCTAGGCTGAAAAGATATGTTTTTAATCTAGACTTAAAAATTGAAACTGTGTCCAAATCCCTAACATGCCTTGGTAAACCGTTTCACAACAGAGGAGCTCTAAAAGAGAAGGCTCTACTACCAGCTGTGCTTTTCAAAATTCTAGGGAGTAATAGATGGCCGGCTTCTTGTGAATGAAGCAGTCATGTCAGCTTATAAGGGGCAATCATTTTGGTCAGATATATAGGTGCAAGTCCGTTCACTGCTTTAAAAGTTAGCAACAGTACTTTATAATCAGCCTGATATTTAACAGGAAGCCAATGTAGTGATGCTAACACAGGAGTAATGTGCTCATACTTCTTGGATCTAGTCAAAATACGTGCCGCTGTATTCTGTACTAGTTGAAGACTCTTAAGAGAGCTACTAGAGGAGCCAGATAATAAGGCATTACAATAGTCTAGCCTCGATGCGACAAAAGCATGCATCAAGGTTTTTGCATCCTCTAATGACAGAATGTGCCAAATTTGAGCTGTTTCTTAGGTGAAAGAAAGCTACTCTGGAAGTGTTTTTAATATGAGTGTCAAATGTAAGATCCTGATAAATAATAAAACCAAGGTTCTTGACCATTAGACTTGATGCAACTATGCAATCACCTGCATTTAACTGCAGATCCAACTTGTTCCTTAATTGTTTGGGGCCCAAAACCATCATCTCTGTTTTATCTGAATTTAAAAGCAGGAAATTTACTGTCATCCAATTCTTTATATCAGAGATACAAGCCTCTAATTGAGTGAGTTGAAGTATTTCACCTGGTTTCATTGATATGTACAGCTGTGTATCATCTGCATAGCAATGGAAATTCACACCATGTTTACGAATAACATTACCCAGTGGTAGCAAGTATAATGAGAACAGTAATGGTCCCAGCACTGAGCCTTGTGGAATACCATATTTAACCTGAGAGTAGTCAGAGAACTCTTGATCTAATTGCACAAATTGAAACCTATCTGATAAGTATGATTTAAACCATGAGAGTGCCTGTCCACGCAAACCAACCAGGTTTTCTAGCCTGTGAAGGAGAATGTGGTGGTCAATAGTGTCAAAGGCAGCACTTATGTCAAGGAGCACTAGAATAGAAACACAACCAGTATCCAATGCTAACAGTAAGTCATTTACAACTTTAATAAGTGCCGTGTCAGTGCTATGGTTTGGTCTAAAACCTGATTGTAGTGTTTCATACAGATTATTCGTTTTTAGGAAAGCAGTTAATTGTTGAGCTACAGATTTCTCAAAATTTTTTGACAGAAAGGGAAGATTTGAAATGGACCTATAGTTCTTCAGATTAACAGGATCAAGATTTGGTTTCTTTAGAAGAGGCTTGATTACTGCCACTTTTAAAGACTTGGGTACGCAACCCAATAATAGGGATGTATTTATGATATCTAACATGGGCTGGCCCAGCACAGGCAAAAGCTCTTTAATAAGCTTTGTTGGTATGGGGTCTAACAGACATGTAGATGATTTGGAGGACATAACCAGTTTACTAAATTTGTCCAGATCCAAGGGAGTGAAAAAACTCAAGGGTCTCTACGCAACCCTGCTCCTGATAGCCCTGTGCCATCTCGGGAGTTGGAGTGCTAGATATTGGAGTCATTTTCATAATTTGTTCTCTGATTGTCTCAATCTTATCAGTAAACGAGTTCATGAAGTCATTAGAATTATAGTTAGAAGGATAACTGATGCAATCTGAAGACAGATTTTTTGTCAGTTTAGCTACCGTGTTAAATAGAAGTCTTGGGTTGTTTTTATTCTGGGCAATTAATTTTGAGAAGTACGATGACCTAGCTGTAGTAAGAGCGTGCTTGTATTCTATGAGGCTGCCCTTCCAAGCAGAGCGAAAAAAATCTAAATTCTAAAATGCAGTCAGAAGAAACTTGTTTAAGGGCACGGGTATGATCAGTAAACCAGGGTGCAAGTTTCTTCTGACTGCATTTTTTCCTCTTGAGGGGTGCGACAGCATCAAGTGTATTCCGTAAAATATGATTTACTGCATCTGTTTGATGATCAATTGACAAAAAGCTATTTGGGTCCTGAATGTTTATACATTTTGAAGCCGTCAATGAATTTATAGAGCGGCTGGAATAGTATCTAGGTTCCGATTTAATAGGAATATTTACCTGAATTTCAAAAGTAATCAAAAAGTAATCTGATAGTACAGGATTATGGAGAGACACAATTATATTCTCGACATCGATACCATAGGTAACACTAAATCTAAGGTATGGTTGTGGCAGTGGGTTGGTTCAGACATATGTTGAATAAAACCAACAGTCAGTAATAGCTGCAAAAGCCAGTCCTAAAGGGTTTTATCAACATGTATGTTGAAATCTCCAACAATCACAACTTTATCTGCCATAGTTGCCAAGCTTGATAAAAACTCTGCAAACTCAGAAAGAAAGACAGTATATGGTCCAGGTGGTCTATAAATAGTTACTAAGAGGAAGGATTGCACTGAGGTAACTTTATCTTTTGACCGTCCAGAGAGCATAACAAGCGATTCAAAAGAGGAGAACTTATCCCCACATTTAGGTGTGAAACTACATTTTGTCGCAAAAATCACAGCAACACCGCCCCCTCTACCGGACAGATGCGGCGATTGACAGCTAGCATAACCATCAGGAGATGTCTCATTAAGTGCACTGTATTTGTCAGGCCTAAGCCAGGTTTCAGTGAAACTAATCAAAACTATGGTCCGTGATTAGTTTGTTCACAACAACTGCCTTGGGGGGAAAGTGATCTAACATTTAACAATCCACATTTAAGATATGTCTTATTACAGGCAACACTTACAGCAGGCTGAGAGGCTTTAATATAAATAAGATTATGTACACAAATGCCACGACAACACTGGCTGTCTCAGATAGCTTTTTATTTCTAAAACCATTTCCAAAACGAGGGACAGACACAGTCTCAATAGCTAAGATAGTCACAGGTTTTTGGAAGCTAGCAGACAGTAGTTTAGGACCAGAAGTCTGCTGCCTGGCTAGTGCTCTGAGAGGCCATACATTTTGCGAAATTTCTAGATAATAGAAGAGCACCTCTCCAGCTTGGGAGCCAACTGAAATCATAGTAAGCTTACAATAGCTGACCTTTTAACACAGCCTTTAACTTACGAGCTAGCTTGCCCCTTCCTTGCTGGCCCCGGTCCCAGTTTCAGGAAAGACGTTCAGTAATTAAAGCTTTAAATACTGGTTCTCTAGCTATCTGACTATATTAGCTAACTTAGCTAGCTAGCAGCTGCAAATAGATTGTTATCTCGCCAAAATAACTTAACATTACCTTTAACATTAACATTACATTAACATTATAAAGATTTATGATGAGCACATTTCACTCACCCAAGCTAGTTAGAAAACCTAACCTGCCATGTAAATATCTCCTGTACTGGCTAGCTAGCTCCCTGACTCCATTACTAGCTGACTATAATCATAGTAAGCTCACAATAGTTCACCTTTTGAAACATCAATCTTCCTTGTTGGCTCTGCTTCCCAGTTTCACAGAAAAATGTTTGGTAAGGATAAAATTACTAATTTACGATGGTAGTTTTCAGTATAACTTCTATGCCTTATTTTCTTAAACAAAACTGACATAATAATAAATTATACTGTCATATTATTTATCCTTCTTCATATTTCATGGAGATTATGAAATCAAAAGCAAACTTGTATTTTCCTATTTAATTGTCCCCATCATAATAAAAGTCTAAGCCCCTAGATGTGTTAGACACAGACAATACAAAAAATGTTGATACTTTAGCCTACTTTTATCATTTTCATTGCAATGTGCCAATCTTCACAGACTGTCTTTGTTTTGCTACATGATGACAGTATTTCCAAGCTGGATAATCTGTTCGGCATAATGACAGCTCACGATCTGAGATGCACATTATTATTGTTATTTTCTTTGAAGTGTCATGACAATATAATTGTTATGACAACTATACAAGCTTTGGCAATGTGCATTGTAAAAAAAGAATGCCAATAAACTAAAACTTTATGATAAATCTGAATTGCAATGCTTTACCAAACCATATAATAAAAATCTTATTTACTTGTTATATACTTGTAGTACCAAAAAGCTACCTCAGTCCTTCTCCCTATCTGCCCATCCATTCCTCCCTTCATCCATCAGTCCAAGCTGATGATGCCATTAAAGCCTTAATGCATGGCTATTATAATACTCCAAAATACAGTACTTTTACAAAAAAATACTCATATGTGTAAAACACATGTAAAAAGCTACCTCAGTCCTTCATTTCTCTTTCTGTCCATCCATCTAACTATACATTCATTCAGCTGATGATATCATTACAGCTGTACTACTGCATGGCTATTACAGTAATTTGGATTCGAATAAAGCTAAATATTCTATATTTATATATACAAATATAACCTACTACAACATACCACATCCTGACTCTATCAACCCATCTATCTCCATCCAAGCTGATCATGGAATTTATAACATACTACTGCAAGGCTATTATATTTGTCTGAATTACAATACTTTACCAAGTATTGTATTAAAACAAAGTATTATTATATTAAAAGTATTATGAAAAAAAAAAAACTCTTCATACTGCTATTTCTTTTCTTTTTTTCTCTCCTGATTTTTTTTTTTCTCCCAATTTGGTAGCCAATTACACCCACTATTTCTATGTCAATCCCTCCCCTAGTAATGTGATTTCACTGCCATAGTCCTACGACTGGTAGTGACGAAGGCAACCTGACGCCTCTTCCGAGACGGCACTCGCCAAGTGTCGACCGTAACCGGGTACTACAGGGCCACTCTTATGTGCAGCGAACGTCATGTCGGCTTCCCTCCCCCCTTCCCCCTCCCTGGGGCGCACAGTCAATCGCCGCCCCTGGTGGCGCTCCCGGCCAGAGCCGACTCTGGCGAGACGGGGAATTGAACCCCGGTCTCCGTGGCCAGCGTCGAACGTTATAACCACTGGGCCACGCGGGAGGCCCATACTGCCATTTCTAAGCTTTTAAGAGCTTGCTGGAGACAGGCCAACTAAACTTTGAAAATTAATAAATATAGATGTATTACTATTGAGTGTTTTGTATAATTATATTACTATGTAGCTAGCTACAATGTCATTAACAGTTGAGACATGTCAGAGCTAGATTCAGTAATCATTCCCAGTAACTGAACCCGTCAGTTTGGCAGCAGTAACGTTAGCTTGTTCAAAAACTAAAAGTCAACAGCAAGGAATACTAAATAAAATAAAACACACATTTCATTTGACACATTAGCCCAAGTATCTGGCTCTTTCCGCAGGACACAAGGGGACATATCAAAAAACCCCATTGATTTGCAATAACTGAAATTGAGAACAGAGAAATCTCAGTAATTCGGGTTAGAATCTGGCACTTCTCTGACCGATTCTATGTTCTATGTGGTCTTAGAGTGTGACGCTATGCCGACTGTATCCATGTTTCAAGATGACACAAAAAACTGTCAGATTTTCTCAATTCTGTGATAACAAAAATCTGCATTTTCAATCATTGACCATAGACCTAATATTGTGGTGTCCCTAGGGGTTGGGACACTCACAGACCTTGCAGAGGGTGTAGGCAAGTTACATAACCTGGAGGAGGCAGTATTACAAACAAAACAAAGGGCAGGGTATTCAGGGGAATACAGAGTCCACAATCCTTATCTCGTCGTCGTTGTCTGTAATCCAGTTCACAAATCCAGTTCAGTTCCTCAAACAATCCAGGTCGAAACACAATCCAAACAATTCTCTCCCAAACAATTCTCTCCCAATCTCTCTTCAAATCTCTGTCCAACACAACAGCCAACCTACTCCCTCCCAGTGTAAAGGCCTCTACATGCTTCTGCGTAACTTGTGCGACATCTTCGCGGTTGGCGCAATGCAACATCGCAAGTTGCGAACACCTCTGCAATTTATACTTACATTTTACATTTTATATTTTAAGCATTTAGCAGATGCTCTTATCCAGAGCGACTTACAAGTTGTGCATTAACTATTCAATGCTGTGCAACATCTACACAACATGTTGCGAGTTAGATTTTTGTGCTAAGTACGCAACATCCTCTGCAACACCCTCTGCAATATCAATGCAACCTCTGCGATGTGTTGCAGAGGATGTCGCGTCGCAGTCGCGTCGGAGTCGCTCGCGTTGCAGTCGCATTGCAGTCGCTCGAGCATGTAGAGGCCTTAACACAAACAAGTCCCTTAAATAGGCCTCCAAATGGCCTGCAGCTGTCCTCAGTCCAAATTGCTTGACTTTGTTCAGGTGCGGGACTGCGGGCTGCTGGGAACCGTAGTTCTTCTGTTTTCTCCAGTGACTCCTAAGAATTAAAGGGCCAGGCAGCCATTTTCTCATCCTGCCCCTTGGGTTGCCACACACCCTCCTCCTCAGCTCTGACCTTGGGAGGGCTGAGCGGCACATGTCCAGTGGCAACCAGGAGAGCGACCATCTCCAGGTCCCCTCAGGAAGTTTCCCGCCTGGATCAAACCTCCGGTTTCCTTCGTCTCCATTCACCTCCTGTACAAGCGCCTGGTAGACGTTAGTGAATGACGCAAGTTTCTCACCTTGACCGCCACCGGCCATATGTGGGTAATGCATCTGTGCTCCATGGATCGGACAACCACCCCTCGGGCTCTGGGCTTCACCAACCTTCCATGGCTCTGCCAGTGCGCTTTCATCGTCCCTGATCCATTCTTTGACCCTCTGTTCCAGTTCCACTCTGTTACGATGTGGTCAGATTCCGCAACCACATCAGGAGACAGTCGGGTGTTCCACCTGACCTCAGCCATCGCCATGAGGCTTTCCTCCACGCTATGGTCCCCCTCTATGGTCCTGCAGGCTGAGTGGGACTGAGGACCATCTATCCCACTCTGACTCCAACGTCTGGTCATCATCTCTTGCTGGCTCCACTGGCTGCAAGATTTCCACCTGGAGTGCTGGAATCTTTTACGTCGGGAACACGTTTCGCACACTCAAGTTCCACACTCACCCTTTCTAGTCAACCCTGTAGATCGAGCAGTTCGGATTTTCAAGACATTCCAAAAAGAGTTCTCTGTAGCCTGGTGTTGGGCTTCCTTTTGGTCCAGCCTCTGATTTAAGTCATTCAGTGGGTCTCTCAGGACAGGGAGCTCTTCATTCTTCCCTTGTTCGGTCATGTGGGCTGCAGAGGTGGTTCTGTGAAGTTCCTGCAAAGCCAGAATCTTTTCTTCTTGCTTTACAGACAGGTGGTACAGATTCGAAAAATCCTCTTTGACTCTCTCTAGCTCTCCAAGCTGCCTTGCTTTTCCTCGATCTCCTGCTCTGCTCGGCTCTGGAGTTGTTCTGCCTTGGACGCAAGAGCCTTTGCTGCTCTCCTCAGCTCCCATCTGTGGGCCTCGACACGCCTCACCTCATTGCTAAGAGATGCCTTTTCGTTCTCCAGCTCCACACATGTTCCCCATCTTCCTCAGGGAGTCGCTGTGCTCCTCCAGCAATTTCCCCACTACCACCAGGTGGCGCTCCTCCGAAGCCTTCAACTCAGCTCTTGTCCTGTCCAGCTCAATCTGGGCATCCTTCAGCTGTTGAACCTCCTGGAGGGTGACTCGCCATCGGTCTTCAATACTGGCCGCCAGCCTCTGGTTCTTCACCAGGTCTTCCTTTTGGTCATCACAGTGCTGCTCCAGATTTGTCTTCCTCATGGACCTTCCCTTCCTCTCCTAAAGCCGACTCCAAAACAGCACATCTCTCCGCCATCTTGGCCTCACTTTTATGCCGCTTTTGTGGCCTACTTGAGTTTTTCCTGTTTTCTCTAGGGGGCGCCACTTAGCAGGCGTAGTCATGGGCTACCTTCTTTGGGTCTTTCCAGCCGACTTCTTCCCTTATGGAACACTCACTGGGTTGGTGGCCATATTCCATACAGCATATACACCACGGGGCACCACTTTGTGCCAATTGGGCCTGCTCCTGGTACCTGGGTTTGGTTTGCCCTTTTCCCTAGGGGGCACCACAGGGTAGGAGTGGCCATTTTTCTTTTGGACTTGTCCATCCTTTGGGTCTTCCCAGCTAACTTCTCCCTTCCAGTTGCACTCACTGGGTTGATGCACATATCCCAAGCAGCATAAGCATTGGTTGGTTTCACTTTGTGCCAGCTGGACCTGCTCCTTGTCCCAAGTCTCCTGGTGCATCACCCTCACGACTTCGGACACGGCGGCCAGGCTCGTCATCAGGAAAAGAGGGCACCATTCCAGGGTGCGCTCTGACATCTTTAAGAAATCCACAATCGCCTTGCGTTGATCGAGTGACTGGTGTCTTCTCCCATCTCTCTCTAGCCAGGAGAATATTTTCGGATCCGACATCCACTCTGGGTTCAAAAGCTCCATATACATTTTTTCGTTGTACTACCTCCTCTTGCCTATAAGTGATGCCCTCTGCCCGCATTCTCCACCGTATGTCGTGTCCCTAGGGGTTGGGCAACACTCACGGACCTTGCAGAGGGCTTAGGCAAGTTAAATAACCTGGAGGAGGCAGTATTACAAACAAAACCATTATTTATTACACGAATCTTGACAAACAAAACAAAGGGCTGGTATTCAGGGGAATCCAAAACACAAAGTCCACAATCCTTATCTCGTCGTCGTTGTCCGTAATCCAGTCCACAAATCCAGTTCAGTTCCTCAGGCAGTCCACAAGTTGGTACACAAAGCAGGGTCCTCAAAACAATCCAGATCAAAACACAATCCAAACAATTCTCTCTCCAATCTCTCTTCAGTTCTCTCTCCAGTGTAACACAGTGTAAGCAGGCCAAACAAACAAGTCCATTAAATAGGCCTCCAAATGGTATTCAGCTGTTCGCAGTCCAAATTGCTTGACTTTGTTCAGGTGCGGGACTGCGGGCTGCTGGGAACCATAGTTCTTCTGTTTCCTCCAGTGGTTCCGAAGAATTAAAGGGCCAGGCAGCCATTTTCTCGTCCTGCCCCTTAGGTTGCCACAATATATATATATATATATATATATATATATATACATGACACACAAGGGGGTGGGTGCTGGCGGGCCTTAAAATGGAGGTTTGATCGGGGCCCCCAAAATGATTAAACCTGCTCCTGGATGGAAGCTCTGGTTAACCTGGCTCAGTTGTATTCCATCCAAAATTCAGGATTGCAGGACAAACAGATCGATGAATACCGTTATGAACTGTGGCAAATCATTCTCACTGGATTCAGTCAAAACATTGAATCACGTTGTTTGGTAATTTTTACAGCAACTGCAAGATCAGCAAATAAAGTCACAACGTAACCTGGGTGGAACACTCAGATACCGCCCACCAATGCAACAAAGTAAAACATAAACAGCTGTTGCCATGGTGTGGGGCTAACGAGTGCGCATGCACTTGGTACATTGCCATCGCTGTGCTAGAATGACAAGAGCTCAGAGGGGGGGACGGCAGTGGCCTTTTAAGAGCGGGGGCCCTGAGCCCTGTAAATGCCTGGTCTCCCTGTCAGAGGGCTGTCAGATCACGGTGATAGCAGAGGTGAACAGCAACTTGAGGAAGCGGCAGTGCGCTCAGGTCCTTGCACCTGCGGCCGCGGCTCACATTGTGAAGCGGAGTTCTTCAACTCTCTGGCTAGTCTCCCTCATTCCTTCACTCTCCGAGGACGTCCCCACTGCAAGGGTATTTATAAACTGTTGTAGACATCGAATACAGCCGGCAGCAGCTCGCCGCCCTTTTCATGCTCTCTCAGAGACGCCACGTCTCTGAAAAAAAGGGGCCAGGCCATGGGGAGGGTTAACCCTTTCCTTCCTGCAGCCTGGAAAACAGAGTCAAAGGTTGTCCTCCATATCACGGCCAACTGCAGACTTATGTTATGGGGGGGTGAATTCCCTGCAGCCATGACAGGAAGACAAGAAGGTTCACCATGTTTTCTATAGTTCCTGTGCTAGATGAAGGAAAACAAATAAACAACATGTTGGTACACACACACGCACACACAATGGGGAAACGGTCAAGCACAGCTGGAACATTACAGCAGTTGGAGCAACGGAGATGTGTCCAGGCCACGGCCCGTCACGGTCTGTGTGGCACGTCATTGTGGCTCCAGCTTGGTCAAAGTTCATGAAAGCGCATTCATGCCGAGGCACTTGATGAAAGCTCATAGTCTTCCATTCTCCCTCTGATTCCTGTAGTCCCAAGGCAGGAAGCTCACACAGCATTGATGTCTGGGTGGGGGTCCTGCTCTGGATTGGGGTGGGTTAGGGAGGGAGGGGGGTGTGTGTGCTCTGGCATTTAGCCAGTTCTCCCTCCCATCATAAGTGAAAGAGCATATGAGCCAAGCATGCGATAGCCTTGGAGACTGGAGACCTGGGTCAGTTTGAAAGGAGCTATACATACAAAAATCTTCAGAGCTAAAAGGATAGAATGTAAAGAAAATAGAAAATTACAAAAGGCTGTGATAATCATCTGCACGAACTACATCCCATACAGTTGTTGACTTTTGATCTTTGACTTTTGGAAAAAAAACAACATCAACGACCCACAGATAAGAAAGCCCCTGGCTGGATTCAATCAAAGCCACTAAGACAAAATAACTTTTCCATCAAAAAATAAACTTTCAAATATACATTTTGTGCCATATTGCTATAATTTAAAATTATAATCTTAAAATTGAAACATTATAATCTTTTTTATCTCTTTAAATGGCTGAGAAATTCTAATTGAATATCAGTAAACTGCAATATGGTGTTGGATTAATTTAGGAAGTTTTTATTTTTATTTTTTAAATAGCGTGTTCCCACAAGGTGACATAGTGGGTTTTGATTGATTCAAGGGGATAGTGTCCTGGCCGGATGTATTTCTGTGAAACAGAGGAGGATCTGTATTTGTGAGGTACAATCCTTTGAGGCTTCAGTTTGAAGTCTGTAAAGTCTATGCAAGCGGATACTATGGATGTACATCTACTGTGGAGACTTGAAGTTTCAGAATGTATAACTAGTGACAGTGGGGTACATTTGCGCTGAGTATTGCTACGCACTTACACTTGAAAAGCCTGAAGTTTCTGAGATCTTTCTATCTTTGTCTTAAAATGGAGAGACTGGTAGAAGTGGTTGGATTTGGTTGATCAAAAATGTATTGCTGTTGCTCATCTCTGTTCTAAAACCTGAAATATCCATTGCTGGTAGAGTCTGCCTTTTAAGCATGCTGTAGTGGGAGGGGGCTCTTTAAAGAGGATAAGAATGGCAAGACTGGAATGGAAAAGAAAAACAGCGTCAATCCTACCTGACTCATCCTTTTACTGTTGAATATTTTTACAGCGAAATCCATTTCCTGTTTGGCCATACAGCATTTGAAAAACTGCAAAAGGCTCTTTTATTGTTGAGAGAAGACCTGAGAACTTACAATTTACTTAGAATGTACAAGGAAATCAATATTACAATGGCAAGTGGAAACAAAGCTAAAGCCATCTTTAGATTCACTTGACTGCACTGGTCTCAGGTATTCTGCTGAAGATTAGATTGGCAATACACAGAGAAAAAACATAATGAAGTTTCTGTGTAAGTCCTTGGAGTTTTTCCTTGGAGTGTCTGGTGCCTTTTTACTGCAGTTCTGACATGTCAATGTTTGTTTCCAGTTGTCTGTGTAGACTCCTAAAACACACTGGAACTGAGGAGGAGTCTGTTTGTGTGTGTGTGAGAGAGCGTGTGTGCATGTGTGTGTGCACACAAGGTACAAGGTGTATTGATTTAGGTACATGGTGTATTGTGTGTGCTGTCTGCTGTGACTGGCACAGCTGCCTGTATCAGCTGCTTCCTTATTTAATGTAGAGAATAATCCCCCAGTGATGCCAAGCAGGGTCCTGTTACACCCGCAGGAATACTCACCATTGTCCTTCAAATCCCCCTAATTCCCTGGAATTCTGCCCGCCACCCCCACTTCATCTAAACACCATCATGACTTGTGGCAGAGTGAACTGATACACCTCTGAGTGTGTGTTTATATGTGTGAGCGTGTATGTGTGTGTGCATGTATAGATAGATACAGTGCCGTGAAAAAGTATTTGCCCCCTTCCTGATTTCCTCTATTTTTGCATATTTGTCACACTGAATGGTTTCAGATCTTCATACAAAATGTAATATAAGACAAAGAGAATACAGTTTTTAAATGATAATTTAATTTATTGAAGGAAAAGGGTTATCCAACACCAAGTGGCCCTGTGTGAAGTAATTTCCCCATTAGTTACTCAATAAACCAATTCACCAAATGTAATTGCTCATTGGATTCAATTAGAGCAGACACACCCAGGCTTGATTATTGTCAGCCCTGTTGAATGTAAACATGACTTATATAGAACCTTACCATCAAAGTGAAGTAGGCTACAAGGTCTCAACAAGCAGCACACTATGCTGCGATCAAAATAAATTCTGGAAGAGATGAGAAAAAAAGTTGTTGAGATATATCAGTATGGAAAGGGTTACAAAGCCATTTCAAAGGCTCTGGGACTCCAGCGAACCTTTATCTCCAAATGGAGACAACTTGGAACAGTGGTGAATCTTTTTCCAGGAGTGGCCAGCCTATCAAAATTCCTCCAAGGGCGCAGCGACGACTTATCCAAGAAGTCACAAAAAAACACAGGACAACATTTAAAGAACTGCAGGCCTCTCTAGCCTCAGCTAAGGTCAGCGTTCATGATTCGACAATAAGAAAGTGACTGGGCAAAAATGGAATTCATGGGAGAGTTGCAAGGCGCAAACCACTGCTAAGTAAGAGAAACATGAGTGCTCGTCTCACATTTGCAAAAGAACACATTGATGACCCCCAAGCCTTTTGGGAGAATGTTCTGTGGACAGACGAGTCAAAAGTGGAACCTTTTGGAAGACACGGGTCCCGTTATGTCTGGCGTAAAGCAAACACAGCATTTCACAATAAAAACATTATACCAACAGTCAAACATGGTGGTGGTAGTGTGATGACGTGGGGATGCTTTGCTCCCTCAGGACCTGGAAGACTTGCCATCATTGAAGGAACCATGAATTCTGCTCTCTACCAGAAAATTCTGAAGGAGAATGTTTGGTCACCAGTCCATGATCTGAAGCTGGAACGTAATTGGGCTATGCAGCAGGACAATGATCCAAAACACAAGAGCAAGTCCACCTCAGAATGGCTCAAAAGAAACAAAATGAAGGTTTTGGAGTGGCCTAGTCAAAGTCCTGACTTGAACCCCATCGAGATGCTGTGGCAGGACCTTAAATGAGCAGTTCATGCTCGAAAACCCTCCAATGTCGCTGAATTACAGCAATTCTGCAAAGAGGAGTGGGCCAAAATTCTTCCACAGCGATGTGAAAGACTGATCTCCAATTATAGGAACCAGTTATTAAGTTCAGGGGGGCAATTACTTTTTCACATGGGTGATATGGGTGTTGGAGAACTTTTTTCCTTCAATAAATGAAATGATAATTTAAAAACTGCATTTTGTGTTTACTGTGTTCTCCGTGTCTTGTATTACATTTTGTATGAAGATCTGAAACCATTCAGTGTGACAAATAGGCAAAAATAGAGGAAATCAGGAAGGGGGCAAATACTTTTTCACGGCACTGTAGATAGATAGAGAGAATATTTTTGAATAACCTACATGTAAATTTGCCCTAAATCACATATTGTCCTTGTAGTTTTTAAAACAATACCTTTTATATCAACAGTACAGTAATCACATTTACCTTCCCTGGTTTAGATTAGTTTACCAACAGTACAAGCAAAAAAGTTTAAAAAGTCTTTATTTGAACAAACTCTTAGGCCTAAAAAAAGAGATCTGCTTGGACCAAGAATTGTAATAGTAAGAGCTTAGTATTAACTCAAAACTATGAGACTGAATATATGATGCGTGCAATTTGTGGAAACAATGCTTATGCATTATAAGTAAACATAGTAACATTGTGGTTACTTGCACCACTCACTATCTAATTTATAAGAAGGCGATAATTACCTTTAACTAATAATTAACTGATATAACATGCTACAAAACATCACTTTCTCATTTTTTCGCTACGTTTTCTTGGGGAAACCAATTATGAGTAAGAATGTAATGGTCTCCATATTTATTGTAATTATTCCTTTTGTTAATGATTTGTATTCGTCATTGCTGTGAAATCCAAGGGTATGATTTCACAGCTTTGTCCCTGTAACATCCCCCAACAAAATAAAGCAATCAATTTTTCTGCTTGAAATACTTTTATTCTTTCACACAGAGATCCTGTAAGAGTTTAAAGATGTCTGAAGTGCTCTGCACGACCATAGCTGTAAGTGACGAGCACATAAATACAAACTGCTGCTTAGTTTTAAACGGACAGGGAAACAGTGCCCCTCATGTGTATAGCTTGTAGAATACAATGTGCCACATCATCTAAAGATAGACAGATATGTAATGGCTTTAACTTTGGAGGATGTGAGTAACTGTGCGCAAGACATCTTGGCGATCGTGTAGTGGCATGTGCATGACAGACGATGCGTCATTGGAGGAATATTGTCATGACTCGTCGATTCTCAGGCAACCGTCTCTGTCATTTTCCCGCCGCAAACCACGCCCAATTCTTGCGCTAACTAAAGAAGAATACCACAGGGCAGTCTAGTACAGTGCAGGAATATGTCATTCATTGTTCCCCTTCTCAGTCCGATGATGCCAGGGACTTTACACAGTACATTGCTCAGGGACTAAAGCCAGTTTTGGGGATCATAGCAATACCATTGGTGTTTTGTGTGAGGCATGCTCCCCCTCATCCCCGTCGGTGAAATATTGCTGGCTGTGGTATTTAAAGTTCCAATCTGCCAGGCCTATTCTTGGTCCTTTCACTTGGGAAAGCGTACAGCGCAGCTCTGTTTACGCAGGCGATCGTACACGTTTTCTTGTGTTCAGTTTTGTGGAAGGAAGCAAATGGGGTGAAGGGCTTACATTTGATAGAAACATAATTGCCCTCTTTTGAGCATTGAGCATTCCAGGCACTGGAAAAGCCCAGTTCTGTCTTCTTGTGTTTTATGGAGATTAAATTATAGCACAATGTCACTTACTTTATTAGAACAGAGGGGCTATGAATATGAATCAGTCTGCCGTTGTCATGGTAACGTGAAGCCCTAAACCTCATAGCAGCTGTTGTTATCGCAGACTTTGAACAGCTGGGGGGCTATTGTTGGCAAGGGATTGTGGGAAATGAGTCCAGGCACTCCTGTTTCCCCACCCTGACCTGTGTCAGCAGAGTGGGCTACACTGAAATGCTGAAAGGCCCATGACTCTGAGGTGCTTATGTGAATTTGTTTTTGTTGCTTACTGTAAGTCAGCCACTGCATCCAGATTTAGTTCTGCTTCCTCATATGTTCAAAGCCCCAGATTCATCAACTTTGCCAGACTGTGGCCGTCAAATTAGCAAGTAATATTAATATATAATTACATTGCAGGCAGGATGATTATTTTGTTGATATGTTTGTGTCTTTGTTCCCCGTACTGTCATATAAAAACAATACAATAATACAAATTAAAAATGTTTCAGTGAAAACTTTGCTGAAGATGTTTTTTTCATTTTGAGTGGGAATGCTTTTTTTTCTGACAAACGTTTAATTAGGCTGAAGGAACAAGCAAAGGACACTGTTTTCTGCATTTAATTAAAAGAGCATGCTAGTCATTCTTAAAACAGATTGATTATATTGACAAGACTACTGCATATCATACAGCAGTAAATAATGTCAACAACTTTTCTTGGTAAAACTTTGCTTTCTGATCTGATGTGCTTAATTTATTTTTCACACCTACAGTGTACGGCGCTATGGCATTGACTCAATAAACATTTTTAGCTCAAAATACCCTGTGAGTCACCAGTAGTGAATAAGCATGGCTACAGACACAGCTGCCATTTCTCATTGTTTAACAAATATCTGTGCGGTTTGTTTAATCCGGATGAATATTCAAATGTGGAAAATGCAATGCAGCTAATTCAACTGTGAGTAACGTCTTGACAGATAGAAAGGAGGAACATATTTTCAAATGCTCCCAGAAAAGGCTCCCTTTATGACACATTTGAAAAGAAAACATATGAGGCATAACAAAAGAGGCATAATGGAACAATTTTACAGTGTGGCTGTGTTGTCTATAGCAGTCTCTGACTACTGCTTCTTCTGTACTGTGTACAGGGGGAGGGGGGATGCAGTGCAAAAGCGTGGGCTGAAATACAACCAAAGTTTGCTGTAGCCTGCATTATGAATTATATTTTTCCCAAGAATTTCGATCATGTAGTCATAATGTTCGGCCAGAGAGGTTCTTGACTGTCAAATTCCTTTGGAGGGACTTGTGATCCATCTGGAAACCCTTACGTTTCCTGCCCTGGGGAATCATTGTGTCAGGACTGATATTTCAAGACCTGACTATGGATGTTAGGCAGAAAATGCTAAGTCCTCTCATCTGAGACACTGTTCACTGTAATCAAAACAGGTCAACTAATTCCATCCTCTGAACTACACTGCCGCAAAAAGACATAATTTGGAATTGAGATTAGTTTGTCTGCCTTTTTGCTATATTTTGAATGATTAAAATGAAACTACAGAAGAATCAAAGTTGAAATACCGCAGGAACATGATGCGAAATCCAGGGGTCCTTGTATGCACATTCAATATTCAGAGCATTAGTCAGGTCAGGAGGGCAACTTTAGAGGAGTTTTTGCCTTCTTCCCACTGTTTGATTTAATGAAGAATTCCTCGACTGTGGGAGATTGCGGCAATTGGATCCTGACAGCTTGGGCCGACTTGCCTGGCAAACGGCGATAGAAAGTCAAGGGGGTCCCAACCCCCCCACCCGGACAAGCAAGGCCCAGTGTTTGTGTAGGGGCTGGGGCGGACAGGCAGAGCGGGCCAACGCGGTGGGCTGGGGATCCAGGAATGCTAATGCTTCCTCTGTGGTTTGCAAGGAACATGCCGATTAGTCCTCCCTACCCCTGGGGGGAGCCCCTCCGGTGCGGCCGGCTCTAATTCACTTTGACGTCAACAGGAAGGCCGAGCCCGTCTCTGGGGGCTCCAGACTTAAGGCCCGGGACTTGGGGGGCGGGGAGGGGGTGGGGGCGATGAAGCTGCTGGAGGGATTACGGAGGGCTTAAATGTTTTCTTTGTAACTAGGCAGAAACCTGAGAAAACTTCCCCCGTGAATCTCCCACCTTCTCGCCGTGACCCCAGCAAAGCTGGGTCCGCAGACGCCACGGCCTCCGTCCTCAGCCTCATTCATGCCTCTCTGTTCTCCTCCACCTCCCAGCACAAACACAGGCCCCATTGAGCCGGGCCAGTGCCGAGTTAAAGCACGCTATCCCATTACTGTGCTAACCATGACTCAGAAAACCCCTGGGGATGACGGAAAACACACAAAGGAGTCAGGGAAAAAAAAAAAGAGAAAAAAGTTGCAATTCTTCACCGTCACTGCGCTTTCAGTAGCAAAGACAAAGGCAACGAGTAGTTATCGCCCTGGATAATTTAACAGGAATCGTCGAGAGCGATCGCTAAACGTGAAATATGACCTCGTTCCGTAGACTGCGAGCACGTCTTGAGAGAAGATGGGCAAGGTGCGCAGCACAAAGCCTGACTGTAATTCATCTGTTATTTGGCAGACTGCTGAGGAGAGGAGAGGAAGACTCTGCGGGAAAACAAAGAGCAACATTGAGAGCTGTGCCGCTGAGGACAAACTAACCGTGAGTGATGAAAGTGCTCTTCTCCGATTCGTTTCAACGGCACCAAAGTTGAGCAAAAAAAATCTCACATCTCACAGATGAAGGCACCGGTTTACAAAGCACACTGAATGAATATTGTTCCTTTCCCCCAGCCAATGCTTGTTGACATTGATATCAATAATGAACGAGGTTGTAGCTGTTGATGGAGAATGCAACGGATTCTTCACCAGCCTCATGTAGCAACGCCCCATGTTAAAGATTGCTTCTGAATGAATTCTCTTACTCTCATGGCAGATTGTAGGATTTCGCTTCTTTGTGAAGAATCTATTAGATGGTCTGACACTGATTTTGGTACACCACACAGCGGCAGCTTTGCTGTTTTCTATTCAACATATAAAGCATCACAGGCATAAAAGTGACACTTCCTGTAGTAGTAGATGGATGAATCTAGAGGATTCATAGTGGAATTCCCATACACCATGCACAGTGGCTACTTCTTTGATTTCGCAGAACAGAATGGCAAACTGGACTGGCATCTGGATGGGACTCAAACAGAACAAAAAAAACAGCACTTTGGTGGAAAAGCTAATAAGTCTCTTTGCCCGTGTTTGTCAATTCATATGCTTCAATGTTTTGCCCTTTGATGTTTATTTTTAAAGGCGTTCAAATTCGAGGCACTGTTTGTGTCTATAATGGTTCGGAGACAGAGGAGAGAAGCACTGACTGCAGAGTGGGTGGAGTCAGTTGTTGGGGGGGGGGTGTTGGGACTGGGGGGCGGGAGTAATGAGGCCAGAGGCGAGGGCTACACCGTGACTGTGAAATGACAGGAAGTGGGGGGGTTAATCGTCACGTTTTCAGGGACAGAAAGAGAGGTAGGCTCCTTTAATTGAGTGTGAGAGCAGCTGGGTATTCCGAGCCATTTCCCTCCCGGCAGCACAAGAGCGGCCGTCTCCATATCTTCCCCGGGCCTTAATCGCTCCCACCTCCCGCCTTTCCCAGGGCCCTGCCGAGTATTGTTTTACGGTTAATTTCGTTAGCCCTAACGAGATTTTGCTAATTAAATCTCTTCCTGGCTGGAAACCCTCTCTCTCCTGTCGGGCAGAGTGATTGTTTGTAGATCTTTTTAGACAAATAAACATTTTCATTCCAAAGCCCGTGGGGAGAGAGGATCGAAGGGAGGCCACGGCTGGGCTAATGCTTGCCGCTCCTCCCATTTCACAGATAGCAGCCTGCTGCCATTTACCATAGCCCTCGGGTGTTCACCTCCAATATTGCCAGTGATATTAAGCCGCCATCCATACCGGCTCCCACTGTCTCCCCTTAAAGACTTTTTTTTTGGAAGCTATGTGATGATAAAGTCTCCTATAAGCCTTGTTAGTGACTCCCTCATCCCACACAATGTCTTCCCATTTCCCTGTCCTCAATAAGCGATCAATGTCCACCACACTAAAATCCCGATAAACATCACACAGCTTTCTGTGAATCCGTATCTGACAAAAGCTGATAAGGGAATCTACTCTGGACTGGCATGCCTTTAATTACAATGCCCTCGAGGATTGCCACGGAGATAAATTACATTCTATTACTTAAAGTATATCAGAATAACTCTTTGTGGGCACCATTTTGTATATGTTAAGAAGCGTAATCTGCAGTGTTGTAAAACAGAAAGAATATTTGATTTCATGCTTTTTAGTATACATTTGCATAGTAACATCAATGTAGTATTTTTGTAAAAATATTTACTGATAGACTATTTTAATGTAATGCGCGGACAATGTAGGCTGTTGGTATCTTGAGGACTTCGAGGCTGTGGTGGCCTTCACTATAAAAGCGGTGCTGTGTTGACAGCAACGAGTGGCCCTTCCATTGTGGGGGAGACTCTCAGGAGACTCGCACGCTATTGTGGGAGCTGATCTCCCCGTTTCCTGCTCGGAGGGTGAATACCCACTGCGAGGGCCACAACTTCCCTTGTCCTCTCCCTGCCCGCTGCTGGGGAATTGTGGGAAATATGCCCTGTCCTCTGAAGTGCCCCTCCACCCCCACCCCCGACAGCCCCGGCTCTGATCAGGTTTCGTCCACCTGTTGCATGGCTTAGGAGGGGAGGAGGGAGGAAAGATGACTGGGTGTCTGGTACCCCCCCCCTCACAAAATAGAAAAAAATCAAGAGCATTTCAAGTCTCCTTTTTTTTATTCCTTTTTCCTCCATCAGTAACTTTTATACAAATACCAGTCTTTGATATGTTCTTAGGTATTCAAAAATAATATTATCTGGAAGTAACCAGTCTCCAGCACTGCCATCTTAGGTGAACTTCTGTCAATTGAGTTGCTAGTCACACACAGCAGCACTTGCTGGCCTTGTTATCGGGTGGTTTGACACAATTTGCAAAACGTACGGGATACCTTAAACAATTTGCACTGGGTCCATCACTTATAATTAGATGGGTGGGGCTGGTTGGGGGGGGGGGATTTTTAATTGAATAAAATCCCAGCCTTGCCTTTGTTTCTAGTTTGGCTCTGTCTCTGTTGGTTTTGCCTATAATACATTTAATTATGAAAATCTGTTTTGATCACTGAAAAAAACATTTTCCATACAGCATTAAGATTAAAGATTGAATATTGCTATGAATATTAATTTAGCAATACCTATTTGTATCAAACATATCAATCAGTTCAGCAATCATAACTCAGCTGGGTGGGGTGAGGGGCATTTAAGTATAGCTTTTCAATTAATCTCTTTAAGCATGTAAGAAAGAGATTTTTAATTGAAGAATGATTGGTTCTTTGCTAATCATGTATTGGCACTAGTTATTGATAACTGTTTCTTTAATAGCAGAGGTCAATGTCTGTAGGAACATACAGTACAACTGACTTATTTATGGTATGGCCTCAACATAATTGTATTTCTTTTTAAAATAATAAAAATATTATTGGTTCTAATTGTTTTCACAAATAATAGAAGCCTGATTCACCTGATTCAAATATCCTTCCAACCTCTGTCTTCTGGTGTTCATAACGTTATAATATAATGTTCATTAACTCAGTCCTTAACTTTGAGTGGTGAACTTAAGAAGATTTAAAATTGTGTTTTTGTTCAACACAGGCACAGCTGAACTCTAAAACAACATCTATGCAAGAAATTCAAAAAAGTTAAACTTTCTTACATTTCTTACAGCCTTCTCAAAAAAGTACATTTTGGTTATATTGAATAGGATTTTAGTTTGATATAATAATAATAATTTTTGTTTCCCAGCACCCCCTGCTCAAAGCTTCAACCCAGCAACCCCCACCCTCGCCCCCCCGTCCCCATCTCCTCATTCAGTCTTTACCTCACCAAACACAATTCTAATTATGTTGATTTAGCTTAGCAGCCCCCCTCCCGTCTCAATGGAAGCTTATTAGTTTGAATATTTTTATTTATTCCCATTTCTTGGAGTCCCTGTCGGCATTTCCAATTACTCTCGCCGCTCGGCTGTAATTGCCTCCATGCTAATGGCCGCCAGACAATCGTGCTAAATGAGGTGAGGCCGAGAGGCTGCGCGCCCGACTTCATTAGGAGCTAATGGGATTTTATTGGGCGACTGAAGACCCAGCTCATCAAAAAGGAAGATGGAGAGAAAACAATACAGATGGGGGTAGGAACCAAGGAGGGCTTTCTATGGGCTGCCATTTTTATTATTTTATTTTATCGTATTTTATTTAATTTTATTTTATATACGTAATGAACACACAACAAAACTCTCACAGAATCCAATCACATAACCATGATGAACTCGCTCAGGATAAGACTGCAATTTAACGGCCTCTTTTCAATCTCCCCATTATGCACTGCATTAATATTTTATTTATTTATTATTTTGTTTTTTTACACATGCTACATTTGTCATTAATTTCAAATTAATTAATTTCATAATTCTGTGGAAAAAACGAACAAAACAGCAAAAAAAAACAAATGCTTAAATGTGTTACTCAAAGTTATTTGATTGAATACAGTTGTATTGATTCTTGTCTCAATTGAGCCATGTCCGTATGGTACAGTTAAAAGGTGGCTAACTTTTAAAAAAATCCATCATTTTGTAAGCACAAATGATTTTAGAACACAGTTTGTCTCAAGATAGAAAAGTTATTTTTCAACAATTCAGCATTTTTCTTTGACATATTTTGTCTTCTGGATAGGGCCACTTTAATTGTTCATTGCACTTCAATGTAGATTGATTTCAAAAGCATGTTTTACGTAAATTAGGTCTTTACCACAGAACTGCTATTTGGTATATTGTTTCATACCTAGTAAGAGTAGTAAGGTCATTGTTGGCATTCTGGCTCTCATGTTGCAAATAGGTTCTGGTTCCCCAGACACAAACTCTATCAACTCTATCATTATGCTGATGATGCAAATTGAATACACCTCTCAGCACATCAGGGAAGGGTTTGCTTTTTATTGTAAAATAAATACTATGTTGAGATTTCTGCCCGTGCTCTTAAACTCTAGGCTTTTGAAAATGTCAGTTATTGGAAAATATGAATTTTAGTCCGCAATGCCACTACTACTAGTTGATTTTGAGTTTTCTATTAGATGCTTTCTTGACATTAATGTCAGATGATTTTAAAAAACGCATTCATTTGTGGGATATGTGTAGTGTACAGAAGTAGTAAAAATTGTCATCCTTCCACAAAGGCTTCATAGTCTATTAGCTTTGCCCCTCAAGAATTCACTGAGGAATATTAAGTGTGCTTTGAAATCTTTGAGCAATTTTTGAACAGATGGGATTAAGGTGTTTTGTTGCAAAGAAGCATAACAAGGAGAACATTCTGTGAGAACACAGCTTGGGGAATCACAATGAAATCCACTTTGATTCTCTTTCAGGGGTTTATTCTGAAAGAGAATCTAAGTACACTTCTTTGTGTTATAAAGCACTTATCGATACACATTCATTCCATTTTCAGACTGAATGCTTATTGAAAAGGCCGTTATTGACTGGTTTCATTCTGTGCAGGGGTAATGTTACCCTCACCCCCACCGGATGAGAAGGGTGCAATTGTCAAACCGCATCCCACGGTTCCAGAGCACTAGAGTAAGTGTGTGATTCCGTTTCCATAATTCAGCTTTCTCTAATACGTGGAGGACGATTGTGACGTGCGGGTGTATCTGGAGCAATCCGTGTTCGCAGGGCATTGAGGTTGGGCCTACACCTGAGGTCACTGGAAAAGTCTTTCTGGCCCACAGCTCGAATATCAGCCCCATCTAGTGTGTCCCTCTCCCTGCCTCGGTTTCTACTATTATTACTGCTCTTCATCTTTGCCGCGTTTCTGTCTAGAGTTCCCCTGCCTGTGCGGGCGGGCAGTGCCCCTGTTCACAAGCGCCCACCTCGGAGGGACCCGGGACGCGACGGCGGCGGCCTTTTAGGAATCGTTAGATTAGGAAAAGTTGTCATCGCTCACACTTGAATTCCTCCCCGCGACCTGAGCGCAGACACGGTCTGCTTGCCGTTTGATTCTGCTCGATGGCCTCGTTGGCACGCCGGCCGCGGGGTCCTGCCAAAAGCCATTACATGCGGCATAAAGTAAAGTTTCCACCTGCGGGAGGAATTATAAGGGATCTCTTGCAGACACTGGAGGAGAAATCGGTTTCGGATCTGACTCAAAGACTAAATGGCTACAGTATTGAGGGATCCTTTTACAAAGCTTAGTGATCAGAAAAACAGGCCGGTGATGGTCTGAAGCAGAATGAATCATATTATCCAGACTGGAAATGGCTCGATGTCATGGAGCCATTCCTTATTTTGCCATTGACTTGGCACCGGTTCAGCAACATGAGTGGATTATTCTATCCCTATAATATAGACTTCCAATTCATATCTGTTCTTTTTGTTTGGCATTCACCTTTAATAGACAGATATATATATATATGCCATTTATATATATCCCATGGACTGTGGCATATGTATAAATGTATAAAAATAATTAGACAGTCCATATATTATGGACGGTGTAGTTCTCATCTTCTAGTTTTATGTTTAAAGGCAGCGCTATCCTTCTTTAAATAGGTGTGTTTCTATTATTTTTAATCATCTGATGTTGGAAAATGGTAAATATAGGTATGTTTGTGTTGATAAGTGTATTTAGGTGAAAAGGAAATTCATGGCAACACATGAATTTATAAACTCTGAAAAGCATTCAATTTATATTTTCCCCCAAAAAAACTCTGCTGGGGAATTTTAAAGCCTTGCCCAGGTACATGCCCTGGTATAGGTCTGATGAACGGCTGTTTTATTCTTGCCTATGTTCAGTTTGTGCGCCTGCGCCTACGTGTGTTGTGGAGGGTGGCCGTAGGCCCTCATCAAAGCCTGGTCTCGGAGTAACAGCTGTACTGCAGCTGCCAGTGGCTCATGCTGGGGAAGAGCAGCGCAACCCTCCAGGGTCAGAGCTGTGGTATGTCGGTTTCCGTGGCAACCGGCGGAGGGTCTGCACTCTCAGAACAATCCTGCTACTCAGCACGGGACTCTGTGCTCTGAGCTCAACGCAGGGGAATGTGGCACTCTCTCCCCTAACGGGGGAAAAGAGAGAGTGAGAGAGAGAGAGGGAGTTGGAGGATGGAGAGAGGCCGGCATTGGCCTGACAAAACAGCAGTTGTCATGTAAACCCCCTCTGCCCTGTTCCATTCACCCCCTTCACCTCCACGTTCCCCACTGGGAGGCCTCTTGAGTCAACCTTATCTCCAGACTGCAGAACTGGCCAGCATTTTTTGGGGAGTAAAAGTGATTTAATGGACTTCTCTTCCTTATATGGTGCTTTGTTGTGTCCGCTTTCTCCCAGCGAACGGACCGCACATTGCCTAGAAATCTGCTGGATTGGGCCAAATGACTTTTAAGATAGGGAATGACTTGAGTTATAATCTAGTTCTTTGGAAGCAGTTTTGTGAATATGTATAAAAGACACATATTTTATCTTTTCACAAAATAGTTGCCATTTCTGTGTCAAGGAACGAGAGAACTTGGCACTGGATGAGATTGTATCTGTTTATTGAGAATTTAAGTTATAGCAGTATTGTTTTTACGCATTTATTACTGTTACTCAGTCACAACGTATAAAGCAACAGCAAGAAGAAGCTCATGTCAACTAAGAAAATCTGTTTATAAGAAGGGATCCATCAGCTCTTGTCTCACATAGTAAGAGTGAATAAATACCCCAGTGACTCCAGTCCTTCTGTGCAGCACTTTTAGTGCGTGTGTGTCTTATATCCCTTTGGGAGAAATACATCAGAAAGGTGAATATTTATCAAGCAATAAGGAACAGTATAGAATGTTCTACATTTGCAAATGTTGCTAAAAATGTTGTAAAATAAAATGTTGCTATTCCTGTGTGGTTCTGTGTGGCTCAGTTGGTAGAGCACGGTGTTGGCAACGCTTAGGTTGTGGGTTCAATTCCCACTGGGACCACATATACTGAAAAATGTATGCATTCAATACTGTAAGTTGCTTTGAATAAAAGCGTCTGCTAAATGGCATATATTATTATATTATGCTAAATGGTTTACCTCAAAAGGGGGCAAAATGTACACCTTCTATCAATTACTTATGCTTTGTAAACACACAAAATTTCACAAACTTCAATAAATGAGAGTCAAATAAATGTTTGGGGGAAAATAAAAAAATAAAATATGAAATAAGATGTCCAAACTAAGATGCACATGCAAGTATTTTGTCCAAACTGTGAGTGAAATAGAGACAGAAGGGGGGATGCACTGGCGGTTTCCATGGAAACAGGACTGCTGTGGAAAGGTCACTAGGCAGAGGCAGCCTCAGGAAGGCTGCCGGAGGATTATTGGGGATTTGACGATGAGTAAAAATCATTTTATTTTCCTTTTATTTTCTGATGAGGGGGTGGACGATGATGAAAACGCGGAAATAATTTAAATAGAGCAGTCGCGTCGCTCTAAAACGGCAAGGACTCGTTTCCTTTTTTTTTTTTTTTACCGCTCTTTCTTTTTTTGAAGTAGAATTAAAAAGAGTGAAAGTGGCCGGCGACGCTTGGGCTCGGCTTTGTGCTCGCCGCTGATACGCACTCGGCTGCCCCCTCAATCGCTCCCGCTTCCGTTCTATCCCCTCCCTCTCAAGTCAGTTTAATTAAGTCAGTCTCGCTGGCATGGCTGGCAGAGATAATTGGAGTGGGGTTTGGATGCCATTCACTGTAAATGTCGCCCGTCTTTCTTTTATTTTTTCCTCATCTTTTGTGTTCACACCCCCATGTCTTTTCTCTCATTTTTTCCCTAAACGAAAAATATGTCCTAACATCGTATGTAGGATATTGTTGTCCGCACATTATCAAATTAGGTAAACATTATATCACTTGCAATAACGGAGGTTTGAGGAGACACGGATATGAAACGACTTTATATATGGTGTCAGTTTCCTGCAGAGTAGACCTGCTATCCGTAAGGGGTCAAAGCGTCTATGGTTCCAGGTTGGCAGCTCATTGTCACTTGGTAGTATGGCAAGATGTTGGGTGGTGATATTCCCTGTCCCTCTGTAAAATACACCCATGTCAGGAGTATTCAATATAGATGGGTGGAGCCATGGCAAGGGAACCAAATTTGTGTCCAAGGTAGCAGATTTAAATCTGTTGTAAGGCATTGCCATGTAAGGGACTTAACCTCAATTTCTTCTGTAAATATTCAGCTGTATAAATGAGTAATGTGTAACATGTGCCCGCTGTCACCTTAGATAGAGGCAGTAGCCCACACAAACAGATAGTGAAAATTTAATGGAATAAACACCTAGTAGTGTATTCTGTTGAAAAGGAACAGTTTGACTTTGTGCTATAGCATCTGTCCATGAGTTACCACCCTGACACAAGTTACAAACAATTATGCAAACACATATGCCACTAACACTTAGATAGAAATAGAAAACAGACTTGGAGAATATGTTGTACAAACATTTATGCTACATGTAAATACATACTGTCATATGGATTTTTTTTACAACAGAACCCTCCCACACACACACACACACACACACACACACACACACACACACACACACACACACACACACACACACACACACACACCTTAAATGGATCTTCTTAATACAGCGTACCACACAAATACATACACACACCTAACATGGATGTTTGTACTGCAGAAAACCACCCTCCCTCACACACCCCCCCACACACACACCTTAAATGTATCTTCTTATTACAGCGTACCACACAAATACATACACACACCTAACATGGATGTTTGTACTGCAGAAAACCACCCTCCCTCACACACCCCCCACACACACACCTTAAATGTATCTTCTTATTACAGCGTACCACACAAATACATACACACACCTCACATGGATGTTTGTACTGCAGAAAACCATCCTCCCTCACACACACGCACACACACCCACACACGCGCACACACCCACCCACCCACGCGCACACACACACACAGAGACACACATAAGTGCACTGCATGAGGGACATGCCACCTATGTAGACACACACAGCACACACAGGGTACAAACAGGACACACACCACAAATACGACAACACATGTACCAGCGGAAAGACATAAGCGCTTTCAACACCTTCACTCACTCCCTTGCTCTCTCTCTCCCTCTCTGTGAGTGTACGCCCCGAGCGCACACTGCGGTGGAATCTTTCACTGCGGGGGACACAGGAGGGCCACGCGCGCCACTGTGTCACAGCCACGCTGTGGTCAAATGTGACTTAACCCTGCCGTAAACCCTTTGGCCTTCAGTGAAAAACATCCCCCTGACCGCAGATGCAGCGGACGGTTGAGGGGAAGGCTCAAATCATCGGAGGGGAAGGTTTCTCCGTCACGTCTCAAAACTGGCTCCTGCAATGGGTTGAGAAGGAAAACAAATAATTTCAAGGCAGAACACATGTACATCGTCACAATGTTGAAAGCTTAATCATGCTTTAAAAAAAAAGTAAAAACAGATGTGCATGCTATCACTGGGGTTTGGGAAAAAATATACATGTGTATATTCTGTTTCATTGACCAAAATTAGACACAGTGAAGCATTTTAGCATGCTTTAATGAACCTGATTAAGATGAAGAAAAGGAAATGGTGTTGATTGTGACCAGTGAATTAGTCATTCATTTTCCAAGCAGTAAAAGTCCTGCAAAACTATGAGTTTTGAGCTATTTGCAAGTATTTTTAATTTTAATATGTTTTAATTATGTCCTGTAATGCTGTTGTTCACTGATGCTGAATTAGAGAAATGGTATTCTGAAATACACATTCTGGTATGTTTGAGCAATTTGATCTCCAGTTAAAATTTCTATGAATGTGTCACAGCATATTCATGTATCTCTTTTACTGGTGTGCAAAACACACACTGAGATAGGTATTTCCAAATTGTTCTTTGTCAAAAAGGTGTGTCATGTGATTGGAGCAGCCCTAGGTATTGTGCCATTTTTTGTGAGAATGGTTGATTTGTACAATTCGAATTATAACTCTTTACTTTTCCCCAAACTGTAAAAAAACGAAGTCTAGTGTTTTTATGAAGTTGACTAACTTTAATTTTAATGCGCACAATGCTTGTTTCCATTGGGAACGGTGAACAAAAATGGCATTCTTAAATTCACAGAAATGGAAAAGCACCTACGCCTAATATGATGTAGAGCAACTGTACACAGCAAATAAATCAAGCCATGAAGTCAGTATCTTCCGATTCTGTCGGATGTTTTAAATGAATGTGCTCTTGCACCATCCCCTAACTCATGGCGCCCTGACCATTTTGCGTTGCCGTGTCTTGTAAGCTGAGGCCGCTGCCTGGCACGGTGCAGGGATAGCGTTGGCATGGCACGGGAGCCGCGCGAGTGTTTAAGTGCTGGGGTACCTCGGCAGTCTGGCCCCCTATCAATCACGGGGGGCTCGGGCGAGCTGTTGAAAGCGGCGCTGGTTGGCCACCCATCCAGCCAGCCGCTCAGGGGAGATCTCATGTCCCTGCAGCTCTAATGCGCTCCAGATGCAGAGCTGGCGGGCCGGGGTGGAGAGGAGGTTGGAGCGCAGGGCCGGGAGATGGGGGGGCCGGGGGGGTCGGCTGCTCCAGCACCTCCACCGGCCCGTGCTACATCTGGTACCGCCTCGACGATCGATGTGGGCACTGTAGAAGACTTCTGCCAGTCACCAATTGGATCAGTCCAGGGGCGGCAGTGTGAACTAGTCGGCAGGAGCCTGCGTTTCAAATGCGTTCCACCATGCTAAAGTAACAGCTTACCTGTGTGTTACTGACAGCTACCAAAGATGTCTCCCTGTGGGGACGGGACTACAAGACAAATACTATTGTTATGGATGTACGTGGATGTGGAGGAAATTGCTCTTCGGAGGTATCAGTTAACAGCTGTCAGTCTGTCTGACACCTAAGGTGAATGTCTGTGAGGGACAAAAGCTCTGGAAGCTTTGGATGAGAAGAATAAACTTGTCAACTTGCAGTGATCCGACCCGCCTGCGTTCTCTAATAACTGCTGACGGCTCCGTGGAGGCCACTGCTTGAAACGGCAAATGGGACTGTAGACAAACGGCTCAGACAACCTTTCTTGAATTGTTGTTTCTACATCTCTCTCTTATTCATCCCTTTCTTTCTCTCTTCCTCCATCTCATCTGTCTCTGTCTCTCTGTTTTTCTTGTCTGTTTCTTCTCTCCCTCTTCTCTCGTTCCTGTTCTCTTTTCTCTCTCCCTCTGTCATCTTTACACCTTTTTTTCCACACTCTCCCCCTGTGGCATTTCAGGGGAAATTTAATATTGGATTGTTTGGTGTTTCCAAGGGTTTCATTCGGCCCGAGTCTCGCCTTAACACAAAGACAAACAGCAGCTGACAGAGCCAAGAACAGCAAACACACGGACCCAGCTCTCTCCCCTTTCTTTTCATTTGAAGGGGGCAGTTTCGATTTTTTTTTATTGTCTAACCCCCTTCCCGCGCCCCCCAATCTTTTTTGTTTTCTACTCCTGCCAGTGTGTTATTATGAACATCTCTCCTGGCTCTTCACCTCTCCACCCCCTCCCCCCCAGTCCCTTCATACCATTATGGTAGACACATCCCTCCAGAGTGCTACCCAATAATAATAGTCGCGCAATTACCTGTTTGTTTGAGGAAGTCATGTTGGGTTCGCCGTAGCGATATCGTAATTAAAAAGCCTGTTGGGAATGGCTCGCTGTGCTCGAGGAGGAAACAAGATACATCAATTTATGTGTTTGTTTACTACATTAGGCGGTGGTTTTATTTTTGGCCTGGAAAATCTATCGAGTGCGGAGATTAAATGAAGGCTTGCGGAAAAGTCAGTTTAGTTTTTTTGGAACAGAGGGGGCTTGCTGATCGCATTGTCGGTAGAAACAACATGCACAAGATTAAGTACAAGGGTTACACTCAATTAATTGAACACATTTTTAAGTATTCCCTTTATTTATTCATCTGAATGTTGCACGATGCACCCTTAGCTACACATAACTAGCCATTTCAGGTCGGAGAGGTCGCGTCTTTGCCATTATTTAAATATTTGGAGATCTATTAGGCATCTGAACTTTTTGCAACAGAAAGTTATATTAGAAAATTACACAACCTGTTGTGATCATAGTAAAATTGCACAGCTCATGTGAAGTCCTCATGTAATGTCCCCCATGTAAAGATATGTTGATCTTGGTTCGGTGGTTATTGTTGCAGCTGGCTCCCCATAGGTCTAGCCTGTAAGTGCACTCAGGGAACCGCCATGTTCCCAGCTCTGTCATTGGATCCCCAATACTCTGCTCTTCTCATTCCCAACCATTCAGCTTCCTGGCGCACTCTTTGGACCTCCATCGTGCCTTTGGCACAGTATGATTCCTCACTCCCCAGTCACGAGACGGGCACAACCAGACTACGATCCCGGTTCATTCCTTCATTTTATGCTCCTGGATTGGTCTTTTCAGTGGTCATCATTTCCTGATATATCACTTTTCACTTTCGTGAAATCCATTTACATTGCTTTCTTTTTGCAACGGAGCGATTAAGGTAACGTGCGACCCTCAGGGAGAAAGTCCTTAGCGCTAAACAGTGCACTGCTATGCTGTAATTATTCGAACCACCGATGCCTGCCGGCTATTGCTCCAGTGCGGGCCTCTACGGCCAACGCAACCACTCATCGCCCTCGCACATCGCCCCATTGAAACAGAACCCCGGTTCTTCATTAAGAGTCCGCCGACAATCAAGGCTGCCCATATCTCCCGACCGCTAATCCCTCCTCTCATTAACCCCCCGCCGCTCTCCTCAAATATTCGCTTTGCCGTCTGCGAGGACAGAGGGGAGGGGAGAGGCCCTCGGCATGTAGATCGCTGCCATATTAATCCCGCTGCCACATGCCTGCCAGGCACAGCCACATGCTGCCCGCACCCAGGGCGCTGCGGCCTCCACACTCAGGCTAACCCCGCTGTCTGACCCCCAGCTCCGACAGGGCCGGCGCGTTACAATGGCACTGCCCGCCACCTCCGACAACTCCGCGATCCTTAATCATTTTCCTGACAACCTGCCGCGTGCACCTGTTTCTGCTGCTTTCCTTTGCCGGGAACAACCACTTTTGGAAAGAAACGTGTCTGTTCGCATTGCCGAATTTTACATTCCGCCAACTTTTCTCGGGGAACACGGGGGGTCATTCACTGACAGGGAGATACAGAAGTATCCATTTAAATAGCGGGCCGATAGAAAAGGAGATGATGTCCTCACCCTATCTCCAGAGGAATATAAAATCGGAGAAGAGAGGGTGGGTGAGAGCTTTGTTTGACGGAACATTGCTGTCCCACTATGTTGCTAAGTCGTTGTGGTTTCACGACTGCCTGCAAAATTGTGATTTCAATCGGCCAAGCAATGAATGAGTCCACTGTGCAACGGGGGAAAGAAAACAGGTTTGTGTGCTTGAGCTGGACGTTGATGCGACGATTACTGCCATTCGGTATGGCTGTTTTCAATTGAATGGGAGATTAATCAGCAGCAGATTGAATTTCTTTCAGTATTCATCACTTCAAATAATTTGTAAGATTTTACATTATAACTAAACTTAATACACATGCACAACATTGATAAATAATTGTTAAGAAACATTATGCTTTGGTAGTGCTCTTTTAGCAGATTTGTTTTGGACCTCAATGCCAAAAGTCTCTACCCTCCCAATGGGTTTGTAAGTAATGGGCTGTGGCCTCTTTTAAATTAAAGAAAGTGAAAAAAATAGTTTGTCATCTGAGAAAGGGAGAATACTGTTCCAGCTTGAAGCTCTTAGCATTTATCAAGTTATTAAAATAATATCAAACAGCTAACGCCACAAAAATATATATGTACTGAGAGCCCTAATATATAACGTATGCCTGGCTAGGCAGTAGTCTCCTACAAAGGATGGTTAACCACACATGTTTAAGGAACTGGATTTATAACCAGAAGGTCATGGGTTCAGATCCAATTTGGGACTGCACTGCCCTTGAGAACATGTTAATTACATTGTGCTACTGTGCTTCTTCAGTAAATACAGTATCTAGCAATTTGTATTTATATAAATATATATACATATACACACATAAATATAATACATATATACATAAATAAATATCTAGGGATTTAATATATTTATTTATTCTCAAGACCCTCTAAAATACCCCCCCTGTGGCTGAGGACACCAAACTCAATAACATGGTTAAGATTGAACACCTTTATCCAACACTATGGCTATTTAACACACTAGTACCTGGAAGCATGTCTAAATGATGTCATTATATCGTGGATCTACTGTGTATAAGACATGTACTGTAGCTATTAAGTATAGTATACATATTCAATAATTGCAATTATACCATTATTAATAGGATGTGTAAACCAGACAAGGTTCAGATTATCTAGCATACTAAAACATGGAAATATACACAAAATGCTCATAAAAGGGGAAATATTTTTTACATTTTGCTAAGGACCCCCTGGGATTCTTTCCAGACTGCCAGGGGCCCCCGGATCCAAGTTTTGGAAGTTATGCACTGAGCCATTTTATAAGAAAAGCAGAGAGCTCAACACTTGAATTTGTTGAATTTTAAAAAGGAAAATGACTGACATTATTTTTCAGTTTAGAAAGTACAGAGAGCAGAAAGAGCAGGAACATTATTTTCCTTTGAAACTGTGTGATGTGCGTTGTGGTGCGTGGAAGTTCGTGTGGGAAACCGTGGATTCCTTTGGTCGCCTTCCTTCCCAAACCACTGTGTGTTCCCATTAAAACCTAATTGTAATAAAAGCTTTTAGCTATGCAAATAAGGTAATTTGCATATGAACCACCAGCCTTTGGGGAATCGTGAATTTCCACCACACGCAAGTTGGAGCAACCTCAGTTTTAGTGAAGACTTTAATCTAATTTTAAAAAGCAGGACGGAACGCAATCGAATCAGAATGCGCTATGTTCAAACAGTCATTTGCATAGACACAAAGAAAACAAGAATTTGTGTTAGATTTGGTGGATGATGCGGTTGTCTCATATTGGCAGATTTAACACTTTTCCCAATATAGTGGAGTGTAGTTTATTTAGTTTTTTTACACATTTATGTTAAAAATTTAAGAAATATATCAAATAACATTTTGCTCAGTCATTAAATGATTGGATATGTTAATATAAACAATAATATAAAAGAAATACAAGAATGGCTGTAACATTAAGTTATTTAAAAATGCTCAGAGTAATGTAATAGGCTATAGAACACCAGGCATTTTAGGGTGAGGGTTTCCATGGTTGGTGGAGGTCCAGCCTCTAACCCAAAGACAAAGATAATCATAATTGTGGCATGTAGGTTACTGGTTATATCACTAGTCAGAGGAGCAATGTACATGGGGTACAGATATCATGTCTGTGAGGAAGACACTACTCAGTGCAAGTTGTCTGGTTGGTTGGTTGGTTGATAGGGTGGTTGTCTGGTTGTCCAGTAATTGGTGGTATGCAGGTTACTGGTTACAGCACTAGTCAGAGGAGCAATACACATGGGGTACAGATATCATGTCTGTAAGGAAGGCTACTCAATGCAAGTTGCCTGGTCGGTAAATAAAGAAGAAGCAGTAATAATCAGTGTGCTGGAGATCTGCCGTGTTGTGTGTGGGTGGGGGAGGGGCAGCTCTCCTCTCTCCGGCATGGTAGGTTAATGAGCTGATCTGGGATCAGTGGGAGGGCCCCGTGTTTCAGCACGCTCCCCGAGCCCTTAGGCGGTGTGGCCCGCGGGTGACTGTCGGGCCTGTTCGCCTCAGGCCGTCACGCAGCCTCTCCCCCTTCATTAGGTTTCGTTACAGCCCAGTGGTCCCTCACTCCACACGACACACCACAAACCCCCCTTCCCCCTGTTTTCCCACGCGCTAGAGCTGTCCAGGGAGCGACTCAAACCCCACTTATTTATGGAGAGAGAGAAAAATTCACATGTAATGATTGAATTATTCCTTTTGTAAATGGTTTGAATCAGGACATTAGGATTCATGATGTTTTGGAGTTTTTCATGAGCTCGTGGATAATGTTATTCATTGCATTTTCAGCTCATTCCTGCAACTAGCTAACTTACAAGGAAGATGGATTAACAGGCCAGTTAAATTCTGAACCTATCTCTGGCCAAATGCTTATTTCCTTGCGGAAGTTTAGTTATAAGTTGAACGGTATAGAGGGCTCTTTTTAACCTGCTGTTGTATGTAACACCACAATCAAGTTGAATTATATATACACAGACACACACACACACACACACACACACACACACACACACACACACACACACACACACACACACACACACACACACACACACACATATATATATGTTGTAAATTCACAATCCAAGGCTATTCTATTCTCACTGGAATTTGGGTAAAACAAAACATTCTGTGTCCAAGACCAGCATAGCACAGATGGATGTATGCTCTAATAAGTAATGTCAGAATTGTATCCAGTCATTGGGGGAAAAACAGGTCAGTTTGGAATTTTAATATAATCTAGAGTCTGTCAGATACTATCTGTACCAATACCAGGCCTTGATATGGAGCTGGCTTAAGTAGGTGTGTCATCTGGCTCTTCCTGTAGGACATGTAGCATGATGCTGATATTTAATCGATACACGTGCCCCAAAGACGTGTGCCATATATCCTCTGGTAGTAAAACAGATGCCCTTGCCTGTGTTTTCCAATCTGTCAAATCGACAGCATATGGATTATTTGCATGCGTTGTAGTACATAAATCTGGCCACATCCATCTTTATGCAGACACAAGCTGTTCCCAGTTTGGTACCTGCTTTCTCACTGCTCAGCAGTTCTGCAGCTCCTCACTGCAAAGTAAGGAAACACTCATGTAGGTTGTGTTTTCTCATGTGCCGTTCGCTTACCACCAGAATTCTTTAATTTGCTGTTTGCACAAATTATGAAAGAAGCCTCAATTTTCCCCCCTGAAAGTCAGCAGTAAATAGCTTGGCTGATGAATGTTCGTGGGGGTTACGGTAAAACTTCCTTCCCGTCCTCAAGAACAGAAATAGATCTATGCAGATCAGAAACGAGTTGTGCTTCCCCACTGGAGGCAGCAGTTCTGTGGAGTATGAGAGAGAGAAAAAAAGGGAGGGAGGGATGGAGGGAGGGAGACGGAGAGTGGAAGAGACAGAGATGGAGAGGGAGAGATGAAGAGAGACAGAGAAATAAGTGTTTACCTCCCCGCTCCATCAATAGGTCTCATCCCCCCCAGGCACTTGTATAAATTATCCCTCGTTATCAGACGGCTTAACGATTGTGGTCAGAGGTCGCCTCAGGAATTATTGATGGCGAGTTTAGCCTTTCAAGGAAAAGGACTTGGGCGACACACCTGCAAGGTGCGGGATCAATCTGAACTCTAAAGACGGTGCTTCCTGTAGTCGGTCCGACAGTGACCGTGCTGAAACGCGTCACCCCTCTCCTCTCTCCTGCCCACCTCTAAAACACCTTGTGCGATTTTTACCCAAGAGAAAACAAAAGGGCGCTTTCATTTCATTTCGTATCGAGCCATGTGCAAGTCAGCAAGGTGCATTATCCTTGTATATTACAGGAAACGTATTAATTATCGATGTAAATAGCAACTGGGGTAAAGATAACTACTGAGATCAGAAGAGTCTGGAATAAGCACCATATCTCTCTGATGTGAAATGCAACTTTCAGATGCACTTCCATTTTAAATTTGAAACAACCTCAAAACAACCTGCCCAACCAAGCATCAAAAACGGATACTTTACATACAGTTATAATGCGCCTGTGTCTAGGCAAGGGTACTGAAAGGGGTACTGATGACCTGCTTTGCCAAAATAATTACCTCAGACTGGCTTATTTGCATCTGTTTAGAAGGAGTAATATCCACCTTTCTTGAATACAAAGTATAGTGCCAATTTTGCTGAAAAGTCTAAGAAACCACTCGACTGTTCTCTTGGTTTTCTGTTACGTGGTTTTTATCAAATCATATCAAACTTCAGTCCATTGCACTTCCACGTTATGTTAATTCCACTGTCTTTGAGTTCTGTGTGCATGGAGTATTACGGACTCCAAATGAGTGGGCCTTCTTAATCAAATTTTTTTATCCAAAAACAGGACTGATATAATCAAGCGATTAGTAGAGTGCGTGAGGGGTGATGAGTACATATGGTTTCCATTTTCACTCTAGTTTGCCGTCGTGCTGGCGTGCTATCATGGGATAGGAAAATTACTTCATGGGTCACCAAGGCAAGCCGGTGAATAGGATCCGCGCAAACAGAGTGGATCTATCGCTGCATGTTAAATGTATTGCCACACTGCGCTTCCTGACATTACTGTCCGTGGGAGATGGCTGTGGTCTGTGGGGGTTTGTGTAGGAGCAGTGATATTGTACCACTCATTATTCAGTAATACTGCCATTGCCCCCTGTAGATATGTGTGTCTGTGTGTGTGTGCATGTGTGTGTGTGGGTGCATGTGTGTGTGTGTGTGTGTGTGTGTGTTACTGAGCGAGTGGGCGCGTACATGTATGCCAGACTGTTTTTTTTGTTCGTTTTTTTCGAGTGTATGTGCATGTATATCCGTTATGTATCTATCGGCATGTCCATCTGCATGCGCAAGCATTACAGAGTGCGTGCGTGCGCGGGCCTTGATTTTCTGAGCTTGTATTTTTTAAGGTGCGTGCGTGTGTTGTTGTTTTTTTGCGTTGATCTGTCTGTGCGCATGAATTTGCTTGTGTTTGTGTGCGTGCTTGTGGGTCCATGTTTGAGGTTTGCTTATCAAAAACAGTACCGCACCGCTTTTGTGCTGTTAGGTACGACATTTCTCATGGGAGAAAGGCTTTAGGGGGCTGCTAAAATACTGTGCAGTAATTGGAATCACCTTATCTTTACTCTCATCAATTAATGTGCAATTTTCCATTTAATTACCAACTCACTCACCAAATTTGCAATTAAAATGAAGACCGATTACTCTGAAGATGGCTTTCAACTGAAAACAATATGGAGGCAGCCACAGTCTGTAATCAGTATACAAATCACACACACATTCCTTAGTTTGTATGATTTGGAAGCAGCTTATGATATGAAATAGGCAACTGTGATGCCAGAAGCCAGTCTATAGCCATCCCTCTGAAGTTGGACACCAAATTTTCGGGAGAGAGGAGGTATCGGTGGCGTTGATAACGTGCCTACCATAATGCTGTCGCAGATTTTTTTTATGATCCTGAAATAGATAGTGGTTTTTCTTGGACAGCCCGGGCCTTTTCCACAGACGAGTGCCAAGCTTGGGTATGAGGTCAGCGATGAGGCGTGCCTCTTGTTTGAGAGAGAGGGCCCATCTCCTGTCTCACTTCCTGCTCTCCCAGCGTCTGACCCACCAGCTGCGGAACGCCTCAGGCCTTGCCGCCCCCACCCCCCACCCGCATCTCTCTCCTTCCCGCTCCCTTTCATTCTTGGCTCGTGCTCTCTCTCTCACTCTTTTACTCTCCCCTCATTCTCTTGTTCTCTCTCGCTCTGTCTCTCTCTTTCCCGTGCTCTCTTGTTACCTCACGCTCACCATCTTTCTTTCTCTCTCACTCTCTCTCTCTCTTTTGCACTCCCCTTGTCTCACTTGCCCCTTTTCTCCCTCTCTGTCTCTCTCCCTCCCTCTCACTCCCTGTATCTCTCCATCTCTCTCTTTCCATCTGTGGAGCATAGTGATGCCTCATGGTCTGTCTGGGTAAACAGTTTTTTTGTTGAATGGAGCTTTTTGCCAGTGGCTGAATGAGCCTGTATGAGCTCCCCCCCCCTCCCCTCTAAACTGATGTAAAGGCCTCTTGGTCAAGACAAGGCTGCCACTCTGTTACACTAAATCCTTTTCGCTGAATGGGAGCGTCAAACATCAACAAAAAATTGCACAGCACAGGATACGTTTCTCATCAGTGAGTAAACCCCTTGCGGTTGAGAGGGTACACACAGTTTTATCTCTGGCGCTTTCCACGTGAGCCACAGATTCTCAATCTGTTGTCTTGCTGTGGCTGAGGTGCGGGACTTGTGCGAAAGGTCAGAGGTGAAGATCGTTGAGGTTAGGGTCAGGGGGACAGTGGTGATGCACTGTCCCTACAGAGCTGTGGCATTAGAGAGCTCACTCTGATGGCCTTCTCTCTCCTCCATGAAGCAGTACTGAGCCAGGACAGAGCACTCCCAAGAAGAATCTCATTAGACCATATTTGAGCTGGACAGTGTCCAGACCCCCTGATCTCTGTTTCGTTGGTTTAGTATGGTGTAGACAGAGGGGGCTGCAATGCTGGACACATAAATAGCGTAATTAAAATTCAAAGTAATGTTTTTAAGCGTTGACTGCTGGCCAGTAAAAGATAGGCCATTCTTTATGTAAACGATATACACCAAATAAAATAAAGTCCCTGTACCACTAGGTTTTTTTGATGATAAAGTTGAAACATTCAAAACAGAATTTGCACCTTTAACTGAACTCATGGAATTCTTGTTATTATAATGGCCTTACATTTTAATTCAACCATTCCCATGGTGTCCTTGAAATGACATCATAGTATGAGCTATAAAGTAAAGCTTCTAATTCCAGAAAAATGTATTTTGGAGCAAAGTGTACATTTTCCAGTGGAATCATGTGGAACATATGCACACAGATTACATACGATATATATATATATATATATGGGGACAGGTATGACAGGTGTGTTTGGACTGGGTGTTTCATCCTATACTATGGGTGAAAGATATACAGACAGGTTACAGACAGGTCACAATATTCCTAGCCAGGCCAGCATGTGGCCACTGGATGTGCAGATAAGTCATAAGGGAAGTAATTGGGTAAATTATTCAATTATTCAAATAGGGAAATGTGGATAAATGCTCAGATATGGCAGTATGTGGGTAAAGTATGCACAGATAGGGCAGTATGTGGGTAAAGTATGAGCAGATAGAGCAGTATGTGAGTAAAGTATGCACAGATATGGCAGTATGTGGGTAATGTATGAGCAGAGAGAGCAGCATGTGGGTAAAGTATGAGCAGATATGGCAGTATGTGAGTAAAGTATGAGCAGATATGGCAGTATGTGGGTAAAGTATGCACAGATATTGCAGTATGTGGGTAAAGTATGAGCAGATAGGGCAGTATGTGAGTAAAGTATGAGCAGATATGGCAGTATGTGAGTAAAGTGTGAGCAGATAGGGCAGTATGTGAGTAAAGTATGAGCAGATAGGGCAGTGTGTGAGTAAAGTATGAGCAGATAGGGCAGTATGTGAGTAAAGTATGAGCAGATAGGGCAGTATGTGAGTAAAGTATGCACAGAGAAAGCAGTATGTGAGTAAAGTATGCACAGATATGGCAGTATGTGGGTAAAGTATGAGCAGATATGGCAGTATGTGAGTAAAGTATGAGCAGATATGGCAGTATGTGAGTAAAGTATGAGCAGATAGGGCAGTATGTGAGTAAAGTATGAGCAGATAGGGCAGTATGTGAGTAAAGTATGAGCAGATAGGGCAGTATGTGAGTAAAGTATGAGCAGAGAGAGCAGTATGTGAGTAAAATATGAGCAGATAGGGCAGTATGTGAGTAAAGTATGCACAGATAGGGCAGTATGTGAGTAAAGTATGAGCAGATAGGGCAATGCGTCGGTAAAGGATGGGCACAATGACTGTATTCCCCTGTGAGTGTGAGACTCAGCTGGGGTGCTGTGTGTGTCTGTTGTGTCTGTGTGTGTTGCCTCCCCTGAATTCCCAGGACAGTTTCTGCAGGCCAATTATATTCACAGACACCCCCAGTGGTGATTGACCCCCTGGGACCGCCCTGCTGCTCCACCGAATGTCAATTAACTGAATGACAACAGTTTTAATGAGCTCCTGATTGGCTCTGCAATGTAATCACCCAGTCACCCTCTAACTAAACACCCTGTCTGTAACATTAACCTGTAGAGAGCTGTCATTGTCACTTGTATCCACATCAGTGCACGTTCAGCTTTTTCTGCCCTCAGCTTCTTCTAACCAACTGTAATTTTTATATACATTACCCTTCAAAATTATTCACACCTTTACAGGTAATGGGCTATATTTTATGTAAAATTATATTCTTTATACTGATACAATTGCTCAGAGAATTTTTTTTTTTATCAAGTAATATTTTCCCCCTCAGTCAAGACTCCATTTAACTCCAGTTAACCATTTCTTAGTTGATTTGGAGGTATGTTTGGGATCATTGTCTTGCTGAGAGATCAATTTGCGGCCAAGTTCCAGCTTCCTGGCAGAGGGAACCAGGTTCATGATTCCATTGACCTTAACAAGAGCCCCAGGACCAGTAGATGCAAACACCCCCATAACAAAGATCCACTACCATATTTCACCATAGGTATGACTTTCTTTTCAACAAAAGTGTCCTTCTTCCAATGCCAAACACATTGCTGGTGCTCATGGCAAATATTTTGTACCATCTGACCACAACACCCAGTTCCAATCAGAGTTCCAATGCCATTTAGAAAACTCCAGACACTAATTTTTGTTGATTGCCTTCAATAGAGGCTTTTTTAAATGACATTCCTTCCAAAAAGCCTATTGGCATGGAGGTAGTATTTGATGGTAGATTTGGAGACTTTGTGCCCCCAAGATGTAAAAAAGGTTTGTAGATCTTCAACTGTGGCCCTTGTATTTTTCTCTGCCTCCCAAACCATCTGTCTGTGCATGGGGGCAAGACATGTTTCCTCTACCAGGTAGTTTTACCACTGTTCCAGTGGATTTAAACTTCATGATTGACCTAATAGTGGAAATCTTTAGTTTTTAATTTATTTGTTTGCAACCAGCTCCTGACTTGTGAAGGTTAACAACCCTTTGTCTTGCTTCTTATGAGAGTTCTTTGCCTTTCCCCATGATGGATGACAAATGGATTTTACATGTGTGTTACCTCATTTGTATACCCCAGTGAAACAGGAAGCAATTGTAGGCCACAATACAGTTCCCTAAGATTGACATAAACTTAAAAGACATGTTAATGCAGATTTATTTTTGTTGGATTTTATTTAAAATAAGTATTAGGGGTGTGAATAATTGTGACATATCTTTTTTTGGGAAGAAATTATTGCTTGCAAAATATTTTTCACTGAACAACTGGATTAGTATAACATAATACCATTTCCCAACATTTTGGAACATGCAATATAGCTCATTACCAGTATTGTTTATTTTATTCAGCCTTCTTTGGCCATATTTATCAAGGGTGTGAATTGTAGGGTAGGGTATTGTAGGGTACTATATCTCGTAAATAACATGATGTTGTGTTGTTTTTCTTGGCTGTGTAACACATTAAATCTTAATTTTTCTTTTACTATTTACAGTGGGAATAAAAAGTATTCATCCCCTTTGGTATTTTTCACATATTTTCTTACTTCATGGAATCTAAATGGATTTAATTGGGATTTCTTGCCACTATAAAGCTTTTATTAATTTGACATTTTACATTATAGAGTAGAGAAATCCCAATTAAATCCATTTCGATTCCATGAAGTAAAAAAATATTTAATTATAGAATGTATTTCTGTGCTTTCCCTGTTTTGCCATTACTGCAGTTTTGGTTTGTGCTATTACTTTGTGATCTTTATACAGCAACAACTACAAGGCCAATGAAATCCAGGAACATTTGAGTTATCTTTCTGATTTCATTTTAACTCTACAATGCAGTTATCTATTCTATAGGTATTCCTTTAATGGGAATTTGCTATCAGTTGAACAGCAAAGAGAAATTAAATATTATGTTAATTTCAAGTTTTTTTAACATTTTTATTCACTGTTAAATTACAGCATCCCCTGGTGGCTGGCTCTGAAAATAGTCAGGGATGAGATTTAAAACTCTACCTTTTCCCACATTTAATTGATTGGGTACATTTTAAAGACAGAACAATGATTGATATGAACCAGACAGTTTTCATTTCTACTCCACTTAAATTTGTTTTCCAGGTAACTGGAAAAGCAATGGCATTTCCCTGTGGGAATCCACAATTATTGGTTCATGTTCTACAGTTGTCACTTTAAAAAAAAAAGTTCCTTCTCGTCATCTATTGTGTTTAAAAAGTATGCCATATTTAACAGAAGAGGACTTTGAAGGAGCATTCGTTTTGTTTGTTGATATGTATTATGCAGTGAAGCAAAATGCTGCACATCCACTTGAATCGCTGATCTAGCATAAATACTTGTGTTGTTCCACTCACACCGTTGCCTTTAAATGAAACCTTGCGCAGCCACCATGATAAAAATGTTAAATTCAGGACAAATGAAGGCCCTGCGGCTGGTAGAATTTTGATGCTCAACAAACACAGCATAAAGGCTTTTTGTGAAACACAGCCATTACCACAGCTCTACAGTATATAAATCAATCCACATGCTATGTCACATTGTATCTTTTATATCTTTATATATACTGTATAAGGGGACAGATGTTGGAAATGAGTCTTTGCCTATAGGGCGCTTTTTTTTTTACATTGTAACAATGATTTTTGCTATGTCCCTGGTAAACAAACAAATAAACATGCAACAATGCTGTCTCTCCTCCAGGGTCTCGATGTGAAGCTATCCCATGATGCAACATGTGTCCCCAGCACCAGCACTGACAATGATGGCCACTCAGAGCGTTCCTCCACCATCGTACCAGGAGAGCCAACAGGTGAAAGAGCACGCCGACGAGGCTCTGTGTCCAGATCTGATGCACTTTAATGTCTTATGTTCTTTTAGTCCTCCTCTTTGTCCTCTTCCACCCAAGACTTTAACTATACTTTCACGTGTTGTCCTTGGGCGTTCTGTACTCCACCTGTACTTTTTTGCCCAAAAAAACAAATCAAAAGAGTACACAGAAACCGGCAGCCAACAGTGTTCACAATTATGTCCGTGTGCGATTCCTTCACCTCTGCGGCCGCCCTCGCCGCTTGACAAGCGCGATAATGCGCGGTCTGCAGGGAAATAGTGCCGCCTTTACGAGGGAGGTTATATTATTGCTCGGCGTCTCGCTTTCAATTTCCTCTGCGTTTCAAACCTTGCAAAGTGAAGCAGCCTCGTCAGAACACATCACAACCAACACCCCCCCAGCTCCCCACCCTCAGTCTGCATGAGTGTATCCTTCCGCCTGAGGGATTAGTGCCCCAGAGGGGGAGGAATCCTGAGCCACAGGAAGTGCAGATCAGAGCTAGTTAAGTGTGAAGGAGCTAATTTACTTCTCATTTGGAGCCGGGATTAAGACCTGAAGCCTCTTCCTTCGACTGAACAAGGAGAGGGGGGAGGGGCCTCGCTCCCAGAGACACCGCGCGAGCGCCAAGCGAGATAGAACGTTATTGTGCGGCAGCGAACAGAGCTCAGGTCTACGTTATCACTGGGCGAGGGAACTGGCGAGTGGCCATGCCCAGATTGTGCGGTTTATCAGCCAAACCCGTCCCGTGTTGCATCGCCTGTGCAAGTTCACTGTTTTGTGCTGGCACAGTTTTAATTTAGTTTCTTTGTCAGGATGCACAAACAATTTCACTACTATTGACATTGTGCATACAAACCCTGCAGTGAGAGTAAATGATCAAATGGATGAATGCAGAGTGCAGTGATACTCTACAGTGTGGCAGCTCCCATAGTGCAGTCAGTAGGCTGTGGGAGTTTATATTGTGTGCGCAGATTGCAGTATCTGAAGCGCATGCGAAAAGAGAATAGTTTCGTAAACTGGCAGTAAGCCCAGAGCTGCGAAGTGTGAGCAAGTCCGAATAAGCACAGGCAGTATTCTCACATTCAAATGAGTATGTACGAGTCGTGCTTGTTTATGTCTTATGCTGAAAACTCGACTAATTTCCTGAAAAACGACTGCTTTCGGCCTCTATTTTCTTTCTTTTGAAAAAGATAACAGCTAAAATGGATTACTGCGCACTGTAGTACACCCTCTCCCCTGCAGGAACAATAAAGAACCTTAATCCTTAATGACTTCGAAGGAGGCACAGAGAAAGCATACACACACATGAAAAATGAGGTTGAAATCTGATAAGACATCCCTACTTGGCCCTTAGTCAGAAGCAACATGGTGGGGGAGGGGGGGGCGATGTCATCTCTGGGATGGAGAGAACACGGTCGGAACAGCCCAGTCCATCTCAAACCAAGGACCAGTTCTCGGAAAGGCTTGTTTATTCCGGCAATTTTCCGGACTGGGAGCACAAAGTTCACTGTCGGCAGGATATCCTTTGTGCACATCCACAGTGCCAGATTAATTTCAGATTGGTATCATGTAGTGTTCCATTCCGGCTTCCCTTATCCCCTCTAGTTGAATGTCCTAGCCTTAATAATAATACTAGTCTTAGTATTTTATTTCAACTTTATTGACATACTTCAAATCCTATTGAGGGGTCAATCTAATGAAGTAAGAAATTCATGTTTACGAAATGTGCCAGTATTTTTATTAGCTGAATTTTAGGAAGGAGGAAACAGGGGAATTAGATTCAGAATAAAATTAAATACAACCTTATTTTTTGTGCTTTTTCCTGTATTATTGCATTTGCTGTACAGCACTAAAAATTTTTACTCAAAGTCAAGGACGAAGTGCAACACCGCACAGATAGATTGACCCCCCCAGCACTGTGGCTTGTTTATCAAACTTCAGATGACGGGCACCACTCAACAGAACTCCAAGGCCCAGCCGGTCCATATCCCAGCATCCTCGGCAGCAGGGGCCACCCCAGTCAGCGTGACCCTTGACCCCCAGGCCCAGCTGGAGTCAGACAAGCGTGCTGTTTACAGGTATGCATGCTGCCTCTCCACACACTTTGCACCAGGCCTAACAAAGTTTGAGTGGATTACGATTGTGAGTGTCATTTGTAACCAGTGCACAGCAGATGATTACAAATGGTCCGAAGAATATGAGTTCATCCGATGGGCAATCGTATTCCCTTCAAGCGTCACAAACGTTGACCGGGTCTCAAGATGACATTACTCAATGCCAACGGGTGCTCGCTAAAAATGTATTGCAGGTAAAATTAAACTGCAGTAAATTTAAACTAGTTAAGAACTGAACTTGTAATGGAAAGGCTGCAGGTTCAAATCCTGCGTGTGGCACAGGTGTTATACCCAACCCTGAATTTCTATAGTAAATATATTCAGCTGTATGAATAGATTTTACCAAAATTTTACATTTGCGCTTTATAACCAGAGGTAAGATTCAATTCAAGTCAACTCAGTCTAGAGACACTTTGAAAAACTGTGCAGCTATTTCCCATCTACAAATACATGATCTGCCAACTTTATGCATTTTTTATAAAATTCTGTAGCTGAAAATAAATGAAAAACGTTCCTATGCTTCTGTTTGGCTGCTTTAAAATAAGCTGAAGAATTTCACCGCTTCCTTGGTCCTGTGCGGTTAACGGCATCTCTCTCCTGCGTGTTCTGTCGCTACCTTGCGGTTTGGCTCACCCCCCCGAGGCAAGCGTTGTGAAGGCCTCGCCAGGCCTGGGGCTGAATTTCTGAGCTCCTCTGAGATACCAGGCTGCCTTTGATGTGCGCAGCCGGCCTGAGGGTGGCTGCGGGCGGTGAAAAACACGGAGTCAGCCCAGACGCTCTCCGCCTGTTGCAACCTTCCCCTCTTCCCAAAGATTGCTACATGCCTCTTCTTTGCGCATAGGAGGAACTGAAGTCAGGAATGAGCATATATAAAAAGAATCTGTCTTTTTTCCCCATCATCTGCGGCATGTAAATTCTCGAAGTGCCCAGAAGTACCATTCCGGACGTAAACTAGATTGTGGCCAATCTGCCCATGTTGTTATTGGCGCCTGTAGAGTTCTACAGACTGCAGAGTGCAGCCGCTCCAAAGGGGTGCTGGGGTGCGGCTTGCGTTAACGATCAGGTTTTCAGATGGGCAGGGGACTCGACGTGCGTCTCCTGATTCTGCATTCTCAAACTTGATGTGAGAGTCCAGCAGAGAAGACAATCCTGAGTCCAGCCGGGAGAAAACACACCCGATTGCACAGGGACAGCAGGACTGCAGTTTTAGTTCGCAATCCTTTTAATTGAACAATGGCTGTGAAAGTAATCGCCCTCCGTTCACCACTTCTCTGAGCCTCGCTGTCATTTTTCCCCACGATTCATGGGTGTGAAGTTTTTAAAGTGATGAGAATAGCACTTCGCGGCCTCGTAGCACTTTGATTTAAGGACGGAGCATGCGTCCTCTCTGACAGTTATGCCCGCGCCAGTTGTTTTTCTAATTGCCCGGATTGTGAGTTAGTGCCGAGTTGTATCCTCTGCTCCCCGAGTCTAGTCGCTTAATTATTAACAACGGAATCAATGCGAGGTACCGTAATTACCCTAACGAGGAGCCGCACTCCCAATAAAGTATGCCTGAATTCATCTTGTCTTATTAGAGTGGAGGTAGGGGGTCTGTTTTCCCTCTCGATGTTTAGGAAAGCCATTTTGAATACGTTGCATATTCAAAATGTCTGGGCTGTACTAGTTGTAAAACAGGCAAGCTGAAGACACACGAGGACTGATGGCGTGATGCAGAGCGATTGTGTACAATATGGCGGTGGACATAAGGATATGTCCACAGTTAAATCACATGCAAAGTGTTCCTATTCTTAATGTGTTCCCGGGCCATGTGTGTGGATTGTCACAAAAGCAAAGCTGCAGTTGCTGTCTTTAATGATTCAGGTACAATATTTTCAATCAATTCAATCGATCAATCTTTTGGCATTTACAGCTCGTCGCAATGGACATTTTGAGAAAGCCAAGTTGAGAAAAACTGGAAAATGATTCACTGAAACTGACTTTTACGGGTGACGCGTTGATTCGGGTCCTGTGATGGCTGACTCTAGGCTTCGTCGCAAGATTGATGCTCATGAAGGTTATGGAAACGCAGTCCATTCATATCTGATGGGATTACTAAATACGGTTCAAAGTCCTCAAGGTTTGAGGCTTAAGAGACCATCGGGAGGACATTCCTCTGCAGCCTTAGTGCAGGGTAAGAGTGGACCAGGGCAGTCCAAGAGTAGGAGGGAAAGAAAGTAGTGCAGAAGAGCTATTAGAAGAAGGGCTTGTTATTATCATTGTTATTGTTATTATTATTGTCAATTACAGGCAATATTGGAAGTCACTGGCATGGCGGATGGGGGGCGTCATATAGAGTAAAGTAAAAGTTTTAGCGATGCAGCAGAGGTTCAGCAAGCTCATATCGCACACCATGGGAGGACTTTTAATTTGCCAGCACGCGGGAGGCAGACGCTATTGAAAGCCTCTGTGATGCGCCATAAACTCTGCGAGTGTTTGCTGATGTGAAGCTTTCTTGGCAATCTAAATGTCCAAACTACTTTCTCATTCTTAGAGGATGTGTTGCTCACATTGTTTTTTGTAACAAACGTTGTTACTCCATGGGTCGTGTGTTTTAAATGTCAGTGTTTTAAATGTCAGTGCCCTCGGTGAAACAGTATGGTTTTTATCAGAGCCAAGAGGGTTGTTGGCTATATTTATTGGGATAGCAGGTATGCAATCCGCCAAGCTGCATACCCCTTACCTATGCAGCACTGAGAGTTTAACTCTGTCATTACAAAAATTACCTTCTGTGCCCTCTGACCTCATGTAAACACGCAGAATTCCAATTTAACTTCACACAGGCACACAATAAATCACCAAACTTTGGTTATTTTGTGTTTTTTATTCTTCTTCTTTTCTTCTTCTTCTTCTTCTTCTTCTTCTTCTTCTGCTTCTCCTTCTCAATATTCCTGCTGATAACATCATCAGAAATGCTCCATTCTCCACATTGGTCAATATCTACTTCTACCAATAACACCATTTGTTCATAGTTGCCAATTGCAGGCCATATCAATGTTTTAGACATATAAGAATGTGCACATGTGATGCCATTTCAGCAAATAGAACATGTTAAAAAAACTGGATAGATGCCATATTTCTTTTCTGTGGGAAGTGCAGGGATCTGCTTAAATAAAGGAAACTAAACAAAATAAAGTGTCTTAATAGGGAAATGGGCCACCACAAGCCACCAGAACAGGAGAGATGCAACACCATTCTTCCTTGATAATTTCATTATTTGCTGTTCTGTTTCGGTCGGTCACAAATGTCATCAGAGCTGCTGTTGACAAATTGCGTCGATGCGGATACTGTTTCAACTAATAATAACATTTATATTTTCCTATTAGTATTACATATATTGATTCTGCACAAACATAGCACTGATCCTACATGGATATAAAGAAAAGTGGTGGTATGAAAGTACACTTTCTGTATTATGCCATGTATCATATGTATCATGTGCCATATAGCACGAGTCGATTTTAGTGTATAACTTGAAAACATTTCTTTACATTACCACAAGCACTTCATCACACAGGTCTTCTGCTGACATTTGCCCAGATTGGACACATAAACAACACGAGTAAAAAAAACGGCATTCTCTTGAGATGGCAAGATGAAGAAACACAGGGCCAAAAATGTAGTTGCTTTGGAACAGTCCTTTTCAGTTTCTGTGAAATATGTCGATGAAAGTTAAGTTGTAACTTGGCATCATTTTGATATCAGTAATTTGGTAATTTGGAATTGTGTTTTACAGATGTACAGAGTATATGCCTTGTATATGTGACTCACATCTTGTCCCTCTGGATAAGAGCATCTGCTAAATGACAAAAATGTCAAATGTAAATGTAATGTGAGTAACTTGGCTTCTTTTTACATTGAAATCATTTTTGTTGAGATTAGTAGTTTTTGCATAGGCCTACTCCAACACAATCATGAAATCTCTCTCACCATTTTTTTCATCTCCACGAAGACTATGGCATGAAGTGGGTTGTCAGACAAATTTTGTTCAGTGTTGATTCATTAAGTCAGCACTTCTTTGACAGATCTAATACTGATGTAATAGAGTGAGAGTTCTCTACATATTCGGTTATTGTACATATTGAGAACATGCAGGACATTTGCAGGGCTATTTTATATGAGAAAGTGCACATTACTTAGTGAAAGGCAGAAAATCGTGAATTAGCATCAAACAATATAAATCGAATTGAATATTGAACGTTACATATGTATAAGATGGCGGATGGATCGTTAACGACTATGAAGCCCTCGGATGAAAGGCACCATATGCAAGCCAACAGATTATGTTTTCCCCTTCCCCTTTCCCTGCCTAGAGATACTGCAAATAATAAAACATCTGCTTTAGCCGGGGACAGTAAAGGTTCCTTATGACCACCAGGTGACCAACAAAACCAGCGGCACTGAGATAGAGACTTGTGAAAGGGTCATTGTGAAAATCCACTGTGGCTAAAGCCACCACACACACACACACACACACACACACAGAATCACGCACATGCACGCCGACACCGTGGGTGAGCGACTCATAGGGAGGGCTGATTGTGATGCAGCGGCTGGCCCGACATTAAGCCTGATTCGGGGGCCGTGTGTGCGCTCTGCGCGGGGTGAGCCCCCGACACGTCGCCTGGGGGGGAGAAGCTTGTCAGGAGCAGCGCATCAGGGGGCCTCTAATAAAGAGAACGGGCATGCAGCGGGCTTGATTAAGAAAGCAAACACACGTGCGTCACTGTATCCCCAACACACCGTGCGGCCTGTCAAAAACCGTGGTGTATGAAATTGGCCGTTTTCAATTCCAACCTTTCAACGAACAGACGCAGGAACTCGGTTTTCCTCACGTTGCCGGGTATGGCAAATACGCCACAGCAGTTTGAACCTCTCTAACTTTCTGCGACTTCAAATTGATTTCTTATCTGGAGTCAGGTAGGCTACATGCAAACAAATTAGAAATGGACTGTGGTTGCTGTTTTTCAAGGATATAATAATTAGATTAGATTTTTTTTCACCAAATGCTGCCAAAGAGAGAGAGAGAAAAAAGACATGAAAACCCAATGCGATTTCCCCTTCCTCCATCCTCTTTTTGCCCGTTGCGTTTCTTATTAAGAGATACAGGGTGTTTCAATTCCTCTTACTCTGATTCATGGAGAACTGTTATTTTCAGCTCTCCGGGAGAGGGATATCTCTGGGCTGGCTCTCGCTCTCTCCTTAGGCTTGTAAATCTCACTTTACGGGGGCTTTAATGACCCCCCAGTCAATCGTTCCAGTCCTCCGCAGTGCAGATATTCCCGCTTCCCCCTGTCAACCACTTGGGGCGCTGATGCACCAGCTCTGCCCTGTTCAGCACAGAGTTCAATCTGACTCCATGGTTAATTCGCCCTTGCCAGTTCTCAAGTGGATCGGTTGACGCGCCACACCACCGCAGATACAGCAATGCCGTTTTATTCACGACAGGATTGCAAACGTTCCTGATTTGATTGGAAAATGCTTTGCTTGGGCTCATGTTATACATGCCATTTAGCAGACGCTTTTATCCGAAGTGTTGAGCTGCAAAAGTCTGATGGACTTTTTGACAGATTTACAAATTCCCCCCCCCCCCCAAATTCATAAATTCAGTTGAAGTGAGCCAGCCCCCTACCTCTGTGTGGTATGAAATATAATTTTTGAAGTAGGAAAATGTCAATTCAGTACAGCTTAATATTTATTTCGTTCAGGGGAGAGGATGAGGGTACAATAAATATGTTTTTTTAAATGTGCCTTTCCTATTTTGTCTCTCCCAGGTATAACATGGGACGTTACACTGGCTGCTCCAGACATGGCTCCAGATACGCTCTTGCTATCACAAGCTGTGGGGAAAGCTTTTTTTGGACAAAAATGGGAGGAATACGAGCAAATCTGAATGCATGGGCAGAGCCCTTTTCAGATTTGCTGTATTCAATATGGCCCCGCGGAATCTAGGGTGACAAACCAACTATATCTGTGATGAAAGAGCAAGTTGCGGGTTCGGAGAGTCTATCCTCCACATTTTGTGTCTGGAGCCTAGTCTAGCCTTCCTCGGAGAGGCAATGAGGGACTCGATTCGCTGAGGTCAGGGATAAACAGCGTTAAGCTTTTCATTTTTGACGGTTTGGGTAGTGCATTTCAAAGGTTAATAGATTAGCTTCGCCATTGGCAGCTACATTCAAGCTCTTATCCGTAAAAAAAAACATTTCAGAGTGGGTCACGGCAACAAGAGGGGGGATGAGTGGGGATACAAACTACCTCCTTCAACCATGTGTCACTGTATGCATTGTCTTGCCGAACAGATAAAAAGAAAAGCTGGTTCCGAAAGACAACATGTACTGTACAAGCCCAAATTAAATCATTAGGTTTTTTTTTTTTTAGTTCCACTCCATTGACATTTGTGGAACTTGGGGAACAGGGTATTGTGGCTGACTGGAGCCGAATGAATCCGTCAACACTACCAAAAAAAGCAATGATTCGTTTTTTTTGCTTTTTCCCCCCACAGCAATGCATGTCCCCTAGCTTTTTTTTGCATTGTTTATTGCTTTTAGATTTTTGTTTATTTTTATACCTCTGCATGGGTGCGGTTATGAGAGGCCCAATAACACCAGTGTTTGCTCTCTGATGAGGCCTCTAAATCCCAGAAGTCCCGTGGTGTCATATCTCCATGACACCCGCCCGCTGGCCCACCGGCTGCTGTTTACAGAACGGGCCTGTGAAAATACGGCCGCCAGACCTCGCCACGAAGTGGAACAAATACTCGCTCGAGAGCTAGAGTCTCCAAATATTTCTCAGCACACATGCAGCACAGCCTCAGGGTAGCTAGAATTAAAGCTGCGTTGAGATTCTGTTTATGATTATGAAGTTTTATACATGTCTCATTATGCACATTTATTTTAATTATGAAACAGAAAAAATGTCAGAAATTCCTCCAAGTTAGACTGCTAAATTAATTTAATTTGAAAGGCATAGAGGGTTGTAGTTCATAGTCCAGGGATGCGGTAGCAGGCACAGGTTATGATTCAGTGTGGGGTCTGGGGGGTAGTTGGTACCTGCATCCTGGTGGGGGCGCCAGTGAGGAGGAACGCTAGTCTCCCTCAGCCCCAGGACTCCGGAGTCTAGAGGGACTGCAGATCAGAACTGTTTGCAGTCAGGCCTGTTTAGTATTCCTCTCACACACCCTGAAGGGAGCCGCATTAAATTGGGATCAGGCAGATTAGAGTCTAATATACCGGGCTATTAAAGGCTGCAAATGAGAGCGATGGGTTACAGCCAGGGCTGGGGCCCGCTCGTTGAATCCCAGCGTCCCTGTGTGCCTACACACACAACATCCAATAACCACCACGCCGCCATCCCTGCCACCCCCTCCTCCCACCCCGCTTGACAGAGATGGGCAGAGGAAGGGGCGGTTTCTTACAGATGAATATTCATGTTGCTGTTGAAAATGTGTCGATATCTTCAATGCATTTTTGTGTTTGACTGCGTAGCTGCATTAGAAGAGCATGTTGTGTGTTATGCTTAATATGCCTGGCCATTCATTTACCATGGTATGCTGAAAGTGTTTCAAGTAGAACATCGGCAGGAGAAAGCTAGGCATCAAGAGCGTTATTGATACACCAGAGTGTCAGAGTGAATGAAAGTTTATTATTCTCTTTTCTCTTTCTTTCTCTTTCTGTCTTTCTTCCCTTTATTTGTCTTGTTTGCTAAGGTGTTAACCATCGTGCCAGTTGTTGATACATCAATACATGATATACAGCTAATAAATGATAAAATAAATGTTTGGTTGGTTGATGTGAACTCTTGATGTCACTACCCCCCCCCCCTCGTTCCCCTGACCCCCTCCCCTCCACAGACACCCCCTTTTTCCACTGCTCGCCCTGCTGTTTGAGAAGTGCGAGCAGGCCACACAGGGGTCAGAGTGCATCACCTCCGCCAGCTTCGACGTCGACATCGAGAACTTTGTCCACCAGCAGGAGCAGGACCACAAGCCTTTCTTCAGTGAGGACCCAGAGCTGGACAACCTGGTCAGTCCTTCCTTCCGCCTGGGTTTGAAACGGCTCTCCCCTCACAATGCCGCCCGCTGGTGGAGGCAGGCGCAGGCATGGCACCCCTGCTCTGTGCTGAGATGAGCCGCTTGACCGATCTGAATTGAACCTCCCTAACCGACGCTGTGGCAAATATGAGCAAGGTATTAGATGGCATTAAAGAGCGGGCGGCGCGCTCTTACTCTCATCCCCTTTTCCTCTCCTCCTATGCTCATTCGCCACTCTCCCTGAGCCTTTCTCCCTGCGTGACAGCTAGCTGTAATTAGAAATTAGGGGAGAGAGGGAGGGAGGGAGGGGGGGGAAAGGTCAGCGTTCATCATTACGGGGGCGCTCGGCCGACAAGTGGCGAGCAGTCAATTAACTCCGCATCTGTGTGCTTTACGAGGCGATGGTCACGGGCAGCCTCTGCACACCGTAACTCTCGGCCAGGACAGTTATACTGTGCGCCCGGGCGCCGGGGAAGAGATGGCACGGGGCCCTGATTAAATGAACTGCGGTAATTGGCAGATTTATCCCCTCCTTGGTGCAGCAGTTTACCGCCCATTCCGGTGCCCTTGAGTGCTGACTTTCAGAGTGCACTGTGGGCAAAAAGCAGAAGGGTCGGCTCAAAAGTGAGTTTCAGATTAAAGGAGTTCGCCCATCGCCGGGGCCCGAATCCCGCAGGATGTCGCATGGGGCCTGGAACGGAGGGCCGGAGTCAGTGAGACCTCAGAGGCGAACGTCCGATGGACTTGTGTACCGAAAACGAGTTTGAATATATCCGACGATATGAATTAGAAACCACATGAAGAGAGTAGAATGAAAATAGGCACATAATAATATATATACGCTGTACATGTGGGTATGTGTGGTGTGAAATATAAAATGACATGCTTATCACGAGAAATTAATGTCAGGACTGTCACCAGCTGCTGCACTTTGATCTGAACATTAAGTGCACCTCATTACTGTTTTTCCAACCAAGGAAGTAATGTTAAAGGGTTTGCCTCTTTACGGATACCCTTGAATGTAACGGTGTGATACAACATGTACACTGCAATTCCTTCATACAGACCTGAAAATGGTGGTAGGAGAGCGCGGCTTCATGAATCCCACAATGGGATGGGCTATCAATGGCTTGTCAATGGCAAACTAATAGTTTTTTAAAGGAGAGCTTTGAGTCTTTTAGGCAGCTCATACGAATCACTAATTGACAGTACACCGTAGCCCCACTCACAATTGGATTCATAAAGCCTCACTTTCCTATTGCTACCCGTGGGCAGTGACAGCAGCGCCCCCCTTCTGTCCTCCTCAGATGGTGAAGGCCATCCAGGTGTTGCGGATCCACCTGCTAGAGCTGGAGAAGGTGAACGAGCTCTGCAAGGACTTCTGCAACCGTTACATCACCTGCCTCAAGACCAAGATGCACAGCGACAACCTGCTGAGAAACGACCTGGGAGGGCCCTACTCCCCTTCGCACAACTCCCTCAGCCTGCAGCAGGTGAGACAGCGCCACCTTCCTGCCTGGCTGACAGGTGACACCAAAATGCTATACAGACTATTTTTGCTATATAGAGACCCCTTCATATGAAATCCATATTTATATATATATATTTTTATTTTATTTATTATATATTTTTTTTAATTTGTGGAAATTTGCCTTTGGCTATAAACACTTAATTCAATGCATCTGATGCTTGTTTTTTAAATATCGTAACAATGCTTTTGCTGTGTCCCTGACAAATAAACAAATAAACAAATATATATTAGACCTCAACTAAAAACCTATTTGAATATCTTCAATGAGTGTTGCCTCTTCACATCTTTAAACACCAACAAACTCATTCACACACTCACACCGATCTTTTCCTGTAAAGGACAGATGTCTCTAAACCTCAGAGCTTCATTGTGTACTCTAAGACGAGCCAAGTTTGGGCCATCTATATATACCTAGGTAGTGAAATAAGTACTTAATTTACTCTGAATAGAATCTGTGGAGTTGCCCTGTAACCATGGTTTGGGCACAGAGACTAGCTGAATGATTGTACTTTGCTGATCCTCGTGTCTGTTGAAAATATGTTCTGGTGAAGTAGAGGTAAACGCATGTAGCTGATTGCACTGCTCCTGAATTGGTCATGTCTGTTGTGTGTTATTGCTCTCTGACCCCGCCTCCTCAGCATCTGGGCTCTAAACGCTCCCTGATAGGTCGCCCCAGAGGAACTGAGGGAGTGAGGTTTAGCACAAGCAAAGCTAACATCGTTCACCACTACTTCCAGCCCCTGCCCAGAGGTCTGTTGTAGCTCAAATACATTTGGACAGACAGACCCAACGGACTGACGAACAAGCTCCAACATCTCTCTGCCTGCCTTGTGCCCGGCTCCACGGTATCCAGGAACATCTGAACGCAGACGTGCGATAAATACATTCATTTGTAAGAGCAATATTATCAGAATGGAGCGAGAGAAGAGAGAGAGCGCGGACATAGCAAAGACGGAGAGGAGGGATGGGGGGGAGGAAGATAGAGGTTGGCTGATGAGTTTTGGTTCCCCGGCAAGTTGAGACACACATTTAATTTTTAATAGGTAATTTTCCAGAAAATAACGAGGAGGAAGTTAATGAGATGGAAATGGTGCCTGGGAGTCTGCTGGCCGCCAGACTTATTTCTCATCTTCCTTTAAGGCTGGCGCATACAGACCGAGAGCCGATAATCAGAACGGGTGCGTGGGTCGCGCAAGAGGTGAGGGCAGTGTGGGAGGAGTGGACTCGTTTAAACGTCGCCTCCCCTCGTCTTCTTCTCCGACTCGACTCCTTTTTCTCCCTTCAGACAAGCGACCCGCGCTGCGCTACTAACCAGAAAGGCTGTAGCTGTCAATTTCCGTGTTCTCGGATGCAAAGAGTTGGTGCTGCTGAATGCCTTGCCATATGGTTAGATTGGCTTAGTTATATAGTGAGTTAGTTTAATTTGACCATTTAAAAAAATAGATATACACAATGCGAACACACATACCCTTGATACATGACATCACATTAATGCACACCGCAAATTTCCGAGGATAACAAAAAGCCAACTTATTTTCACTGTGGTCCTCTGGTTAAACGGTTAAATGACAAAGATGAGGGCTGAGAGTATGCATCATGTAGTGTATCATTCTTTGGAAGGTGGTGATTAACTGGGGTCATGTAAGCTGAAGCTCAGAGCTGCTCTTTCAGTGAATAGTAAGGGGAGTAACTGCTGGTGGCCTGCTGGTGTCAGCCCTATTTTAACAGGCTCGCTCCATCTCCTCTTTTGAGACAGCCTTGGGTCAAACTGTGCTAATGACATGTTTTTGGTTGCGATTTGGTCGGTCACAAGTACATTTTTCTATTTGTACAAGTCTCTCCATGACAGCCGGCCTCCCGTAGAAGGAAGATAGTTTAAGTTTGGTTTTCAGCTTGCAGTGTTGGGGGTAGCTGTCTCAAAAGCGCACCGGGGCCTGCGGTGACAACGGGCCCGGCTTTGCGGGACTCATTTAACCCCCCTGCCTCCTCTTTCTGTTCTCCCCTCCAGGAGCTCCTGCAGAGCTCCACCCCCTCGGCGGTCTCCAGCTCCGTCAACCCCTCAGGCATCGTGGTCCCTGCGAGCGCCCTGCAGCAGGGCAACGTTGCCATGACGACCATCAACTCACAAGTGATGTCAGGTGTGCTGGCTCCCCGCCGGCAGGCTTCTCTGCCCCTTTCTGTCTTTACCTGGCCCTCGTGAAAGACACTTCAAACCCCAGGGTGCTATGGGTGTCCAGGAGATTCATGTTGGGGGTGCACTCAAAAACTTCTCAAAAGTATGCAGGTTTTCCAGTTTACTTTTGAGGAAAATTGCTCTCCCAACAGACGTGAGTTGGTTAAAAAAACTAAACATCACAGTACGTCAGTGAAGAGGTTAAGTGGTACTGAATTAACGCATTATTCAAACAGTACATCCTGGGGTGCATTACTCTAGGATCTGATTTGAAGATTGAAATGTGCAGCAATCATAATGGGTGGACTGTATTATGTAGGAAAAACGATAAACCTAGTACATCTATTTGGCCTTGAAAAAATATGCCCAGACACCGTCCTCTGTGATCGCTGTGTTTTGTCATCCAGGTGGGACGCTGTATCAGCCGGTAACCATGGTGACATCGCAGGGGCAGGTGTTAACCCAGGCATTGTCCCAGGGGACCATCCAGATCCAAAATGCACAGGTGAGGGGCGAGCTTCGCCTTCCCTCCCCGGACTCTCTCCTTGCGAAGAGCGCCGGCGAGGGCTCGCAGCTTAGAGTAGCTCTAAAGCCCTGAACGAAGATAGACACGAATGAGCGCCGCGTTCCATCGGCAAAGAAAACCGCCGGCCTTTTCCGGCGCTGCAAACTGCCGCCGAGGCGAGACCTAACCAGAGAGGCGACCCGCAGCTACAACGGCGTCCAGGTCAGACTGCAGCGACGGCAGGCGCAGGAAGTCCAGGCCGTCATAGACGTATTAAGAGATCAGGGGTGTCTGGCAAGCGATCCCGTGTATGACAGACAGCAGCGGCCTCAACGAATACCCAGGACCGGGCCAGGGCCGCGCGCTACACACGGGCTGGGAATAGAGCACAGCCCGCAGCTACGTCCCTGACAAGCGCCTGGTAATGATACCCCAGCTCTGCGCTGCCAATTAATTCAGCCCCGCTTCCTGGAACACGCATTCCCAGGGCTGAGGGGGTGGGGGGGGGGGAAGGATTTCCACGTGACACCCCAGCTGCAATGGTAATGAGGGCTGTTTTCGCGTGTGATTATTATTTATTTATTTTTACCGTCAGCGGGGAGCTGTTTTTCAGAACTTCGCCTCGCCAATGTCTGCATGAAATTAATTACGTTTATTCTTAAAATTGATATTTATTTATTTATTTAGGACTTTATTTCCCCCTTTTTCATACTGTGTGGGGAATGTTTGTGGGGTTTTTTTCTCTCTCCCCAAGCTGCCATATTTTCAGCCTTCAAACGATTCATGTTGTTGTAGTCGCAGATGGATTATTAAAAATGTATGAATTCTTCTTACATAAAATACTCTTCTCAGCCCATGTACTCTATACAGAAAATGTTTGTGATATATGAAGGAACGACAAATATTTCCAATTAGCAAACAGTCATCCCATGCATCCTTATTTCTCACTTTGAATCCACACCTAGTGGTGCAATGGAAAGAAATGGCATTGTCCCATTACACTATTATTATCTTGGGGAAACAGGCAATAATGTGAGAATCCAAACTGGCGTACAGTGCAGATGGCTTTTGAAAAGACTTTAAATGAGCCCTCTTAGGCTTGTATAATTGGTGCTGTTGGTGCAATTCCCTGCTGTGCTGCTGTATCTCTAGACTTCACACACAGAACGCTATGTGCTCCAAACAGAGTCCAGCCAGAACAATACCCTGAGATCTTCTTACACTCCAGATGAATTCAGCTGCACCAGATAAAATATCTTAAATGTAGTATTTTAAGTGTACCAGCATACTCATTGAAATCTGTTCTCCTGAATCGTGCCACATCTTCAGCTGTAATTATTGTAAAAGATTCAGCAGATTTTCAGCAGATTTTCTGAATAACTGATATTGAAAAGCCCGTATTACTGCACAGATTCGACCTGATGCCACTTAAACTGCCCTGTAGAAAAGTTATCAGTATGTTCCAGTCTTAGACCAGTTTTGATAAAAAGAGAGCTGATAAGTTTTTTTTTAATTGAACATAAATTATTGTTTCTTAGTTTCAAATTTTAACATCAACCCAAGAAAAAAAAGGATTTGTTGCTATGGTGATAAAGGGCCTTGTTGCTGGAAAAATGGAACCCGCCTCTTTCTGTTGTCACCGTGGCAACACTAAGGCCTTCATCTCCCCTGCTCACAGGTAAACCTGGACCTCTCCTCGCTCCTGGACAGTGACGATAAGAAATCTAAAAACAAGCGGGGGGTACTACCGAAGCATGCCACCAACATCATGCGCTCCTGGCTCTTCCAGCACCTGATGGTGAGGTGACAGAAGTGGCGTGGGGGGTTGTGGGTGGGGATAGTCATAGATATTGAGTTTATTCCATCTGATAGTTTGGACTGGCTCTCTGAAACACCACTATAAGGCGCCATGGTCTCCAATCTTACAGTAAAAGAGCCCTGAATGTAGCATGGGTATTGACTTTATTATGGTTTTATTATGAATCAGGCAGAATTTAACTGAAGCTGTTCAGCTGCATTTTAACTAATGTTAGCTCAGTTGTTGCTCACCGTACACAGATAGGAATAATTGTTTTAGTAGTTTATAATTTAATAGTTTGGTTTAATAAAGGACCTCAGACACGTTTTAGTTGCTGTGAAATTGGAGACAATGAGCGGGCTGTTGAAGAATTTTCAGAAACATGTTTTTGTTTTCCAACTTTGTCCATCATTAGCACCCTTACCCTACAGAGGATGAGAAGAGGCAGATTGCAGGACAAACGAATCTCACTCTGCTACAGGTCAACAATTGGTAAGCGTTAACCAGGCTACATCACACTGACACACAAGTTACCCTGTACTAGAATAAGGATAATCTTTTTTGTCAGTGTTATATCCTTCATCCGCGTTCATCTTAGTTTTTTTTACAACAGTTGTTGCATTCTTAGCAACCTGGCTCCATCTACTGGTCAAATTATGTTCCTAAATGTACGCTTTGTTTTACACTGATGGTTTATGTCTGTTCATTTCATGGCTACCCTGAAACCTGAAGCTGGAGAGCAGAGAAGCTACTTAACATCTGGCACTAGTGTAAAGGTGCTTTGTGTGTACCTACATGATGAAAGGGGTGTGCCTCATAACTGCCTCTCTCTCTCTCCCTCTCTCTCTTCTCTCTAATTTCTCCCTTACTGTTTCTCATCCCTCTCTCACACCTATCTTTCTCCCTCTGTGCCCTTGTCTCTTTTCCCTTCATTATCTCTCTGTCCATCACCTTCACCCTCTCTCTCTCATCCCCCCGACTCTCCTTTTCTCCTCTCTCCCTCCTCTATACTTTTATATTTTGTTCTCCCTCTCTCATCTCTACCTCCCTGCTGCCTTTCTCTCCTCCTCTCTCTGCAGGTTTATTAACGCCCGCAGGCGAATCTTGCAGCCTATGCTGGATGCCAGTAACCCTGACCCGGCCCCCAAGGCTAAGAAGATGAAGTCTCAGCACCGTCCAACCCAGCGCTTCTGGCCTGACTCCATTGTGGCTGGTGTGCTCCAAACGCACGGCACACAGTCCATCAACAACTCAGATAGTCAGTCTCTTCCCCCAGTCACTTCCACCATCCAAGATGTGATGTAGTTACTGTCTCACCCAAAATCTCAGTTACCATTTCGCCCGTAATGCCTGTTACTCACTGGCTTACCCATGACCTCAACTACCATCTCACTCATAATCTCGGTTGCCGTCTCACCCATAATGGCAATTACTCACTGTTTTACCCATGATCTCAGTTATTGTCTCATTTATAATATTTATTACTGTCTCATCCATAATCTCAGCTATTATTTGACTCATAATCTCAGAAACTCTCACCCATAATCTCAGTTATTATCTGACCCATAATCTCAGTTATTATCTGACCCATAATCTCAGTCACTGTCTGACCCATAATCTCAGTTATTATCTGACCCATAATCTCAGTTATTGTCTCACCTATAATCTCAGTTACTGCCACATCTATAATTGCATTTAGTCTCACCTATAATCTCAATTCCTGTTATAGCTGTAGTCTCACTAAGTGTCACACCTATAATCTCAGTTATTGTCTCACCCATGACCTCAATTACTGTCTCGCTCATAATCTCAATGACTGTCTCACCCATTATCTAAACCACAGATATAAAAATGTAGATACCGCATTGGCTGCTATTCTATGTTGCAGTGATGCGTCTACGCAGCCCCCATATTGGCGCGGGCAAGATTTGCGTCTAAACAAATGCATGTGTATTAAGAGTTGCAGACGTCCCCTGATAAAATCTACTGTAACTCGTTTAATTCTCAACCAGTGTCCATGAAATTTGGCTTGTTAACGTAATACATTTCTGAACAGGGTGAATGAGGCATCTACATTTTTATATCTATGATCTAAGCTACTGTCTCACCCAGTCTCTCAATTAATGTTGCTCCATACAGTGATTCCATTTTCTGGCTTGTTCAGTCCATAGCTACTGTTTCACACTTTTTTGTCCCGTCTAAAGTACTTATTAAATTCTGAGAACAGCAGTACTTATTCACATCAGAGAACTAAAGTTAGAGTCAAATCAATTTCCCCACAGCATGTCTGCATCATCCTATTACGCCCACATTCATCTAATCACAGTGTGGCGGATGAAGATGTGTTATTCAGTTCTGCGTGCTCTCTGTCTGTCTGCACTTCAGGCTCCCTGGCGATGGACAACCTGCAGCCACTGTCCTCAGACTCGGCCACACTGGCCATGCAGCAGGCCATGCTGGGAGGGGCGGACGACTCCATGGATGGGACGGAGGAAGAGGAAGAGGAGGAGGAGGAGGAAGAGGAGGAAGAGGACGAGGGGATGGACGAGGAGGACGAGGAGGACGAGGAGAGGGGGCAGCGGGGAAGACGGCTGCACGGCGCAGGGGTTCGAGACATGGGCCTGGAGCACAGCGAGGGCCTGGAGTGATGAAGGGCAAGGGGAGGAGGAGGAGGAGGAGGAAGCCGCAAGACCGGAGCACCCACGCCGCGCAAACACAGCACACACTGTATGCATACCCCATCGCTATGGACACAACCCACGTTCACATTTGAGCAGGAAGGCTCGCCCACACCATCACCTCTCTGCAGCGGCTGAGACTGTACTTCACTAAACACAGTGCAAACCAAATCCCTCAGACTTAAAGGGAGCACTGGTGTGGTGGAGCCAACATGGAATCTCACTTTATCGAAGATTGTCATAAAGTTTTGTATTTGCACCAGGATTGGGGTGGTTTGTTCTCATCTGGCCCTTGTTGATTCTGTGTGTTTAAATGATAATAATAATAATAATAATAATAATAATATTAATAATAATTAATAATATCAACATTCAGTTATGTATGGAGGTCAATGGTGTAGAGGTGTAGAGGGTGACATTGGTTAAGGAGCTGAATTTATCTGGAATGTCCATGCCATAGTTTACTCAAACAATCCATTGCTTCTCAGGTCGAATTCATTACGCTCTTTTTCATTCTTTGTCTCAGATAAATGGGTCAACAGAAACTCTACATGGACACATGGTCACAAATGGATGTTTTCTTAGCAGCATGATTTACAATAGTTCATTATTATTATTATCAAGGACAGCAACAAAAAAAATAATGAAAAGGACAGCACAAAGTTGGCACATTTGACCTTTCAAGCCTTGCCAGACAATTGCTAATTTCAAAGGTCTATGAACGCTGGTGTACGCTATTGTTTTTTCTCAGCTTTTTGAAGGAAAACTTTACACTTCCAATGCACCGGAAAGACAGGAATCAGAGCTATTTCACATTCGGTCAACCATAAATAGTCTGATCAAGCTACGTCCAGAGAATGTGATCCTCGATTGAAGTGGTGTAATCAGAGACTGGAACAAACCGATTCTTGATATATCTTGATTCTGAAAAGGAGCCAGGCACCAAGCAACATGGATGGCTTTTGTGCCTGTATCTAAAAAAATAATTACATTTAAAAATAGTGGGAAATAAATGGCAGAGACACACTGTGCAATTCTATTGTCCTCAGCCCATAGCACTGGTGGGTTTTATGTTAACGGAGAATTTCTGAAAGGACAACCGGAGACTAACAGATGATTGTGAGATTGACTGATCTGGAACGAGGGATGGACTGTGAAAGGATCCTGTCGGTTTTACGCGAGGGATTTACAAACTGTGAAGGATATTTCTGGCCTTTTTGTGCTAAACAATCTTCAAAAATTGAATTAGCCTTTTCTGATGTGATGTTCAGAAGGAAAAAAAAGAAAAAGAAAATCTGTTTTTGGATGTCCATTGAAATTGTTCTTTGTGAAGTCTGTTCCTTATAATTGTTTTATCGATCTCACTTGCTTTCTGAAATTTCCTTTCCAAAGCAAGTCACAGATAGGGACATTTTTATTTTGTTTGTACACATTGTTGGCATAATCTATTGTGATTCAATAGAATGTTTTTTTTTAATTATTAAAAAAGAGATTAATCTATCGGTTTGAATATTCTTTGTGAAATAAGAATCCAAGACTGAACATACACCCTGGGCTGCCTAAGTAAGGCATTTGTTCCTAATATTATTGTTTCTATTTATGGTAGCTTGAACATGTGGTGGGTAAAACCCAAATGAAACAAACTTAAAAAAAATGTTTTTTATACATTTATTTCTAATTTTTTCCTGTTTTTCTCCCAATTTGGTTGCCAATTATACCCTCTATTTATTTCAATTCCCCACCACCCACGAGTCTGCCGCCCGTCCTCCGGGAGTGAGACACACATTCCTGCCCGATTGTTCCCGCCTCTTCCGAGACGGAAATTCTTCCACGGACGCCTTTTACCTTCTCCTTGATGGACTTGTGCCAGCTCACCCTCCCCCCTCCCCCGGAGGCGGACAGCCAAATGCCGCCTCCGATCGGGGCTGACGACCAGGGCCGGTCTGGTAGAGACGCGGGTTTCGAACCAATGCGAGGTGCATGGATACACGTTAATACCATATTACAGGTCATTCATCGTATATGGATACATGTGAATGCTATGTTACATGCAAGGTGTAATGGATGCATGCGAATACCATATCATCTTGTCAAAGCTCATCGATTCTGAGAGCAGGATCTGATGGTCCATGGTGTCGATTGCAGCTGACAGGGCGAGGAGGAAGAGGATGGAGCTGAGTCAATTGTAGAGCCTTAGCAGCAGAGCAGTCTCTGTGGAGTGGCCTGCCTTGAACCCAGATTAGTTGGGATCATGCAGGTCATTCTGTAGGAGATAGGCAGACAGTTGGTTATATACAGCCCGCTCCAGTGTTTTGGAAAGGAATGAAAGGAGAGAGACAGGTTGGTAATTAGAAATGACAGCAGGATTCAGAGAGGGTTTTTTGAGGAGGGGGATGACATAGGCGCTTTTGAGGGGAAAGGGGAAGGAGCCAGAAGAAAGAGAGGAGTTGATAACATTGGAGACAAAGGGGAGGATGTCCATAGTGATGGACTGGAAAAGCGGGAAGGAATGGGATCGAGAGCGCAGTTGGTAGAACGGTGGGAGGAAACAAGTTGAAGGATGTCAGAGTCAGGGAGGGGTGAGAAAGAAAACAGTGGAGTGAGAGGTTTAGGTAGCGAGATGGGTGAGGGAGGGTTGGGTGTGGGAGGGATGGGGGAAGGAGTTGCGAATGTCGTCAACCTTCTTGCGAAAGAAGGATGCAAAGTCATCCACGGCTAGAAAGGAGGGGGGTGGGAGAGGAGGAGGGGTGAGGAGAGAGGAAAACGTAGTACAGTTTGCACGGATTAGAAGCAGAAGATTGAATCTTAGAGAAGAAAAATGCAGATTTAGCAGAGGAGAGGTTAGACGAAACGGTAGTCTGGAGAGTGCGGAAGTCAGTCAGGGCCCCAGGGGATTTAGATTTTCTCCATTTCCTTTCTGCCACTCGTAGTTTGAGTCGGTCAGCCTGAATGCAATCAGTTTGCCAGGGGGTGGGGGGTCGGAGACGAGCAGGTTTAGTGAAGAGAGGACAGAGTGAATCAAAGGAGGAGGAAAGAGAGGACAGTAGGGTGGATCAGGCTTCCTCAGCAGGTAGCTGAGAGAAGGCATCAGTAGGGGGAAAGGATGATAGAACAGTACCTGACAGGGCTGAGAGAGAGAGGGCGGAGGTTGCAACAGACAGAGACAGTGGGTGCAGGTGAAGAGGGTTTAGGCACAGAGGGGAGGGGGAGGGAAAAAGACAGAAAGCAGTGGTCAGACACATGCAGAGGAGATACTACAATGTTAGGTGAGATGCAGTTCCTAGTCAAAACAAGGTCCAGTTGGTTTCCGGCCTTGTGGGTGGATGGGGATTCAGCCATGGTGAAGTCGAAGGATTGAAGCATGGGGAGAAATGCGGAGGACTGAGGGGTGTCCAACAGCAGGTTGAAGTTGCCTAGAAGTAGGACGAGAGTGCCATCCTCAGGGAAGGAGCTGAGGAGGGCAGCCATTTAATCTAGGAAACTCCCCAGTGGATGGGCGATAGAGAACAATGATGTGCAGTTTGCATGGAACAGTGACAGTGACAGCATGATATTGAAAGGAGGAGGGTGAGAAGTGAGGAAGAGGAACAATACCAAATCTCCACAGGGGGGAGATCAGTATACCAGTCCCTCCACCTCTACCTGTGGGTCGAGGAGTGTGGGAGAAGGTGTAGGCAGTGGAGAGAGCAGCAGGGGTGCCTGTGTTCTGTGTGTGTATGTGTTTTACTTGAGTGTGTGTACCTGTGTGTGTGTGTGTTTTACCTTAGTGTGTGTACCTGTGTGTGTGTGTTTTATCTGAGTGTGTGTACCTGTGTGTGTATGTGTTTTACCTGAGTGTGTGAGTGTGTGTTTTATCTGAGTGTGTGCACCTGTGTGCGTCTGTGTGTTTTATCTGAGTGTGTGTACCTGTGTGTGTATGTGTTTTACCTGAGTGTGTGCACCTGTGTGTGTGTGTTTTATCTGAGTGTGTGTACCTGTGTTTGTGTGTTTTACCTTAGTGTGTGTACCTGTGTGTGTGTGTTTTATCTGAGTGTGTGTACCTGTGTGTGTATGTGTTTTATGTGTTTTATCTGAGTGTGTGTACCTGTGTGTGTGTGTTTTACCTTAGTGTGTGTACCTGTGTGTGTGTGTGTGTGTTTTATCTGAGTGTGTGTACCTGTGTGTGTATGTGTTTTACCTGAGTGTGTGTGTGTGTGTTTTATCTGAGTGTGTGTACCTGTGTGTGTATGTGTTTTATCTGAGTGTGTGTGCCTGTGTGTGTATGTGTTCTATCTGGTTGTGTGCACCTGTGTGCGTGCGTGTGTTTTATCTGAGTGTGTGTACCTGTGTGTGTGTGTGTTTTACCTGAGTGTGTGCACCTGTGTGTGTGTGTTTTATCTGAGTGTGTGTACCTGTGTTTGTGTGTGTTTTACCTGAGTGTGTGTACCTGTGTGTGTGTGTGTTTTATCTGAGTGTGTGTGCCTGTGTGTGTATGTGTTCTATCTGATTGTGTGCACCTGTGTGCGTGCGTGTGTTTTATCTGAGTGTATGTGTTTTACCTGACTGTGTGTACCTATGTGTGTGCATGTGTGTGTATGTGTGCTTTATCTGAGTGTGTGTACCTGTGTGTGTATGTGTTTTACCTGACTGTGTGTACCTATGTGTGCGCATGTGTGTGTGTGTGTGTGTGTGCTTTATCTGAGTGTGTGTACCTGTGTGTGTATGTGTTTTGCCTGAGTGTGTGAGTGTGTTTTATCTGAGTGTGTGTACCTATGTGTGTATGTGTCTGTTTAACCTGAGTGTGTGTATCTGTATGTGTATGTGTTTTACCTGGTTGTGTGCACCTGTGTGCGTGCGTGTGTTTTATCTGAGCATGTGTACCTGTGTGTATGTTGTGGCGTCCCTAGGGGTTGGAGCTCTTCACTTTTTCCTTGTTCTATTAGCAGCGCTGCAGAGGTTGTTTGCTGAAGTTCCTGCAAAGCCTGAATATTTTCTTTTTGTTTTGTTGAAGGGTTCTTCAGGTTTGAAAAATCCTCTCGGACTCCATCTAGCTCTACAAGCGGCCTTGCTTGTTCTTTTAGTTGAGTCCTCACCTCTTCTATCTGAGCCTCCAGCTCCCGCCTTCCCTCACTCCACTCGGCTCCGGAGTTTCTCTGCCTCGGACGCATGGGTCTCCGCTGCTCTCCTTAGCTCCGCCTCCTTCTGCTCGGGCCTGGTCTGTACATCCCCCAAGGCCCTGGCATACTCCTCTTTGGCCTGGTCCTGGGACTCCTGGATGTCCAGACACTGCCTGGTTAGGTTTCTCACCTCTTCTTCTAGCGCCAGGTTGTGGGCCTCTATCCGCCTCACTTCATCGCCAAGGGATGCTTTGTCCTTTTCCAGCTCCCCAGCCATGATTCCCAGCACTCTCAGGGAGTCGCTGTGCTCCTCCAGCAGTTTCCCCATGGCCATCAGGTGGCGCTCTTCTGAGGTCCCCAACTCCACCTTCATCCGGTACAGCTCAGTCTGGGCACCTTTCAGCTGTTGGACCTCACGGAGGGTGGCTTGCCATCGGTCCTCCACCATGGCCGCCTGTGTCTTCAGTTTCTGCATCTCTTCCATCGTGGAGTCTTTTGCAAAATCCAAAACAAATCCCGCTACACTACCTCCTCTTGCCTATAGGTGATGCCCTCTGCCTGCATTCTCCACCATTTGTGGCGTCCCTAGGGGTTGGGCGACACACACGGACCTTTGCAGAGGGCGTAGGCAGGGTAAATAACCCGGAGGAGGCAGTATATAACCAAAACGATAATTTATTAAACAATACTCTTCACAAAAACCACACAAAACAAAGGGCGGGGTATTCGGGGGAATACAAACACAAAGTCCACAATCTCTTTATCTCTTCGTCATTGTCCAAAATCCAGTCCACAAATCCAGTTCAGTTCCGTAATCCAGTCTGTAGTTGGTACACAAAGCGGGGTCCTCAAACAATCCAATTCCAAGCACAAACAATCCAAAAACACTCCAAATCACTCTTCCACACTCTCTCCAAATCCTGGTTGGTCAATAGACTTCACAGGTTTGCTCTCTCCGAATCCCAAACACATTCCTACTCCTTTCAACGTGTGCTGGGAACTAGTCCTTTAAATAGGCCTCGAAATGGCCTTCAGCTGGTCGTTAGTCCCAATGCCTTTACTCTGTATAGGTGTGACTGTGGCCTGCTGGGAAATGTAGTGTTTCCTGGCTCCCATGTGTTGGAGACCAGGCAGCCATTTCCTTGGGCTGCCCCTTGGGCTGCCACAATGTGTTTTACCTGACTGTGTGTACCTACTGTATGTGTGTGCATGTGTGTGTGTGTGTGTGTGTGTGTGCTTTATCTGAGTGTGTGTACCTGTGTGTATCTGTTTTACCTGAGTGTGTGTACCTTGGGGCTTGAGCCCCTGCCCTTTTGCCCTCAGAGTAAAAAGTAAAAAGTAAATTGTATTTAATTTTTTCTTTATTTGTTATTGAAATTGTATCAAATATAAAGAGAGAAATGTATGGTAGTATCCACGAAAAAATACACCAATGCCTATCAATTTAAAAAGTACTCCCCTCCAACCCCCCCTTCCAAATGGTTTTGTCTCAATCAATCAACGTCGTATCTTCCGACATTCCGAATACAACTTGTCATGAAAAGCACCACATCCCCAGCCCCAGTTCGGTTACGGTGAATGATATCACTCAGGTAGGCACTGTTTTAATTATGAAACCACGATGAAACAACACTTACTTACTTTTTATGTTATATATCCGTAAAAAAAAAATGAAGTAGGTCAGTAGGAGAGAAACTAGCCTTGGTACTCGCGAGCAAGTAAGCTAGTCTAATTATCATTAACAGGACAACTTACAAATATGCAATTAATTTCTGAAGCAGGTAGTTACGTTTCGCATAGTTTTGCTAGTTTAGTATAGCCACCCCCTTTTCTTTATAGCCAGTTTTCTAAAAACGTGATGTTTAAAGGTGTATTATTGTTTGGGCATGTAGCAGTGTGTTTCCCTGTTAAAATAAAAGTTTCAATCAATCAATCAATCCATTTTGATTGGGAAATAAGAAGCAGCATAAACACTGCTAGAATGGGCAAATACACCTGTCTCCAATGAAAGGCAAAATAATTCTCACCTCCCTGACCCTGGATCAGTTTTTCAGCCATATGCATAGCTATAACAAATATATATAAAGAGTGTGTTTAAGTAGTGTGCGTGCGTGCATGCGTTTTTGAATATAATATAATACTGTGTTTTCTTTTCCTCAAAAACATGTTACTAAAATCAAACTGTAGTTCAGTAGTTCCATACGTCTCATTTATAAAATATATGCAGTGTAACAAAATGATACAGAACATGAAAACAGAAGGAAGTTTTGAAGTTTTGAGAAATGTCGGGAACAACATCTACCGCTGTACATGGCATTTATCAACCTCACAAAGGCCTTTGGATCGGATGCCCAGACAAGTACCTCAAGATCTCGCATCTCCTGCACGAGGACATGACTGCGACAATAGTTGGCAATGGTGGCTCTGAAACAGCTCCCTTCAGAGTGGACACTGGTGTCAAGCAGGGCTGCATCATTGCATCAACCCTGTTTGCCATTTTCATTGCAGCTATCCTCCACCTCACCAGCCAAAACCTACCTGAGGGAGTCAAACTCATGTACAGGACCGATGACAGGCTCTTCAACCTCAACAGGTTTAAGGCAAAAAGCAAGGTGCTTACCTCCACCATCATGGAGCTCCAGTATGCAGATGACAATGCCGTTGTTGCTTACTCTGAAGCGGACCTCCAGAGTATCTTGAATGCCTTTGCCAGAGCTTACCGGCTCCTGGGACTTGATCTAAACATCAAGAAGACTCAGATTTGACACCAACCAGCACCTGATGAACCCTCCCAAGCCCCCACAATTTGTGTGGACAACAACATCTTGGAGAATGTGGATCCTTGTGGATCCAGTGGGGCTTTTGCTAGGCTGAGGAAGAGAGTGTTTGAGGATCGGGACATCCAGATCAAGATCAAACTCCTCGTCTATCAAGCGGTAGTTCTGCCATCCCTGCTTTATGGGGCCGAAAGCTGGACCACCTACAGCAGACATATGAAAGCCCTGGAGCAGTACCACCAGCGATGCCTTCGTAAGATCCTTAGGATCAGCTGGGAAGATAGGCGAACTAACGCCAGTGTCTTGGAGGAAGCAAACATCCCCAGCATCACCACAACCATCACCCGGCACCAGTTACGATGGACGGGCCACGTTATACGCATGCCAAATACCCGCCTTCCAAAACAAATGCTTTACGGCCAACTGAAGGAAGGGCAACGCACCCAAGGGGGACAGAAAAAGCAGTACAAGGACAACATCAAAACCCAACAACTCATCAAAGCCACTTCAACCTCAACAACTGGGAGGAGGTGGCTCTCAACAGAAACCTGTGGAGCAGGATGGTCTATGAAGGCACGGCCCAGCAAGAAAAGGACCTCCACCGTGCTGCAGAAGAAAAGAGGCAACAAAGAAAGGAGAGATCCACCACCAAAATGGCTCCTCCAACTACCACTACCATGGCAACCATCCACAAATGCCCCCATTGCAACAGAACCTGTGGATCAAGGATCGGCCTCTACAGCCACCTGAAGACCCACAAATGACCAGACCTACTAACAGGAGGACAATCATACTCGACTTCGAGTGATCGCCGATGATGATGGGTGTGTGTGTGTGTGTGCTTTATCTGAGTGTGTGTACCTGTGTGTGTATGTGTTTTACCTGAGTGTGTGTACCTGTGTTTGTGTGTGTGTGTGTGTGCTTTATCTGAATGTGTGTGTGTGTGTATGTGATTTACCTGAGTGTGTGCACCTGTGTGTGCTCTACCTGGGAGATTTTGTTACACTTGGCCCAGAGGGGTTGGGCTCACAGATTGATTGAGCCACTGTCTCTGAAGTATAAACCGTTCTTTGAGTTTGGATCGATTTGCTTTTAAGTCATTTGTCATTGATTTGCTCATAAGTCATTTGTAGGCCTTTCAGAAAGCCATTGTAGGGCTTCAATTCTTAAAAAAGGTAACAGAGGGGGCTGCCAGGTGGCTCGCCCTGCTTAAAAATACTGGGGTTTAATGTATTGTCATGCCTTATATGGCCTCATGGTATCGAATCCTGACTGTGTTAACCCCTTTAACCCCTGTGTTAATAGTAATCACCAAGAAAAAAGCGGTCTACAAAATGGTTGAGCAGACCATTAAAGGGTTAATGCAGCCCACAGGATGGCACATAATGTACCACAGCTTCACCTAGGGAGGGGAAGTTTCCATCAGGGCTATTCCTGTCTAATCATGCAAGAAAGAGTCCTCTTGGCTGATCAGGCGGCAGTCGTCTGCCTGTGCTAACGCTAACGCGGCAATGAAATACACTCCTCGTATGCTGTGACTTCGCAGGTCAGATGGGGACTGCAGACTGAAACAAAGTGCTGGTCGGCCAAATGTGTCGCAGGGTTGAGATGGGCCTATGTACACAATTGGGTATTCAAAATTGGTAGCAAAAAAAAGAAACACAGTCTGTTGTTTTTATTCGAACTGTTGCCTCGATATGGCACTGCGGTACTGGTTGGTTTTGTTGTCCCCCACCATTTTGACCAATAAACCAGCCCTACAGTGCTCTTGGGTTGGGGATTGGCTCTTCCAAATAAAGACAAACGGTATCATTTAGTCTGACATGATTAGAATGAAGCCATCATCAAAAGATCTGCAGTAAAAGTCTGGGGAAGCTCATGGGTCTTCCCACAAAATACCGCTCAGATTACAGGCCTTAGTACAATCTCTGTGGCTCCCTAGTAGCATGTGCTCTCTAATCTTAGATATTTGCAAAAGGGAGGTCACGTTTTCTTAATTTTGCACCCGTTATTAAGCCAAATAAAGCTATGATTTTCTCCTTTCTGTCATGGATTTGCTGCTCTTGCCATATTTCTTACCTTGTTTTTGTATATTTTGGATTCATGTTCATGTTGCTGGCAACACTTAATGGTTTGTGTGATCAGGTAGAAAGAGAGAGAGAGAGAGAGAGAGAGAGAGAGAGAGAGAGAGAGAGAGAGAGAGAGAGAGAGAGAGAGAGAGAGAGAGAGAGAGAGAGAGAGAGAGAGAGAGAGAGAGAGAGAGAGAGAGAGAGAGAGAGAGAGAGAGAGAGAGAGAGAGAGAGAGAGAGGAAAACAAAATTAACACTGTGTATGATCTTGTGTGCTGTGTGCTGTTACCCATGACTGTCTGAGAACCCGCCCCGTGATTGACCCTCGCCTGCCTGACTTACCTCCGCCTAGCCCAATCCTGGACTGTCTGAGATTCTGTATTCTTCGAGTAACACGAACCCTGCATTATGGATTTTAGGTTGAAATTTTACCTTGACATTTAGTTTACCTTACTAAAGTCTAGTACTTATTCATATTGCTAGGAATTCATATTTGAAAGCACTTAATTGGTTTTGATAACTAAGAACAGAAAGCGAACTTGAATTCCTTTTCTGGTGTATCTCAGACTAATATGCATGCATCATGGGATACCCATAATGCACTGCACCATTTCTATGTATCTGTGGATTTTCAGAAATTGCATTTCTGTTATGATTGTCTAACTTCAGCCTTATTTGCTGCATACTAATAATATTAATATAAATGAAAAGCAAGATATAAATTCATATAGAAAGATACAAACCAGCTCGCCAAGAGTAAACTATGTTTAAACAAAAAAAAATTTAAGAGTGCATTCATCAATTTCAATAGAAGTATTTAGAGTTGAAGAAAGTATTTAGAGTTGAATTTAAAAACAAAAACAAAAACAAGGAATGCCACAAGCCCAAGTCTGAGCATGGAAACAAAGGGGATTTGTAGGTTTTTAAGCATGATGTATACATCGTTCATTTTAAAGTAAGTTTGTGATGTTAACACATTGATATGTTTGGAAAAGTTACACTAATGAATGGCTATGAATGTGTTCCTGCATGTCTTATGTGGTATTCATGAAGGCGCACAATTTTATTGAATATTATATTTGGCAGCCACTACATCAATAAATAAATGATGTGTTAAGACATAATATAAAGGGAAAATATAACACACGCTTACTCAGGGAAGACACCATGCAGTTTGGTCCGATTGAAACCGTGAAAATTGCTAAACTCTCTGTACTGTATAGGTATGGGGTATGCCCCGCCAACCCGGAACTTGATGGATGGCACACCTGCCATCCCAATAGAAGCCTTACAGAGCATTACTCTTTTCAAAACAGATGTCACAATTATTGCCCCCCCTTAAAAGTTTTTAAATAAGATCTAAGAAAAATAAATCTGCATTAACATGTCATTTTCTATAGCGTATTATGAGATTGGTGAAAATATTCTTCCATACAGAATCTTTCAAGATCCTTCAGATCCTTTGGTCTGTACTTGTGTCTTGCACTCTTCAATTCAAGTCACACATTTTCAATTGGGTTCAAGTCTGGAGACTGACATCCCCCCAATATGTTCACCAATCTCATAAAACACTATAGAAGACGACTTCTTAATGCAGATTTATTTCTGTTAGATTTTATTTTAAATAATTATTACAAATAATTTTGAAAAATATCATTTTTGAAAAAATTTTGAAAATATTTTCCTCTGAGCAATTGTATTGGTATAAAATAAGATAATTTTACCATTTTCTTGAGCATACAATATAGCTCATAAATTGTATTGTTTATTTTATACAGCCTTATAAAGGCTCATTTTAATCAAGGGTGCCAATAATTCTGGTCCTGACTGCATATGCGCATGGGGAAACATAGTTGGGAGGCAGTGGGGCATTTTTTTTGGTAGCCTTGTTTCAGGGGGTGTCTGAAACGTGTGACCGAAAAAAGAGGCTGAACCTCTTCACGGCCTTCATAATTTCCCGCAAATGGAGATCTCACATCATGCAGAGTGCCGGCTGCAGGAGCCAGAAGCATGGAGATGCTGAGAGGCACAGACGGGCTCGTGGAGGAAAAGCAGCGCGCAAGGCCTACCAGTGCAGTAATTGCCGCAACAAATGACTCCGCTGTAATCCTCCCGACTCTGGGTTGCAGGTCTGCCCAGGGCCGGGCCCACGGCGTGTAAAAATAGGAGAGAAATGACAGGATCAGGAAAAGCCACAAGTTGCTGGTGCACCCTTTGAAGCGGGCGGGTGCCACTGCGCTGATGAGCATGTTTGGGTGGGGTGGGGGGTGGGGACCCTGGCCAAGCAGCAAGGCTGCTCTCCCCACCGCGCAGTCTGGTCCCTGCAGTCCCGACCCGCGGCCATCTGGGCCAGGCCACGCACAGGTCCCCTCTAATTATCCGTCGGGGCCCGGCCCAGCCCGGGCTATCCACGAGGACGGGCTTCCCGGACTACTTAAAGCCCTCGCCAGCATCGGCCAAACCTTCAGAGTTTACCATTTCAGCACTGGACTGGGATTCTACAGGAGGGTCGCTGGCAGCCTATCGAAAGGTATCGTGGGAACTTTTTCATAGACTCCATGCCGAATGTGTAAATGGTAGATGTGAATGGGAAGCTATCGGGGCAGCTTGAGGACTGACACCAATGCCATTGGTGTGTTTTTCAATGTGAAACGGTATGTGCCTGTATTAACTACCATTTGCTAATGCAACAAAAATTTAAAAAATATATATTATGAGACACAGTAAAGCTTATGAGAGCTATTGTTCGTTCAGAATTAAGAGATAAAGGAAGTATGAGCAACATTTCTAAATGCACTTCTTTATAGATTTAGTTAATAGATCTATTAATAGATTGAGCTTTTTCCTACTGTAGAAAGTGAAAGGGTTAGTCCTACAAATCCATACATTCAATAAACCTATTGAATGTATGGATAAATACAGCAGATCAGTTATTTTACTTATTTTATTGTTATGTTGGTTTTTGGATTTTGATTTCAGTTATCCTAATTACAGCTATAAATGTACAGCTGTAATTCTACACTTCTATTTATTTCAATGTTTTTATTCCTTGTCGTGTGACTTTTTTATACAAATATTGTAGTTAGTATTTTATTTGCAATTTTTCCAACCACACTTGCCATGACACTTTACTTTCTGGAGGACCACAACAGACTTGACTTCCTTGTGTAACCCTCTGGGATTTTTAATGCGTATACTTTCATGTTGATGTAAGATGTGTTAATGGAATGTGTACTGTCAATTATCAAATTAAGAAAACAAAAAACCTATATACATATATATATAGGTAGTTGGAAGTTACCTATCTATATATATATATATGTATGTATGGGTGACTTCAAAAATGAAGGAAACAACATAAAGTTGGGCATTGGGCCACCACGAGCCACAGTAATAACAGCTTCTATGCACCTTGGCATAGATTCTGGTGTCTGGAACTATTGGAGGGATGCTTCCACAAGAAATTCCATGATTCAGTCTGAGGCACTGTGCCACAATCTCTCATAAGTGTTCAATTGTGTTGAGATCTGGTGACTGAGACATCCATAGCATATGGTTTACATAATTTCCATGCTCATCAAACCATTCACTATCATCCTGGAAGAGACCACTCCCATCAGGATATAAATGCTTCACCACAGGATGAAGGTGACCACTCAGAATGGTTTTGTATTTATTTATGTTTACCTTGTCCTCTAAGGTGTTAAGTGGACCTAAACCATGCAAGGAAAATATACCCCACACCCTTCATTTTCATTTCCTTTATTTTGGCAGTTATCTGTATGTATATATATATATATGACATATACATACATACACAGATAGAGAGGGAGAGAGAGAGACTATAGATATAAAGAGGGAATTTATTAATGATATTCGTGATAAATAGAACCCCTTTTTTTTACACGACTGAAACAATCCCTGATGTGGTTGCTTTTCAACAGTGCTGAATGTGCGGAGAGGTGGAATGAGACCTCTGTGTGTCCACCCCCCTCCCTCCTCCTCCCGCCCTCCCTCCTTCCTTCCCTCCCTTCCTCCCCAGCCACCAGGATGTCCATCGCCAGCACGGCCGCCCAGGCCATGCTCTCAGATGCCCTGCTCCGCGAGGGCTCCGGGGACAACCGCATACGCCACCTGGAGCTGGAGCTGCCCCTCGACAAGGTCATCAAGTTCATCTCCGTGGGCCTGCCCCTGCTGCTGGTGTCCATGGCGTTCGCCCGCGAAATCTCCCTGGGTGAGCAGCCCGCCTCTCAGGAGCCTTGCACGAACAAAGGGGGGGGGGGGTCGATTAGCAACCTGCTGGTTGAGAGGCATCTCCAAAAGCCCCCAGGACCATGGTTCTTAGTGATGGGAAGTCCACATCACTGCGCATATGGGACCGGAGCCAGGCACCACAGATGCTTTTGGGCGGGACAGCAATTGGGAGTGTTGCAGGGGGGCTGGAAGTGCAGCGTAATTACAGCTGAACTGTGTCCTCTCTAATCTCCCCTGGTTAAAAGGAGCAGATCGTTTCATTAAGAGCAGCATCATTAGCGATGCTTTAAGGGCTGCCTTTCTGCTATCTTTCTGCTTGTTTTTTTCACATTTGTGTCCTGCATGTGTTCCTGACTCCACAGATTTCTACTGTCATAGCAAAGGCTGGACAGAAGTTGGCTCGATAGCATTAAAGAGAGGTGACTTATGGGGTTCTGTAATTACTTCAAGACACGTTTTAATGGAGAGTGAATATATAAGACAATGTTAAATACATGTATTAACCATGGAAAATACATTTAAAAAAACCACCATGTTCTATTGACTATGCTGTTTGAGCATGCCAATCGCATTAACAGAGAGAGTGAGCTTTCTGTCCCTCTGGATTGAATTACATGCACACACGCATACAAATATAGACCTCTAAAATGCATGTAGAGTTGTCTTTAATGGCAGTGGGTGTGGAAACCTTTGCTGGTACTGTAAGCAAATTGTGGGCTTTGTGTATTTCTTGGACAGAGTTGCCGATGATTAAACTGTCCATAAAAATAGGTCTCTTTTTAGGATCTGAGGTTCTCTCTCTCTTGTTAGAAGTGGGAGACACGCCCATACGCCCGCCTGCTCAGCAAGCCCTGTTCTGAAGGTCGAGCCCTGGAAGGGTGTTAGCAGTTTCTCTCTCTCTCTGTCTTTCTGTGGTTTCTCAATCTGCCTGATGTACAGTTAAGGAGTCCAGAAAAAGAACCATGAATTAAATTGCACCTCGGGTGGTTCCCTGAGAAAGTAAAAACCAGGGATGTATTTGGATCTATCATGTGCACATAAATAAGCCTCACAAAAGCCCATTGATTTGGTGCACCCTTGGATAGTACACATACACTTACCACGCTTAATCACCAATCACAATCAATCAACGTTTTTTTGCTTGGCAAAGCATAATGGACATTTTTCAGAAACATGAAAATGTATTTTATGTTCCAAATACACATACACTCAAGGCCATGCACAGACTTTTAGGAGGGCAGGTGCTCAACTGAATAAAGGGAGCTAACACCCCCCCCCCCCAAAAAAAAAAAAAAAAAAAAGAAAAAGAAAAAGGTGGACAAAATATCAAATCTAACTTTTGTAATTATTATTAACAATATACAGTATTACTTATTGAACTTTGAACTATAACTTAGCATTTAAAATGAACATTAAAAAAAATGTATTTGCTTGTCAGTCAATCAGCTTCTGTTCCTGTTGGCCACGTGATTGAACAGCTAATGACAAAAGATACTACTTTCCTACTTCTCTGTTACACCACAAAGCCACTACTTCATCATTTTAATGTTGAGCATGTTGAGCATTTACACAAATAACATTTATTATTATTATTATTATTATTATTCAATATTCACTATAGGCTAGCTGCAAATGAACATTTAGCAACCGCGCAGCTTACATTACATTACATTACATTACAGGCATTTAGCAGACTCTCTTATCCAGAGCGACTTACAGTTTACATTTCTTTACAATCCATTTATACAGCTGGATATTTTACTGAAGCAATTCAGGTTAAGTACCTTGCTCAGGGGTGCAACGGCAGTGTCCCACCTGGGGATTGAACCTGCAACCTTAATGTTACAAGCCCAGCTCCCTAACCATTATACCACACTGCCGGCCAGCTTACATCAAGACCTCGCCTAACAATAAAAAAAAAGGACAAACCAGTGTTGTCATTTTACATATTAGCTACAAATAATTCTAAATATCTGTAATTCAATATAAATGCGATATTTTCATTAAACAATCTCATCAAGATGCTGGAAAAATCAATGAATTGGGATTTACGTATAGCAATAACATTAGCTAGCTAGCATCATATCAGAAAAGACAACAAGCTAGTATAGTATTTGCCAACATCTTCAATCATGTGTACCAGGTTGGATAGTATAACAACGTTTTGTTGTATATTTGTCAATGTATATGTTTAGCTAATGATGTGTTGCTTCTGCCATGGCACCATATTCACAGGGATACTATCTGTCGGAACCCAGCAGGGTGTATTGCATTAGTTTAATGTGGATTGCGATTTACAAACAAAATGACTAACCTGCATTCATGCCAAAGGCTTCTTCCCATGCTTTGAAACACCATTAAACTGTAAACTGTAAGGTGTAATGGGCATATATTTCACTGTAGATCTCTTCCCCAAGGTGATAAGATAATCCTCAACAGGGACCCATTCTCTTTTTACAACCATTGAATAACTCTTGAAAAAGAACAATAAACAAAGCTAAAACAACGAAATTAAACTGGCCTGGAGTCAATCAACATTTACTCCTCGACATTGACTTACAAATAAATGCAAGTGTTACTTTTTTCCTCCCCAAGCAAAGTTTGTTGAATACATTTTGGTGATTGCTGAGCTTGCCAAACAATGTTTGTAAAGGAAAAGCAACAACACCGGTGTTTCATGTTTTTCAAGGTTAATGACAAATATTGATTGAATCCAGGTCATTAGACTTTCATTACTGAGCCTCTTAAGCAGAGTGAATAAGCGTTTTATCAGTTTAATAACTTGGAGCGTTCTGTATGCATTTTTCCTCACAGGCCCTCAGATCAGCTGTTTCCCTCCAAACAACTTCACAGCCAAGCAGGCGAGCTATGTGGACACCTACTGCTGGGACACGCTGATGCACCACGAATTCGACAGCCAAGGCAACTTCGAGGAGCGCTCTCTGTGGGTCCACAAAGTAAGGGTCAATCATGGGAGTCTGCTTAACCCCAAAAATATATATATATCACAATCACAACATAAAAAAACATAATCACAACATAAAAAAAATAATACATTTAAAAAATCACAACACAAAAAAAACATAATCACAACATTTAAAAAAAAATCATAATTTGCAACATTTGACCCAACTTATTTCTCTTATGTTGTACATTGTGATAAAAAAAGTGACAATGTAAGGATACACACAATATTTTATTGGATAGATTTAATAGATTCCAAATGTCAAAAATGTTAAGAATTTGCAGTCTGTGACTGAATCCATGAAGTACGGTACAGTAATACAGTATCACTGTAGAAGGTCAAACACCGTAACAGTCATTTTAAAATAGAACATGTAATTGGTTTGTGTTCTGCTGTTTCTTTCTGTAGACGATTTATCTCGTATTATAAGCAGTTGGTACTATCACTTGTATTGGTTTGTGTTCTGCTGTTTTTTTGAATATATTGTATTATTGAATATATTGAATATTGAATATATATATACTATATATACAGTACCAGTCAAAAGTTTGAGTTGACACCTGCTGGAAACTAGGTTTATATCATAATTGATAATGTTTTACACTGTATAAGTTTCTGTAAATACTTGAAAATTACAAAAACATAAAAATAAGCTAAAGGAAGATCAAAGCAATGTTCAAGAAAATTGAATTGAAAATTGAATCTTGGATTCCTCAAAATAGCCATCCTTTGCCATGATAACAGCCTCACAAACACGGGCCATTCGCTTAATAAGTTTCAGCAGGAAATCACCCGATATGTCTTCCCAGCTCTCCTGCAGCAATTCCCAGAGACACTTGTGGGTTGCTTTGCTTTGACTCTTCTGTCCAGTTCATCTCATACAAGTTCTATGGGATTGAGGTCTGGACATTGGGCAGGCCAGGTTATTAGTTTAAGTTGTCCTTCATGTTCCTCCTTCACCATATAGTTCTTGCACAACTTCAAGGTGTGTTTCGGGTTGTTATCTTGCTGAAGAATGAAGGAGTACCCAATTAGCTGTAATCCAGATGGAAGGTGTACTCAAACATTTGACTGGTACTGTATGTAAGGAATGAACCACGACAAGCCATGCACTCTCAGGATATATATGCACACCTGGGGTAGTGCTGCAGCACAAGGCTGAAAGCCGAGTTACCACCCCTGAAGTGCTGAGAACCCACGGCTTGGAGTAGTTTCTTCTGCATATACTTGCCACAAAAACATATTGAAGTGCAAAAGCATTAAAAATGCAGCGTGTGGGTTGGGCAAATTAATATGGAACTTGTTTTAGAAGTGATAAGGTATTACTGTGCGTATACATATATATATATACATATATCAGAATGGAGTATTCATATATATATATATATATTATGATGGCTATGTTGTATAGTGTGTGTATTGAATTGTAAGTATAGTATGCTGCCTTGTATCTCTCAGATGATCCTACAGGCTCGTGTTGTATGTTGTATTGAATATACTGTATGTATTCATTGTATTGTATGCTGTATGGTACTGTATGTGTATTAAATTGTAACTTTTCCCTCTCAGATGTTTCCGTATTCTCTCTTGGCGATGGCAGTGATGATGTACCTGCCTGCTCTTATCTGGCGTTACCTGGTAACACCCTGCCTGGGTTCAGACCTGCTTTTCATCATCGACGAGCTGGACAAATCCTACAACCGCTCGGTCCGGCTGGCCCAGAGCATCCTGGACCTGAAACTCAACACACCCAACCAGATGGAGTTTCAGGCCGAGCTGGACAGGTTTGTGTTTGAGTTTTAACATAGCTTTCTTACACCGTGACGAGGGAAACTTTGCTATTTGGAATGTCTTAAACATGCAAACATGCAGACAGTTCTCTACCTAGAAAAATGTCACCTGTACCATGTGAAACACGTTGTCTGGAAAAATAACACCACGCAATGATGGTGGCTGTGCAGTTTGCTTGACATGGGCCTAACCATAACACATTCACGCCCAAACACACACATGCCTGCTCTAGCCATTCATTGTTGACACATTTTAAAAAGATACCGAATGAAACCCACCAACTATTTCTGTTATAATAATAATAATACACTACGATGGACTGGCAACCTGTCCAGGATGTATTCCTGTCTCGCCTAATGCATGCTGGGATAGGCTCCAGCCCCCCCGCGACCCTGACCAGGAATAAATGGGTTAGATAATGAATGAATGAATGAATGTATTTGTACAGAACCTTTCATACACAGAATGCATCTCAAAGTATGCAGCTGTGCAGAATGCAGCTATAGTCTTTATCTTGTTCACTGGCAGATAAAAAAAGCATGCACAGACAGAAACACACACAAATATGTTCACACGCTATGACATCTTTAACATTGGACATCTTAGCAAAAGCTTCAGCAGATGCATTCTTCAAAAGTTATCCGTTATCCTTATCCTATTTGTTTGTGGGCTTTTTATGATGACAGAAATGTGTATCTTTAAAACATTTCTATGAGTGCTTCACCAAAAGAAAAGTTTGATAAATCTTGCCATCTGTGTCACTGCCGGCTTTTGGGGGGGATAGTTGGATCAATAGAGGGTACAATTTGCCACCAAATTGGGAGAAATGATCTAAAACAATTTTTTTTTAAAGAATGATTTTTTTTTACAGTGAGTTGATTGTCCTATCATTCCATCTTAATCATGATTGGATCATTTTCATTTCATCAGTTAGCTTTGTAGAACATATTATGTAAGGAAAATGTTGCATATTATTGTCAAAGTCAAATAGCATACAATTTACATTTATCTCTAGGCATTTGTGATGTAGGTTGGCTCCTAATTGCCAAAATGTGTTTGTAGCATTAAAAAACACTGCTTTTCAGGTAAAAAAACCCCAACAGTTTTTAAGAAGAAATAAAATATCAGAATAAATCTGACAGAAATGCCTTCAAATCCCACAGAGCAAAGCGGAAACGTTACTTTGAGTACCCCCTGCTGGAGAGATACATGCAGTGCAAGCAGCACTCCTACTTCCTGGTCAGCATGCTGTTCCTGCGTGGCTTCCTGCTCCTCATCTTCATGTCGGCCTCCTGCCTGTACCTGGTCTACTTCCACCTGTCCGCCTTCCTCCAGGACGAGTTCAGCTGCTTCGTGAGGACGGGGCTGCTCCGGGACCAGCCCTGGGTGCCCGAGCTGGTCCAGTGCAAGATGACCGGCCTGCTGGTCTTCCAGGTCATCAGCGTGGCCAACGGCGCCATCTACGTCCTGCTGGCCCCCATCATCCTCTTCAGCCTGCTCCGCCTCTTCTGCTGGGACACAACCTTCCTGTCCCTCTACGAGGTGCTGCCCTCGCTGGGCCTCATCAGCGGACGCAAGCTGGGCTGCCCGCTCAACGACCTCAACGTGCTCCTCCTCTTCCTGCGCGCCAACGTGGCGCAGCTGCGCTCCTACGGGCGCCTGAGGGCCGTGTGCTCGCTGGCACCCGCCCATCTGGGGCGGGGCCACGGCAAGGCCGCCCGGGGTGGGGAGGAGTACGAGGAGGCCATGGAGGAGAGGGAGGAGCTGGAGGAGGAGATGCGGGAGGCCAGGGAGGAGGGCCGGCACAACCTGGTGGACATCATGACCGTCCTGGGCGGGTCCCGGGTGAACAGCGCCAGCTGCACGGACCACAGGCCTCTGGTAGAGGAAAATTTGAGTCTTGGTACCGTAACCCTAATCTACGTCATCAAGCGCATAATATTGATCAGCATTTTCGTCTTTATCATATGGGACGTTCAGAAAATAATCAATTAAACCATCACACGTTTTGTTCCCAAAAATACATGATTTATTCATTCAAAACCACTGCAAACTGTGACCAAAGAAATATGAGGCTTTCTTCTCTATAATAGCCTTTGTAATGATATTAATATCACACACACACACACACACACATTTATATGAATTATATATTTTCTCTCCTTCAGCTTAGTCTTGTTCTGTATATAAAAACCATGAAAAGATTTAAATAATCCTTTGATAAGCAATGTTTATAGTTTTCTGCCAATTTTACAAATGTGCATTTTTTATCGTAAGTTATGCAGATTCTGTGATTTTCAACAGACACATTTTCAGTGAAATAGTATGCAAAATATATCATTGTACCGGTTATTTCATGTAAATAGCATGATGTACTGAAACATTTGACAACAACCTTGGTGACAGTTAATGGAGAGGGGAAGGGGGTTATCAGATTTTTAATTCTAAAAGAGGCCTGAAGGAAATGTGATTGGTAAGTGACCTTAAACATGAGCTACCAGTCCTCAACACCCCTAACTCCACTCTCTGTCTCTTCACAGAGCCCTGTAACCACCAGGGGTACCATGAATTGAAGGAGACTCCATCATGTAGTTATGCCTAGAACCCATCCCGCTGTACCTCCCTCCCCACCAATGGACTGACCCGGCAAAGGGAGGTGGTGTGTAGCGGTGTAGCTGAATTGTCGATATGGCCAAAACTACTTCAGGCAGGGGCGTTTAAAATACGTTTCCAAAAAGCCTCCCTTAGAATTAAAATGTCTGGGGAATTCCAACAATTTACGCTTTTAATTATATTTAAGATTGTGAAGCAACCCTGTTCCTGTTTGCATTTCTTCTCCATCGTTATGAAAGATTTACTTGATGTTTTTTTATATATACATATTTATGTGTAACCATACTAAATAAAGTTGTATTAACCTCTTCATTAGTTCATTGTAAAGTATTGAAAATATCCATTCAGAATGGAGTGAAAAACAATGTGATTTATTTAATTTCCGTCTTTCAATTGTGTGTCTTTATAAATATTATGTGTTTATTTACAGAGAAATGTTGAATGAAATAAATCTTTAAATAATAAATATAAAATTAAGCCGCCAGAGGGTGCCATTATACACTTAGTTGCCAATGTGCAGTAAGGCCCAGAGTAAATATTTACAAAATCTTGGGACTGGCAATCGGATTAAGAATGAAGGAGGGTTGATTCCCATAGCTTGAGTCAATGGTCAGTATTTCATCAAGGTTATTTAATCTTCGTGCAGTTTCAACCCGATGATCTGAATTAAAAGCAAATATTTTGTTTATGCCTGAACCTTGGGCAGAGGAGCAAGGTCATGTACGACTGTAAAATGAAAATGAGCTGTACACACAGGTTCTACTCTGGTAATGCCATGTGAGCTGTATTCATGGTTTCCACTCTGGCTCCCACACCTCTTTGCTCCCACAGTTGTGTATCTCAATGATTAATTGGATCATTTATTGAATACTGATGCTACAGCCTATGCGCCTGGGTCTAATGAGAGCATTCTACCAAGACAATCTACTAATAGCATTAAAAAAATGATTCCTCATATTGAAGATATAAAAACTTTTTATAATATAAAAACATTGTTACTAGTCCAATAAGGTTAGCAAATACAAATCTTTGTTTGTTATCAGATCTTATCAGACCTTTTTCTCCCAATTTGGAATACCCGATCGTTTCTTAGGCCATGCTCGCAGCAACTGCTGCTGTAAATTTGGGAAAGCGCAGACAAGAAACATATGATGTCAGCCACCGCTTCTTTGCACACCGCACTCTACAAGTTAAGCTTGCACAGATATGAGTCGGAGGAATACACTTCATGTTCAGCTTTAAACCGGCAGACTGCAGGTGCCCAATTGACCAACTCCTGCCGACTGCATCCCTCCCTCCCTGTGGGGTGTTACTCTCAATTATGCATTGCTCCATGGTGCTGCTGACCCATCGTAGACATTGGCATGGTCTGGATGCAATACCAGACCGTGGGGCTCATCCACACAATAGAACAGTGCCTTAACAGGATGAGCTACCAAACAGCTTGTTATCAGATCTTAAATAATTTCTACCGTCTGTACAATTTCCGTACATTGAATGGCTAAACCGAGTTTCTACTTAATTACTTTATTTTTGATTATAATAATTAACACATCAATTTAAATAATATATTAGTCAGAAAATTCAACATGACCTATAAGTCTTTGCATTTGTAATGGCAGCATAAAACCATTATCAATAGATTTTGAATGACTTAAACATACCATTAAAGGTACCAAAAAAAATCTATGCAAAGTACTGTAGATAAAAGTCGAATAACTAAAACAACAAATTGAGACAATTATTCAATGAAATAGAAAAAAAGCAATGGGCGAATTACCCCCTCCAGTGGTAACATCTAGTAAACTCAACTAAATCTGTCAAATTTCTCTGCACCAAATGTTCTCGTTTGACAAGGAATGGTTCTGCATGTAGATACTGAAAGGCATTGCGGTCTGGTTCAATACTTCTGCTGTTGTTAGTGAACCTGTTTACAATTAACAATTAGAAATAAACTGAATGTAGGACAATATTCCAGGAAAAGGATTTAATCACGTCATTAGTAACTAACTTTTAGATTCGTCCTGTCATGGCTTAGGCTACTGTTGTTCAAAAGTGGATGGTTCACTATTAGCTACCCAGTGAACTATGTTAGCCCAGCCAGATACGAGGTTTACAACATTGAAAGCTCACATGGTCAATTTCTACAAGCTAGCTGCAGTATAATACCAGCCTATTTGTTGCATTAAATTAATTGTATTTATTGCTCGTAGTCATTTTGAAAGATTAGTATATACATATTTGTCTTTCTAAATAAATATTTGTATGGATAAATAAATAACACCAAGGTTTTTAATTGCAGATCTTGTTCAGTTCATAGAATCTGTAAATCCAATCTGTTGATTCAGGCTCAGCATCAGAACTTCAGGAAGAGGTTGTGACAGAACCAGTATTAATACTAATACAGCAATATCAGTGACACAATCAGGGAGAGTAGATGCTTTACTTGTATTAACTGGTTTTGCTGACCAATACAGTTGCATACCTTGTACACAACAGAGATATGAGATACTTATGAATAATGTGGCCAAAGGAACAGCATATAAATGGAAGACAAGATTGGTATAGATCCATGGGAATTCACAGGTAGCAGAAACGATGTAGGACACATATTCACCCATTAGCACTGAAAACATTCAACCACACAGACAGGAATTGAACCAATCCAGTTTCTGTCTTCAAGACTGACCCAGGTCCTTAGTTGCTCCATTAAGATTACATGATCGATAGTATCAAAATATGCGCTGAAGTCTCAAAGAACATATATTGGATATCTATTAGAGCCCGCATTCATTAACAAGTCATTTACTACTCCAAATAGAGCAGTTTCGGTTCCAGGTGGAAACCAGCAGCTTGAAACAATTGCACCTAAAACTGTAGCCTTAAAGGGAGGTTTGGAAATAGGACTGTGTTTTTTTTCTTAATAGAAGAGTCTGGGGTAGGTTGTAGGTTTCTTGAGAAGGGTTTCCCCCTTATATATATTCTATATCTAGATCGCTCATACATAAAATGGTTTGATAACGTGATATACACTACCGGTCAAAAGTTTTAGAACACCCCCATCTTTCAAGTTTTTACTGAAATTTGAGCAGTTCAAGTCCAGTGAATAACCTGAAATGGTACAAAGGTAAGTGGTAAACTGCCATTATGTAAATTTCAGAGTTAAAAAAAGGGCCTTTTCAGGGAACAAGTAATGGGTTAACAACTTACAGCTGTTCTGCAGCAATGGACGTAAATTAAGCCTTAAACGTTGATGCAAACAATTCCTACAGGTGTCCCAACTTTTGTTGATTACTTACAAACCCTCTGTCTGTATAAAAGCAGAACAGACTGTGTTACTACACCCTGTGAAGCATTATTTGGACAATATTGCACTGCAGAAAGCAGTATATTGCTATCATAATGGCGAGAAAAAGGCAATTAACAAAGGAAGACAGACAGACCAGTATAACCCCTAAAAGTGTAGGTCTTTCCTTTAGAGAAATTGCAAAGAAGGCCAAGGTGTCAGTGAGTAGTTTCATACACCATAAAAAGGCAGTTGGAAACTGGAAGAAACTCTGACAGAAAGAGGTCTGGCAGACCCAAAGCCACAACAAAATCAGAAGACAGGTCTCTGAGAGTCAACAGCTTGCGTGATAAGCAGCTCACAGGACAACAGCTTCAAGCACAGCTTAACACTGGTCAAAGTAAGAAAGTCTCAGTTTCAACTGTGAAGGGAAGACTTCGAGCTGCAGGTTTGACAGGTCGAGTGGCAGTAAGAAAGCCATTGCTAAGATGGCAAAATAAGAAAAAGAGGCTTGCTTGGGCCATGAAGCACCGCCAGTGGACTACTGAAGACTGGAAGAATTAATCAAAATTTCTAATCTTTGGTTCATCACGCAGGGTTTTTGCATGCCGTCAAGTAGGTTTGGGACGAACTGGAAAGAGGGGTGAAAGCAAAGCAACCTACAAGTGCAACACATTTGTGGGAACTTCTGCAAAAGTGTTGGGAAGAACTTTCCGAACAATATTTGATTTCCATTGTAGAAAGAATGCCACGAGTGTGTTCAGCTGCTATATTTGTAAAAGGTGGCTACTTTGATGAGTCAAAAATTTAGATTACATTTAAATGTAATTAAAATATAGCCAGCATCAAGAAAAGACAGAGCTTCCTCCATTTCAATCATCTCCCTTTTAGTCATGGCAAGCAGTGGCGATTTTACAGCGGGGGTGCATTTGCACCCTACTGTTGGGATGGAAATATTTCAATTTTCTAATCAATGTCAAAAACATTTAATAGAAAAAGATTTTTGAACATTGTACCCCGTTTTAAAACCCTAAAATCGCCACTGATGGCAAGCATGTTCAAGTCAGCCACACAAGGAAAATGGCACCCACATACTTGCACAAAAAGTATTAAATGAGATAGAAAATTAGGATTGATAAATTGGCATCTCCAAGCATTAATCAAGTTTATTAATTAACTAAGAAAAAAACGTAATGACTCATGAGAGCATACCAGCTTTACAGCAAACACATCATTAACAAATCATCTAATGAATTAGTCAGGTCAGTTCAATTAATCATTAATATATTCTGTCAATCCTTTCATAGACAGCAACATAACTTTTACCCTATTTTTTGGTTTAAGTCACAGGTCTGTAATAGCATATTCTATTGCTCGCTAGTACTGTATTACAATTATCTTCATTAGTTGAGCATTGGAGAACACATTTAGACTGTACAAAAGGCAAGAGCACTCTTCAAAGTCCAATTAAAAATAATGGCTTGGATTTCAACCTCACATGCACACAATTATGTCAAATGCTGGACCTTTGTTATATAAAAAGTAGTCGTTAAACCTCCACTCAATAGCGGCACACGGAGGTATGAAAAAAAAAAAAAATTAAATGTATATTCTAAATTTGACCTTTTACGTTAAACCTGCCAGAGTGAGAGGAGGAACATTTGGATTTGGATACCCTGTAATTGGACTTCCAATTTATAAAGCTGTTATAAAATGCATTCTATTTTCGTACCTTGACCAGGGACCAGACCAGACATCCAGGGACATTCATTTAAATATGGTATGATATATAAAAAAAAAGGTTATAAGATAGAGAAGGGGTCTTTTGACAGCCTTTGTGAAGTGCTTGTGGATATAAATGCTGCCTCTGACTTCTGTCCACTGGGGGGAAGCATTTAGTTGAATGTAACCTAGAACATTACTTTCAAATTCAGGGAAGTCTGTGCTACCACTTATCTGTTCAGAATGTACCCAAGTCTTTAAAGAACGTAAAACAAAGAACACATAAAGGTGGGGTTTACAATTTCGAACATTAGCCAGCAGTGCAGATCGCCCTTAAACTACTTCATGAACCAAGGAGTTCTGATACAATAAACTAGCCTTAATTCGATTACCATTCAGTTACTGCCTTCAATTTCTGTCTCAAACGCTTTCGACAGCGGCAATTGAAATATACTGGTGCCGGAGTGATGAGCCCAGGAATCCACATTAATCCACATTAAATCCTCGAATGCAAAGAGGTGTCATTTCTAACAAGTCTTGACTGTGGTCTGTCAGGGAGACCCGATTTGAGACTTGCTGAACTCGCACAGGTGATTATCTAAACGAGTTAATTATCCACCCGCGTGCCGACGCTCTCGTTTCCCCTAGTTATAAGGGAGCGAGAACATATCAAAACATAGTCACGGCAGTATAATTTCTCGTGATTTTTTTTCAACCTGTTTTGTCTGGCAATATTCTCAGTTACCGTGGGCTGGCATCACATGCGGTCGGTCTCTCTACTGTGCAATTAAGACGACTTGTTTGTGTGAGAGCTGCCGTAATAGGATCCCTGGTGATGGTTGCAGCCTTCATGTTGAGCAACAATTACATAAACCTGGTCACTGCGTAGCCTGCTCCTGTGTGGTATCTGTGGCGCTCTTAATCCAGAGAAAAGCAAGTAAAACATAGAGAGACTTATTTCACCCACCGCCACTGTTCGGAAGCCATTGATTACAGCAGCTAAACGTCAATACGAAAATGGGAAGACAATATCAGGCATAATGACGGACGAAGAATGCAATGCCGAGTGGTGGTTCCAGACAAATTAATAATACTTTCCTTGTTTTGGGGGTTTGCTAAATTAAGACCGATGCCCGAATTAGACAATGGTGCTGGCTGAATTTACCCAGCCTTATGAACTACTCTGCTGCCTCTATCGAAGGGTAACGGTACCAGGTTTTCTCTAACGTAGCCTAATAGGCAACAGTTATTTTTGCAAATACAGTCAAACCAAATACTTCACGGTGGTTTTACAACACGTCACGTATGATGCAGGATTGTGCACATAAAGCTGCCTCTGTTGCCAGTCAGTATAAGATAATAGTGGGTCTGTAACTTTCTTGCTGATATAAGTGACATTTATTTCCCGGTGACCTTAACCAAAGGACTTTTTTTTAAACCTATAAGCCACCCATACAGCTATATATTTACTGAATCAGTTTAGGTTAAGCAGCTGGTCACAAGACCAGTATGTCCACAATATCTCACTGCCAGCTGTGTAGAAGATGTAATGAGCTTCTTTGAATGGTATGACACAAATGGTGGGGCTGTGTGTAATAGAATCCATAAGGGTGAAAGGATTGATTTCCTGGTTTATTCAGGTAGAGCTTTCACATTTGTCTGCCTTGCTTTGTGATGGCAGGAGAACTGCAATAAAGGACTGGCAGAAAAAAAACCCTGAAGATCAAGGGACTGAGACTGGAGAGAAAGCCAACAAAGAATCAACCAACAAAGGCAAAAAAAACTAAAACAAGAACCAAGATTCCCGATGTACCAAACGCCCCAAATCTAAGAAAAAATATTGTTTATGCATGTCATTTGGACAGAAAAGACAAGCAGAGGGGTGTACGGTGCTGTGAAAAAAAGAAGAAAAAAACACTCTTTATTACATTTTTATCGAGGCCTATACCAGGTAATAACATCTCATATGAGACCTGCAACTGAATAAATGCACATATCTTTTCATTCATACCAACATGCATATAGGATTAATGTTAAGCCCATGTACTTATTTCCAATTTAACAACCACATGTTACATTTATTTGAGTCACCAACCCCTATGTTTTAGTACCTGGTTTTCCAACTTCAATTAATTCATAATGCTGCAAAACATAGCTCCTTCTCTCACAGTGAGACACATTTTAATTTGATTAAGGTAATAAAAAGTGGAAACAAGCTTTAATTAAATTCTTAACTGATCCTGGAAATGTTGTAAATTGTTAATATTTCTGTCTGCAGGAGTACATAATATGAGCCTCCAAGGACTTCTGGTTCTTCTTAGTCTCGACAGTCCCTCCGCAGCCAGAGCTCATCCAGAACCCTATAAAAGGCCAAACTAACACCAACACTGAACCTTCCTCTTCTCAGTAGTCATATACTGTAAATACTTCTCCCAGCAGGGCTCGAAGAGGCTGAACCTGATTGGGTGATACCAAGTTACAGTACTGGAGGGGTCGGGTTTGTTTGTGGCAGAATAGGCCAGAACCATAATGCATAGAGCCATCCCAACAACCTATAACAAAATTGGGAAATTCCCAATTTTTGACAGTAGAGGTAATGTTGTAAATGATTCTCACATTTACATTACATTTAACATTTTAGGTATTTAGCAGACGCTCTTATCCAGAGCGACTTACATAGTTTACATTTCTTTACATACAATCCATTTATACAGCTGGATATTTTACTGAAGCAATTCAGGTTATGTACCTTGCTCAAGGGTAAGTCCAACCGTTAAATGTTCAGGCAAAGAACATTGCTTCTATGTAACAACGCCAATTGTGACACATGGACCTCCACTTTTATCTGGTGCAAGCTGGAAAATGTGAATTCCAAGCTGAGAAGCCTCAGCAACCATTACTTAAATGGGATTGAGTGTGTTGATTGTGGTGTTTGATTAATATTCTCAATTCTCAAGTCATAGATTGTTTTATAATATCTTATAGTGATAGGGGACTCCAGAACAGCCTACATGTGTTTGTATATGTAAGGGTAATGAGCATTTATTTTAGTTGTCCACGGTTCCCTTTCATGTTTGGGGAGGGGTTAAATAGTCAACTGACACAAGTTTGAGATTTAGGCTAGAGAAAACAGACCACTTTGTTACAATGAAATATTGCAAGGACCCTGAGCCAATAACCTAATGTCAAAACATACTGTCCCTGTCTCATATACTGCAACTTAAAACCTAGGTATCCAACATCATTATTATTATTATTATTATTATTATGCGCCTTTCAAGAAATAATAATAGATAAAAGTTACATAAAACATACATTTAATACAAGCACAACAGAACGGAGACAACACAGGAACCACAGAAACTAAATAATAAACAGAAGTTTTCGGCTTTGAAATCATCATTATCATCATCATCATCATCATCATCATCATCATCATCAGACAGGATTGCCATGGAGGGATTTGTAGGTGAGGAGGAGGAGTTTTTGATTGATAACATCTTGAATCTCAAAGCCTTTTACAGTGGGGGTAGGTGCTACACATTTTACCAATGGAATCTGTTTTGTGCCAAAACACTCACCACACTTTAGCTGAGGTGGAAAGAGAGTGGTTATTTAGCCAGTTAAGCTGGGAGTTGACTACTTTGCCAAATTCTGAGAGCCAGTCTGGACATTTGACCAAGACATAGCGGAACTCCTTCTCTTTGCATTAAGTGCCAAGGGGTCTTTTATGACCACAGTGATTCGGGACCTTTGTTTAAAGTCTCAATTAAAAGAAGGCATCTTCTGTCAAAACAGTCCCTGCACTGGATACGTTTTTTCTGCTTTGTCCAGTAGAATGCGTGCCCCCGACTGGCCCCACCCGCACCACTGCCAGCAGAAGCCTGCTTTTCCTGGGATGGCTCCCATTCCAATTCCTTTTTGGTGTTGACAAGTCAGCCATATTGCTTCCATATTGCTCAATTATTAATGTTGGCAAAGCAATGCCAATATTCATGCCATTTCTATAGGCATATAAAACCTTGGTGATTGCACCCTGCCAAAACAACTAAATAATTGGCTTTTGGGCACACGTGCCTTCTAAATTCTAGATTTGAATGAAATGACATGTTTCCTCCTAAATCCTGTTCCTTTCCATTCCAGTGGTTATGTTTTCCTCCTTGCAATATGCCATTTATTGATAGGGGATTCTGAATGAAGCCAATGGCTTCCACTTTATTGTGTGTACTACAGATTAGACAGTGTCCTACAAAGAGCGTGCTTGAATCCAGTAATTCAAGCTCTGAAAGAATGCATATTAAGGTCTCCCAGTGCTGCAATTTAAAGTCTGCCTGTGGATATTGACTTTCATAAATATAAATTTGAGCTTTGTGCAAGGTTTTAATCCCTGGCTTGTTTGGAGCAAACCAGGTCAAACATGAAATGTCCTTGACTACTCTGATAAAATAAAGCTGGTGGATGTGGCCTTTGAGTGTTTCACTGAAGCTATGGAATTGTTTATGCAAGTCTGACATCTGGGATGCAAAAAGACCAGATTTCTGTATGTTACTTCGTGAAGATACCACAATATATTAAGGCTGATTACGGTATGATGAGAAAAGGCATTTAATAATTTATTTGTAGAATCTGGTCCTTAGTGAGCTCAAAGTTTGTGTGCACGCATTGCTATTTGCAGGCATAAAAACCTGTCCTATACAAATAAATAATACATGCATACTCTTAAATTATGGATACAGTTCCTAATATTCTCCATCAGGGAGTAGTGTAACACTTGGAAATAGCTCTCTGCAGCATGTACTGAAATAATGATGAGCAAAAGACATCATCAGATGTGGAAACAGTATATAGATGTGCATATTTATGTGCTTGTGGTACCTCTGCTATTAAATCATTTGATTAGAAACAACAGTATTATATATATATATATATATAAAGCATTAATTAATTTCTACCTTACAAGCACTCTGATTTCAGCAATAGTGCATTTAGCCTTTATTACAGTCACAGGAGGCAGTATTTTGTTCACCCATGATGGCCTGATTTGCTTATTGCTTTATGAGTGTAAACAATTCACAATAGTATGATTTTTTTCAATATTAAATTCACTACAATAACAGGCATACAGAAAACATATACAGAGACAATGTGCTGGTTGTAGGTTTCCATTACCTTGGTCACATACAGGGGGCAGCATTGCCTCAATGTTATTTTCTGCATGTCAAAAGGCAAAATATTGCCATGACAGTGACCCAAATACACTAATTGCATGTGCCCCATTATTAAATATAAATTATGCATGAGTAATTGTTAAAGATGGAACGTCTTTCTGATTGGCCTCCTGGGAAGATGACGCCTGACACTTATGTTTACAAAAAAACAACTGATTACATTATTGGCTCAAATGCACCAACTAAAGGCCACTGCAAAGTTCAAAAAGCCCTGTATCATAATCAGTAATTGCAAGATTCAGTGTGGCTAATACAAATATGTGACAACGTGCAGCTCCGTAGTCTAAAAGGTTTACTACCATTTAGACTACTTTCGGCAAATATACATTTAGCACCATGTCCAACTGGATTTGTATAAATATAAAACAAATAATACAAAAAGAAAAGTTTAAAAAGTCATGTTTTGTCTACGATGAAAGTATTTTCGTGATCTTCCTGGGTAAATAAGGGTTAAATGAATGAATGAATCTTTATATAAATAAATAAACAACACCCATTTTAGCACTGGACTACAATTGGCAAGGTGTAATCAGTACCATGGACAGCTCACACGGCCATTTTCTTAATATGCTGACACATTTCTGGTGATTTTAAATGCGCCACACTTTTTCTGGATCTACATCGGACTAACTATTCCTCATGTTTCATAACAATCAGCCCCACGTCTACATCAAGAGAAGTAGATCAGGATTGTGTACAGTTAATTACACTATATTGACTATAATAGCTGTTCCAAAACTATGGGTGGAGACCCACCGGAGGATCCTGAGAGGGGGCTGAGGAAAAAAAAAGATTTGTTGTGTATTATTCACTTTCCATAAACATTCACACATCACACTGGTTACCTGTAGAGCACTAGCTACAAGTTGCTTTGACCTAAGTTAAAACCATTTTAATTTCATATTTGATCATATTTATGATATGATCATGATCATATTTAGCCTACATTTTAATAAGAGGTGGGTCACAGAAACATTTATTTGCTCAAGTAGGTTGTGGGCCCAGAAAGTTTGAGAATCACTATACTATTAAGTTTTCAGTGGTAATGATGTAAGCCCACCTGTATGGCCTTTTTGGAAGGGTGAGACGTTTCTTCATGATGTGCATGAAATCTATTTTGTCTGAGGGAGGAAGGTGTCTTATGCTTTTAATTCATGTCCCATATTGGAATATGGTATATGATATAGTTTTATTTCCCAATGGGACTGCCCAATTGCATTTGTAAGCCCGTCCCATCCAGCAATGTCCTCTGTCAATATGAGTGGGCACAGACTGGCATGTGAGTCCACAGAAATATGTACACCCAGCCATTTCACTTCGCTACTTTTTACTTCTGTAGTCCAGCAACTGAACTGCGTAGCCATTGCGCCAATGGACTGCACTGCCTGTTTAGGTGATGCAGTGAGGATAGCTGATGTTTAAAATATGATTCCACCCTTCTGAGTTCACTACCTCAGAAGTGGACCATATACAGTCAAGCCGGAAAGTCTGCACACCCCTTTCACCCTCTCCACGTCTCATTGCATTACAGACTTATTCTACAATAGATTAAGTTCATTTTTTGTCTCAAAATTCTACACAAAATAGCCCATAATGACAAAGTGAAAACAGGTTTTTAGACATTTGTGCTGATTTATTACAAATCAAAATGTAAAATATCATTTTAGCAGAAGGACAACCATCTCTGCACCGCTCCATCAATCAGGCCTTTTCAAATCATGTCCAATCAATTGAATTTACCACAGGTGGACTAGAATCAAGTTGTAGAAACATCTCAAACAGTATCAGTGGAAACAAAACGCACCTCAGCTCACTTTTGGGTGTCATATCAAAGGGTGTGCACACTTGTGTACATATGATAGTTTACATTTAGATTTTTAATAAATTAGCACAAATGTCTAAAAACCTGTTTTCACTTTGTCATTATAGGCTATTTTGTGTAGAATTTTGAGACAAAAAATGAACTTAATCTATTGTAGAATAAGTTTGTAACGCAATGAAATGTGGAGAGGGTGAAAGGGGTGTGCAGACTTTCCGGCTTGACTGTATGTTGTGACTCTTCTCATATGGAGGCATCGAATATGCGAAGGTCTGTTTAATATGCTGTTGTCCTGGGGCATATACCAATGGACATTGTATAGGTTCCATTTTTTAGGGGCACTAGCCCAGGAATTTCACCTCAACAGTAAAACTATTTGTTTTAATAAGGAACCATTGATATATCTGAAGGTTTTAAGTTAATAGATTTAGTAGAGCCCAACTTATTAGAATAATGAGACAACACAATTCATAACATAATTCAAGTAACATTTATTAAACAAACAGAATATTTGCTAAATATAATGCAAGTGGAGTACCGGTATATAACGGATTCAACAAGAATGCATGAGATTAATAACACGTATAAAATACCATTATTAAAAGATGAAAAATTTGACTCAAGATCTAAATAATAGAGTGTGCTATACTCAATCTCTATTCAGAAGTTTAAATCTCTGGTTATTCCTTACAAACATGGCACATGTGGCCTTGCTCTCTCCTCTCCTTGGCTGGAGTCGGGGCTGTGTGTTCCAGCGCAATCCAGTCCAGTAGTCGGTACACAAAGGGGGGTCCTCAAACAATCCAAAATACTTCTCAAAATACTTCTCAAAAACCTCTCCACAACACTTTCCACAATCACCACCCTACTCCTTCTCTCAGTGTAACACAAACAAGTCATTTAAATAGGCCTTGAAATTGCCTTCAGCTGTCCGTAGTCCTCCGGCTTTACGGGCTTCAGCTGTGGGACTGCAGGCTGCTGGGAAATGCAGTCTTTCCCTCTCCAGTGGCTCCCAAGAATTAAAGAGGCAGGCCGCCATTTCCTCGTCCTGCCCCTTGGTATGCCACAATAGTTACTTCCTGTAAGTAATTCTACTGCTAGTTCAGTTTGAGGTTGACCTTGGAAGTTCAATGTGGAGAGGGCTTGGATCCCTTCATAGATCCAGAGATGCTCCTCTGTTGCTGAGGGAGTGAAAGTCATGCTGAGGGCAAGGTCAGGGAGTTTTATAGTCCCAGAGATAACCGAGCCTAGGTATTGGATGCCCTCCAATAACAAGAACATAAGTCACGACAGGAACCCGGGAGGTGGGGGGACCAAGGCATTCCGCTCCTACTATTAACATATGATAATGAAGCATATAGCAGATATTTTCTGGTAGCAAGCGAATGTGTTACAGTATACCTGTTGCTAGTATATAATACACTAAAACTGTAAAAAAAGGCAGATTTTTGTGCCGTTTTTCATTGCAACAGTACACAGGGAGGCACTTTTCATAGTGACCCTGTCCTTCTAGATAAATGGGTCAAATTACTAGGAAAGATCATACTTTTCTGAATTGACCTAATACAAACACAAAAACAAAGAGGCTTTGCAAAGGTATTGCTCCTGAAGCCAGTCGCTATTCCATAAATGTATCCTGGGGACCCCGCAACCGGGAGTCAACATGGACATCCTGGTAAGTGTTACTTTTTTGTAAAGCTAACATAGATGTTTATCTCAAATGAATCACATTTCGGTAACATCAGCCTATAATATATGGCCATAAAGCATCCAATTTACAGGAAATCTAATATAGTATGGTTTATAAAATTGCGGAAAATTATAATGTTAGCCATACGGTAAACAATTTCTGTACATACATTTAGTGGTGTAGTCATATTCCATAAACCCACCTTATTTTCACATCCTTGTGTATATACCCACCTACATTTTACAATTTACATTTTAAGCATTTAGCAGATGCTCTTATCCAGAGCGACTGACAAGATGTGCATTAATACATGATAAGAGGAATCATTGTTCGCGCAAGCTATCAGTGCAGTAATACAGCAATAGACATACATCATTGTTGGTGGCTGCATACATACCTGTAACATTGAGAAGGAAAAGGTTAGTATTTTATTATAAAAATTTTTTTAGGAGTAAACAAGTATACATATACAAAAAGTATTAAACATGTAGGCAGTGGTGATGACAATTGGCTAGATGTACAGAATTCAGTGGTGAGTTTTGAGTCTCGCGGAAGATGGCCAGTGATTCTGCGGTCCTGACCGATTGCAGAAGATCGTTCCACCACCGAGGGGTCAGGACAGAGAAGAGGCGAGACCGCGAGACCGCGAGGAGCAGCTGGAGTGATGGGACAGTCAGTTTGCCAGAGGAGGCAGAGTGGAGGGGTTTGGCTGAGGTGTAGGGTGTGATGAGTGAGGGTATGATGAGTGAGGGTGTGATGAGATTTGAATCTGATGGGTGCTGCGAAGGGAAGCCAGTGCAGATAGGAGAGTAGAGGGGTGACATGGGTGAACTTGGGTTGATTGAACACCAGACGTGCGGCAGCATTCTGGACTAGTTGCAGTGGCTTGATGGCACAGGCCAGTAGGCCTGCCAGCAAGGAATTGCAGCAGTCCAGATGAGAGATCACCAGGGCCTGGACCAGGAGTTGGGTGGCCTCTTCGGTGAGGAATAGTCGGATCCTCCGGATGTTATGGAGGCAGAATCGGCAGGTACATGTGATGTAGCCCGAGAATGAAGCATATAGCATATAGCTTCATTGTGCATTGTATCTCAGTTGGAATCATCTCGTCGCGTGCTAGAAAGTGTAAGTTATCCAGCGTTAGATTTCGTGTTTAGCTTCTGCATTCGCTCCCTGTTTCACTGGTTGCAAGTAGCAGTTAATGCTACTTGGTTATCTTAATTAGTATTGTGTTGCTGATGTTCCAGTGGTTATTAGTTTCTATCGCTGCTAAGTTTTATTTCAAAGTTGATTGGTACTTGCCTGTTTTCAAGCCTCCCCAGATGAAGACTCAGCAGACAAAGACGTAGGAGTCTATCTGCAGGAGTCCACCAAGGGAGGTCAGCTAGGGAGTGCTCGCCGCACGGTAAGTATCATAGTCCTGTATCTCCCTGTTCTTCCTCTGCATCGAACACTACATGCTACCACCCTATCCCAGTCCATGTGTCCTCTTCTAGATTACCTAGAAGGAGAGATTCTACCCACACCCATAATCTCTCCAATCTCATCCTCCCTCCTAGATGCCAGTCCGCTGTCCGGAAGGCCGATTTCATCTCGGCCCAGGGCTCACTACTCTCCCTGCAGTTCCAGGCGCTCACGGAGACGTGGATCACTCCTCAGAACACGGCCACTCCTGCTGCTCTCTCTGCTGCCTACACCTTCTCCCACACTCCACGACCCTCAGGTAGAGGTGGAGGGGCAGGTATACTGATCTCCCCCCTGTGGAGATTTGGTATTGTTCCTCTTCCTCACTTCTCACCCTCCTCCTTTGAATTTAATGCTGTCACTGTCACTGTTCCATGTAAACTGCACATCATTGTTCTTTATCGCCCTCCAGGTCCACTGGGGAGTTCCCTAGATGAGATGGATGCCCTACTCAGCGCCTTCCCTGAGAATGCCACTCCCGTCTTACTCCTCGGTGACTTCAACCTGCCGCTGGAGACCCTTCAGGCCTCTGCATTCCTCCCCCTGCTTCAGTCCTTAAACTTCACCCTGGCTGAATCCCCATCCACCCACAAGGCCGGTAACCAACTGGACCTGATCTTCACTAGGAACTGCGCCTCACCCAACATTATGGTATCTCCTCTACATGTGTCTGACCATTGCTTTCCGTCTTTCTACCTCCCCCTCCCCTGTCTTTCTCCCTCCCCCTCCCCTCTGTACCTAAACCATCTTCATCTGCTCCCACTGTCCTTGTCCGTCACAACCTCCTCTCTCTCTCCCCCGCTGCCCTGTCAGCTACTGTTCTACCTTCCCTTCCTCCTACTGATGCCTTCTCTCAGCTACCTACTGAGGAAGCATCATCCACCCTACTTTCCTCTCTCTCCTCCTCCTTTGACTCCTCAGGCCACCTGGTAGGACCAGTCAGCCAGACCGGTCACCTATTATAGCCACATGAGACATAGCAACAACTTGTAACACAATCCTAGGCAGCTGGCATTCTGAGATTATGGTTTGGCCTGTTTTTTCACCACACCAAATTAATTTGATGAATTTCTCTTTACAATGGTCAGGTGGGTAGGGTGTCTTATTGAATATTCATCGATCCTGAATTCCTAGATGAGTGAAATGGTTTACAAATGAGATTACATCAAGGCAATATTTAAATAGTTTACTTCATAATTTTGTGAAAAAAACCCCACATGACCCATACTGTTATTGACTATAGATCAATTGTCTATATATAATTTTTAAATATATAAATAACACACTTTGTGTAAAAAGATGAATCACTACTCCACTAGCTTTCAGCACAGCATGCACAAAAGGTAAGTGAAGAAACTGTGCTTCTTCTTGCCAATTTAAATGGCAGAATCTGCACAGGTCAGATAAACTTAATTTTATGTCATCAATATTGGGGCATGGAGAATGAAGAGTATGCTATGTTTACTCACCAGTTTGAAGTGTACTTGGATATAGTAAAATGCACACAATTTTGTGATGCAAAGAAAAATAATGCTACCACTAGCCTAAATAGCCTAATTGAGAATAATTAGCTATAGGCCTACCTGTTTTTGGTCTTGACTATTCGTATGATTAATTGCTTTATTGTTAATCGATGAAAATCAATGGAAATAGCTTGAGAGTAATGATCAGTTTAAAAATAAAATCACCTGTCTCTCATATCCAGCTCACCAGCCACCAACTGCTTATCACAGGTAGTGATGTTGCTTCATTACTCAATTTTCAAAGTGGAGGGGATATTTAATATTTAATGCATAGTGTTCACTTTTAATGTATTTTGGGTCTTTTGAAGCAATCTGCAGAGTCCATTACTTTAAACACACTAGGTAGTAATAGTTGAATGGTTTTAAATAAATGCAGTTAAACACTTCATAATAACTACTTTGAAATACCTACCTTGCTCTTTCCTAACATTTCTTAACTTTAGCTTTGCCCTGGAAGAATTTAAACTGGCTTGCTAGTTAATAAATTACAGCCCTCAAAGCCTTGATAAATATTACAAAGTCATTAATTCCAGCCAGGGGAAATGAATTTTAATAGATTTTTCATATGATCAATTACCCCGTATAATAGGTTATTGTTTTATGGTTCTTTCCAAAAAAGCAGGGGCATTAATCTAAATCAGTAGGTGTGACATATAGAAGCGATCAGTGCTTTTGTTAGTCATCCTGTTAATTTCTCTTCTTCTCTGTCATAATAACTTGTGGCACTGCAGAAGTAGGCAACTCTGATTGGTCAGACTTATGGGACACTTAAAGCCCTTAGTCAGCAATTCATGCCCTTCATCAACATTTTTCTTCTTCTTTTTTTCCGTATGTGTAGCTGTGAATGCTAGATTTACTCTCACATAAGGCCATGTTTAGCCACAGACAAATAAATGAAATGTGAACATTTTTCTGGGCATGATCTAAAATTCTGAGAACTCTGAGCTTCAAACATCTCTCCATCAAAACATATTTTAGAGGGGATGTTTTTTTCAGCTGATGTCAGTACCACAGAGGTCTTGCAGGATGAAGAGGCTCTTATGAATTATTTTACTTTCCCTCATTGACCCCCCTACAAAAGGGATCAAAGAAACACGCTATTCTCTGTGGACAAATATCTGTCTGTAGCAACATTGTTCTGGTGTCAATTATCCCTTACCACCTTCCATCCACTTATGAAGACTCGACTCTTTACACATTAATTTCAGCTGAGATTTGAGGTGGGCTGCAAGAATCAGAATCTTTAAACATGATTCCAGCACATGCACATTAATATAACTCTTTTATCACAATTTGGATGCAATCTGCCAAGTCGTACATCCAATTTGTGGTTCTTGAGTGTCTTCTTGAGCAATGTTGTGATGTGACTGCAGAGATTGTCAGTAACTTATGGTGCATTACGTATTTCGCTGCAACAAAATTCTAGAGAATAGAGGGTGAAGAATGCATTAGCAATGCTGGTTTAGGAGGGACTTTCAATTTGGTTTTGCAGTGTTGTTATTGATTTGCTGAACAGACATCCTTACACAAAGAGCAACATATGGACCATACTTTTTACATATTAGCCATGTTGGATGTATTTGCTCACAGTAGGATCCTTGCTCAAAGGTACAACAGCAACTCTCCACCCAAGGATTGAACCTACAACCTATTGGTTACCAGCCAGAACCTTCACCTCTGTCCCACAATGCTGGCAGCTGTTGGGAAAATAATACACATCTAGTCAAGCATATTGTATTCCTAGGGCATTGTACATTATACATTAATGTTGGCTATGCCTGTTTGGAGGTTTAATTGCAGGGAACAATACTGTGATCATGTGATCCACATACAGTATATTTATCCATGCCATTAGATATCCATCCATCCATCCATCCATTGTCTAAGCCGCTTATTCCTGGTCAGGGTCGCGGGGGGCTGGAGCCTATCCCAGCATGCGTTCCGGGCGAGAGGCAGGAATACACCCTGGACAGGTCGCCAATCCATCGCAGGGCACACACACCATTCACTCACACACTCATACCTACGGGCAATTTAGACTCTCCAATTAGCCTAACGTGCATGTCTTTGGACTGTGGGAAGAAACCGGAGTACCCGGAGGAAACCCACGCGGACACGGGGAGAACATGCAAACTCCGCACAGAAAGGCCCCCGGCCTGGATTCGAACCCGAGACCTTCTTGCTGTGAGGCGACAGTGCTATCCACTGCACCACCGTGCCGCCGCCATTAGATATGTTGACTCTAATTATACCATTCACAGAAATGCAGAGACAGATGATCCATTTCAGTGTGTGTTGGTTAATGCATTCAGTATGAGCTCAGTGGAGGTTTGCAGGCATTGGAAAAAAAAAAAACCTTGGAGTAATCGTTAACTCTCCATTGTGGAGCCAAACTTCTAATTTGTATTACAATCAGAATAGGAGTGTCTAATAAGCACTGCTCATTGTTCCAGAAGGGAAACTGAGTGTACTGAGAATACAAGTACAGGGCTGAGAAATTGGCATCTGCGGTGACATGAAATGTTTGTGGTAATCCTGTTTGAAGGTGGATTTGAGATAATATTCCTAATCATGTCGCTTTGTGTGTGCAGAAGAGAGGATCTCTCTGGTTTATTTTAAAAATCAAAACCTCAACTTATAAATTTGCTTTTGCAGTGGGCAAAGCAATATGTTGATATTGTTAATATGTCAATGTGATGGGCTACGGGGTCAGAGCCATCATTTATGCCCAACCATCTCTGTAGCTGTTTCAGTGGAAAGGAGCAAAAGTTGTCCAATCCATCACCCCCCTCCGGCCCTGATTCGATAAAATAGTTTGTCCTCCTCAGTTATTTTTGAGTTTGGTATTTATTTTAAATAAGTTCTCACTCCAGGGTTGGAGGGGTGTGGGGAGGATTGGGGCTGTGACCCTCCTTAGTGGGTCAGCAGTTGTGTGGCAGGTACCAGTAGAGGTTTTCTCAAGTTTACAATCTACATGGTACATGCACTACTATTACCCTGAAGGCCAAGACTCAGTAATAGTCTCCAACTGCATCAGGTGTCCTTTTGCACTCACTCATGTTTCATTTCTCATTTCTTATTGGCTGCAGCTAGGCCTCAGAAGCCAGCAGGAATGTTGCTCTGGGCAATCTTTTAATTCTGCTTTTGATTCATATTCCTCTGCTTGATTTCATTAATGTCATTGCCTGTATTTGCTTTAAGTGTTATTTTAACAGTTTATTTGGGGTGCCTTGTTAGCATATTTTAGATTTTGTTGTGCTATTATTAGTTATTATTAGTTCTTCGGTCATCATTTATTCAGTATTTATCAGTCTTTTATTTTTGTGTTAGTGAATTAGGAAAGTGCTTTGAAAGACAAATATATTTGGGTGGGCGGGGGTGCCAAGGGAGTTATTTTCAACCACAATCAATGTCGGCACCAACTTTGCCGATGCATGGGAGCCATTTTAAAGTGTTAATATTATAAACTAAATCATCTTTGGTTATTTGAGAATGGTGCTACAGACACATGCGTAGGAATACCCTCCCACTGTGAAAGCATTGCTTTCTATTTCAATCACAAATACAAACAGTCATCCACAACTGAAATGCATACAGAGAGACTGGATATTTTATGTGGAAAAATTAAGTAAAACGTTTTTGCATTCACTCAGTGATCAATAAAGTCCTCGTTTGACTCCTCTTAGTCTGCTTTTTCAGACATACACACACACACACACACTCGCTAATCTTGTATAAATCTTCCTCAGAACTGCCTAAAAAGAAAACATGTAATAACATTTTCAATACAGACTGCAAGCCTCCATTGTGATGTTGACTCTCATGAAATAGTTACAGCATATAATTTATTTTTCTTGCAATTATTTCTTGACAAGGATTTATGTGGGCTATATTTATTAAAATTATTGCTGTGATGACAATTTAATCACTTTACCATGCTAAGTCTGAAGGCGTCAAAAGCAAACTATCAAGTTCCCATTGATATTGCGACCACTCAGTGCATGCCATATGTTTACGCATCTTTTTGGAACCTCTGCAGCAAACCCACTTAGTACACCTCCATTTCAACTGGCAAGTTTGATGAAATTGTACAGATGATTTTGTTTGTTTCTGTGCATGTGCGTGTGTGTACATGCGTATATTTGTACATTTGTACATTTTAAGCATTTAGCAGATGCTCTTATCCAGAGCGACTTACAAGATATGCATTATTACATGGTAAGAACAATCATTGTTCACGCAAGAGATCAGTGCAGTAATACAGTGATATACATTGTTGTTGGCAGCTGCATACCATACCTGTAACACTGGGAAGGAAAAGGTGAGTAAATATCTGTATTTGTTTTGAAGAGTAAACAAGTATACATATACAAAAAGTATTAAATAAGTAAGCAGTGGTGATGACAATTGGCTAGATGTACAGAATTCAGTGGTAGTGGAGTCTGAAAAGGTGGGTTTTGAGTCTCTTGCGGAAGATCGCAAGTGATTCCGTGGTCCTGACCGAGTGCGGAAGATCATTCCACCACTGAGGGGTCAGGACAGAAGAGGCGAGACCGCGAGGATCGGCTCTGGAGGTAAGGGGGGGCAGTTCCTCTAGCCGCTTGATAAGCTAACACTAGTGATTTGAATCTGATGTGTGCTGCGATGGGGAGCCAGTGCAGAGAGGAGAGTAGAGGGGTGAAATGGGTGAACTTTGGTTGATTGAACACCAGATGTGCGGCAGCATTCTGGACTAGTTGCAGTGGCTTGATAGCACAAGCCGGTAGGCCTGCCAGCAAGGAATTGCAGTATTCCAGACGTGAGATCACCAGGGTCTGGACCAGGAATTGTGTGGCCTCTTGGGTATGGAACGATCGGATCCTCCGGATGTTATGGAGGGAGAATCGGCAGGTCCAGGTGATCGCTGCGATGTGACCCGAGAAGCACAGCTGGTCATCCAGGGTCACTCCAAGACTCCTGGAAGACTAGGATGGGACACTATGGAGCCTTCCACGATGATTGAAGCATCAATCATCGGGGAGCCCTTCGCTGGGAGGAAGAGCAGCTCCGTCTTCCCCAGATTCAGCTTCAGGTGGTGGGTCGACATCCAGGCAGAGATGTCAGCCAGGCATGCAGAGATCCACACTGGGACCTGGAGAGAAGGAGAGAAAGAGTTGAGTGTCGTCGGCATAACAGTGATAAGAAAAACCATGAGCAGAGATAACAGAACCAAGTGACTTGGTGTACAGGGAGAATAGGATGGGGCCTAGCACCGAGCCCTTGGGACTCCAGTGGAGAGGGTGTGGGAAGAGGAGAGGGATCCTCTCCAGGCCACCTGAGACATTGGGACTTGACCACTTGTAGAGCCTCAGTGAATGCGAGCAGAGCAGTCTCTGTGGAGTGGCCTGCCTTGAACCCAGATTGGTTAGGATCAAGCAGGTTGCTCTGTAGTAGATGAGCAAACAGTTTGTTATAGACAGCTCGCACTAGTGTTTTGGAAAGGAATGGGAGGAGAGACAGGTCAGTAGTTAGAAAAGACAGCAGGATTCAGAGAGGGTTTTTTGAGGAGGGGGATGACATGGGCGCTTTTGAGGGGAGAGGGGACAGAGCCAGAGGAAAGGGATGAGTCAAAGGGGAGGATGTCCATAGCAATGGACTGGAAGAGGGGGGAAGGAATGAGGTCGAGAGGGCACGTGGTAGGACGGTGGGAGTAAACAAGTTGAAGGATGTCCGAGTCAGGGAGGCGTGAGAAGGAAGACAGCATTAATCATTAATTAATAAAAGCATTCACTTTGTGAGCAATATAATTTCAAGCATGGGCCATGATATTTTATGTCTTAAGATCACAATATATATCACAATAGTTACTTTTGCACTATCTGCAAACTTATTTTTAAGGTGCTGAAAGTAAGGAAGATGAAGTTATGAGCAGTTTTTATCAAATGTCTACTGTGCTGAGAAGGATGCACAAAGTTCCTGGACTAATAATGGTGACAAGAAAGGACACATTTTTCAAGGAAATTAAAAAATGCCTTCTAGTCAATGTAATATCGAAACACTCGCCAGGTGTAATGGAGTTTAGCTGATGAATTGCAAGATTGGCTATGCACGCTTTGGGGGGATTTGTTACTGACAACTTTCGAGGTCAGAAAATCATACTAATTGGTTATTATATTTATATATTTATATAATATTTACAAATAAAAAACAAAACAAACAAAGGATAGAAAGAAGAGAGGTGCCTTCTCTACAGATTTCTTAGTCTTAGATATACCAGTTGATTTTAACACTCGCATTAATAGATTATTAATGATTATTAATTTAATGCGCATACATTCAATTGAATTAAAAGGGAGGATAATGGCAGCAATTACAGTCCAATTGGTCATATTCCATTTTCATTCAAAGGCAAGGATATACATTTGTGTACATATACATACATATACATGTGTGCAAAGTATAAAACAACCTGTGTACAATACTGCAGAACAAGCCAACGAGTCTGAATACTCATTCATGCTAAACTAAACCATGCTAAAGACACAGTGGTTGGTGTGCAACACACATAACCACTTAATTTCCTGGCATTCAGTTGTGCTGCTGCAGTTATTGATTGAATCAGCTGCACACCCTCCTTTCTAACATATGAGCCATTTTTCTTGCTCCGGCTGAAAACTAGCCATGTACTGTACCAGATCCATTACTTTATCCATCCATCCATCCATCCATCCATTATCTAAGCCGCTTATTCCTGGTCAGGGTCGCGGGGGGCTGGAGCCTATCCCAGCATGTGTTCCGGGCGAGAGGCAGGAATACACCCTGGACAGGTCGCCAATCCATCGCAGGGCACACACACCATTCACTCACACACTCATACCTACGGGCAATTTAGACTCTCCAATTAGCCTAACGTGCATATCTTTGGACTGTGGGAGGAAACCGGAGTACCCGGAGGAAACCCACGCGGACACGGGGAGAACATGCAAACTCCGCACAGAAAGGCCCCCGGCCTGGATTCGAACCCGAGACCTTCTTGCTGTGAGGCGACAGTGCTATCCACTGCACCACCGTGCCGCCTCCATTACTTTATTTAAGATCAAATGTTTTATTTTGCATTTTGTAAGAGTTGTTGTCCATAGTACAGATATATTTGCATAATTACACTGCGAGTGTATGTTTTATTAACTTAAGGGTACAAATTGCCAGTTTGAGGGTACACCGTATCAAATTGAGGGTATGCACCGCTAATCGCTGTGAAGGTCTGATTTATTAGTTTGAGGTTACAGAAGGAAAGAAAAAACTCCATTGGAGTGTGACGTCTTGGGGGGTTGTGAATTTAACAGCCATTTATCGGCAGATAAATTAGATTTATGTGGGTTTGTTTGTAACATGATTTGTTAGATGATCTGTGCTGTATGATGACTGTACTGCATATGCTGTATTTTGACCACCTGTCAGTCATTATATAGTTATTCAGACTAAAAACAGAAGCAGCTAGAGCACAACCAATGTATGCTGTGTGCTCGCTCCAGACTGCCACACAGTGAATGCACGTTTTTATGTTAGCTACATTACCATATACAGCATTGTAGCGATAGTGAGCCAGGCCCACCCAATTCTCCGTTAATGATTGTGATTAGTTAGTTCAGTAGGGGTTCAGGTGGGGCACTATAGAGTTGAGTATACAAGCACAAGTTGTTGAAAGCTAGTTCTCTTCTTCTTCTGGTAGTCCATGTTCGAGAGTGTGCGAGATGGATGTGTCAATTTCCACGGCTACCGAGAAAGCTAAAGTGCTCCGTTTATTATTTTGGTGCCTCTCCCTACTGCCCACCAAGTGTCATAATAAACGCCTTGGCGGCAGTTCAACGTGACCTTTCTTGTCCGCCTCTGTTTCTCCAACCCTGTTGGCGACCAGCGGGCTAGCAAGCTGCCCCGTAGGAGCATCGCTACACTGGTGTCAGAACCTGGATATCGCCCACGCCTCGCACTGGGTTGCTTGCTGCATTAAAGGTCATGGCAGATAAAGAAAATATCACAGTTGGGGGAGGAGAGCTGTCTTTATTGACCCCGCCACACACACCTGCGTTAGAGTGCATGAAACAGAAGTCTGCACTTCTTTTGATTGGAGCGCAGATTGTTAGGCCACGGCACTGGGCATTCTCGCCAGAAGGGAACAGCTTCCGCGATGCAAATAAAGATGACGCCGGCCATAATGCAGACGTGGCTAAGGAAGAGAGCAGCAGGCCAGATGTAAACAAACATGGCGGCGGCCATAAAAAACATGGCTAGCAACAAACCTAGCAAACGGGATGAACAAAACTGGGAACAAATCAAGATTCAAAGAGAGAAAGAAGGAGCTTTAAAGCAATGGATTGATGAGGTCAAACTGATGAAACTAACGATGACAGTAATCAGAGAAGAGGATATTGAGCAGCTTCTCCCCTTAATACAGGTGGGCAACATGACGTATTGGAGTGTTGTAGGGTGGTTGGATGGACGTTACGGGAGTACAGATAAGCCTCGACAAAGGCTCAGCATAGCTCACCGTAGCGAGCTAAGTGCTAGCGAGAATGCTAATCGTAATGGGTTTTCAAATGGCGAGGCTACTGTTAGCAACTATGCTAACACTAGTGACTTGTTACAGGGAAATACATTTACATTTAACATCTTCGTCTTTTAGTCACACCCAGGGCCTTCGGGTCAATTTGACCCGGCTCATGTTCAACCATTCTAAAGTCGTTATATCACATGTTTAGTACATTAAATGAGCCAAGCAGAAGAAGTTTCATAGAAAAAAAATATTTTAACATACTTTTCCTTGATGTTGAAATTTTAAAACGGGTCAGATTGACCCGAAGACCATAGGAAGGTTAACACTTTTTTATTCTTCCATCTTGTACATAAATAGTAAATGTAACTTTTGGAGACATGACCACAAGAATAACACAACTTTAATAAGGTTTAAAAGACACTGCAGTGATTACCTTCTATTATGCATCTTTGCACATTTGTTAATGAGTAAATCAGAATCAAAATGAGACTTGGTTTCATCGATTATACAGTGGTAGTTGTATAATCATTTTTCCCTTTCACCTAACCACAAAGCACAGTTTTTAGCACATTTTTTGCTAGCATTGTTTGCATGTCCAAAAATATTGGGAATCCCACAGGTAACATGCTTGAAACTGCATAGCAAATGTACCTTCTCATTAACTTCTAATCAAGTCGCACCTCCATGTGGTTCATTTGGAATTTGAACATGTGTGTCATTTGCAAGATACTTACAAAAGCATACTGAAAGGGGACTACTCTGACTGCCCATAAATAAATAAATAAAATATAATTTTACAAACTGACAACAATAACAATAGCTGCCATTACGCAAAGCGGAAATGTAAAACACGGAACATCCGGTTTACTATTCTAAGTAAACAACATTAGCTAACCTGTTTAATATTTCCGTGGACTGTCAAAAAAGAAGAGAAACAAAGGGGAAGGAACTGATTAACACAAAATTCTCTATAATGTCAAATAAAAAAACAACTCTAAACCTTTTATTTTCTTAAATAATTACAAATAAAAAACTGACAATAACTGGTTGCATAAGTATTCACCACCCATGATTTAATATTTGGCAGAAGCATATTTAGCTGCAATTACAGCTGTGAGTCTATTTTATCTCTACAAGTTTAGTCCCTGACAAATAAAGAAATAAATAAACATAGTGGGTATACAAAGTTTTTACCCCTTTGGAACTTTTCACATTTAATTTTCTTACTTCATGGAATCGAAATGAAAATACTCAATAGGATTTTGCTGTATGCTTTGGGTGGTTGTCCTGCTGGAATATGCATCTGGCGTTATGTACAGAATTTTGACAGTGTTGTCACGCCAACTTGTAATCATATTTTTGATCTGTCTGTACGTAGAAACATGCCTGACCTAACTGATCATCCAAATATCGAGCAGTAGCGGCCCAATTATATACCTTTATCCTATTGGCTAATAGAGCTCCCAATGTAAAACAGAAGCAGGATAATGGTTTGGTGAAAATGGTAAGCCAGATAAATTGGTTTCTCTATTTTAACCCTGTGTTTTAAAATAAAATCAATATTAATTAAGGCAAAATTGGAAATCAGTGTTAGCTAGCACTCTTCCAGTGCACCCTCTCTCTCTCTTTCACAATCATACCAAGGGAGAGAGGCGGACATTCTTAGTGCGCCCTCTTTCTATCTTTCCCACACACACAGGAAGCACTCTACTCAGTCACTCTTAATGAACACACACAAACTCAACAGACTCCACACAGACTCCACCTCCCAGAAGCTTGGATTACAGACGTGCGCCACCATGCCCGACAGAGTCACATCAAACACCAACACTCAAACGACACGCCCACGTACACCCCAGCCAGACCCCTCCGCTCCGCCTCCTCTGGCAAACTGACTGCCCCATCCCTCCAGGCGCCTGGCAGCCGCTCCTTGCGATCTCGTCTCTTCTCTGTCCTGACCCCTCGCTGGTGGAACGACCTCCCGCAATCGATCAGGACCGCGGAATCACTTGCAATCCTCCGCAAGAGACTCAAAACCCACCTTTTCAGACTCCACTACCACTGAATTCTGAACATCTAGATAATTGTCACCACCACTGCCTATTTGTACAACACTATATACCCGTTTACTCCATTTATTAAAAAAAAAAATTAAAAAAACCCCAAAACATACTAACCTTTTCCTTCCCAGTGTGTTACAGGTATGGTACGCAGTTGCCTGCAATGATGTCTATCGCTGTATTACTGCACTGATCTTTTGCGCTAACTATGATTGTTCCTACCCTGTATTTATGCACATCTTGTAAGTCGCTCTGGATAAGAGCATCTGCTAAATGCTTAAAATGTAAAATGTAAATGTAATAGTTACTCACAGCATCCAGTACACAGCAGACGAAGGCATCTTTCTTTAGTTGAGTTGTTTATTAGGGGGTCATCCCTATGTTCCCACAGCCCTATGTTCCCACAGCCATATGTTCCCTCAGGCCTACATCCCCCCCCCGTCATATTGCTGCAGTAATAGTGATCATCTTGGTTTCAGAGAGTTATTTAAGAACAAGGAACATTATACATATTTAGGAACATAGGGCTGTGGGAACATAGACACACTCCTGTTTATTAGCAAAGTAAAATGAGCAGGATAACAAAGAAATAAAATATGCTGGTAATACTAACTTGTTCTTTTACTTCTGTTCACTTTTGCCTTTACGTTTACGTTTAGCATTTATGCTTACGCTTACATTTTCGTTTACGTTTTACATTTATGCTTACGATTACGTTTACGCTTACGGTCAAAAACTGTAGTGCTCCGAGGCTCCTAAAGCTTCCACATTCTACTTCCTCACTACCTTAAATGAAATGCTTCACTATAAATAGCAGTGCATTATGGGCGATACCTGGCTTAAAGGACCACCAGCAGCAATAAAACTTAAAGTGATATTCCACATTTCAAAAATATAAATAATATGTAAATACATAACTATGAACTTATTTCATACAACATATACATTTAGATCCTTTTAAACAAAACTTATTTCTGGCTCCTACACCAACATTAACACAAATGTTTAATTTTCTAAGTAAAACATACTATACTATACTATTATGAGAACATTCACAATTCTATAAGTTATCAGCAATGTTAAATATCTATGCAGTAGTTCACTTAATTAACAAGGAATTAAATTCTTAAACTATTGACTATTGAGATTCAGACTTTGTTTTCCTACAATTTATCATTAAAAAAACCAACAATATCCAAAACCACTTGGATTCAATCAGTATTTGTCTAATGCAAATGTTCCTATTTTCCCCTCATAAACTCTTCATTTATTTAGGCAACTGCTGAACTTGCTAAACTGTTTGTAAAAAGAAGAAAAGCTTTATATTTACTCAAAGTCAGGGACAAATCCTGATTGAATCCAGGTGTCATACATGTTTGTCAGTGTCAGGTGCGGGACAAACCCCAGCCACCCTCCACTAAGATTCCTAATCCTTTTTTTATATTAGGATTCCACCCCCAGGACAACCCAAACAGCACGCAGACAGGCAAGTAGAACAAGATACAATATTTATTGATTAAAATTCATGAAAGGTAGGACAGACAGTATTCCTACTCTGACCCCAATGTACTTGGTTCCCCCTACCCCACTGTAGCGACCGTAAAGGCAGGGCAGGTAAGCTCCACCCCACTCTCACCATAAGGCGGCAACCTGCTTAACCAAAAAAAGCACACTGCACTCCACACAGCACACTCCCCTGTTCCACACACACTTTGAGGGAGGGGTATTTACACATAATTTCCCCCCCACTACCCATTGGCAACCACTCCGCCAAACCGTTCCTCTAGATACTGCCGCCCCTTAATCCCCCTTCCCCCAGGAACCAATAATTGGGGCCCTCTATCACACCCACACCAACACAACACCCATCACAAAAGAAACACAAAAATAATGAAAAGGGAAAGAAAACCACACTGGGGAGGTCGCACCAGCCCAAGCTCCCCCCAAAAGAAAAATAAATAAATTGAAAGTTCTTCCAGCTGGCCTCCCCACTCCAATCACGGCCGCTCTACTCCGGCAACAGCTAGCCTCTCCTCGTCTGGCCACGCCCCCTCCAGATCCATGCTTGCACGCAGTTCAGGTGACAAATACTGGAAGGAAATAACAGCGCTTTCAGGAAGAGCGATTTCGCTGTGCTACGATGTTCACGCTGTGGCAGCCCGATGGGCTGCACTAGGAAATGGCTGCCTGGCCTACAACACATGGCAGCCATTTTCACTACATTTCCCAGCATGCCACCGCAACACCTGAATGAAGTCAGGCATGGGGAGCTAACGACCAGCTGAAGGCCATTGCAAGGCCTATTTAAAGGACTCGCTCCCAGCACACAGCAGAAGAGGAGTCGGAACGTGCGTGGGAAGGAGTGGTGTGAAGAGAGAGAGTTTTGAAGAGAGAGAGTTTTGAGAGAGAGTTTTGAGAGAGAGTTTTGAGAGAGAGTTTTGAGAGAGTTTTTGGAGAGAGAGAGTTTTTGAGAGAGAGAGTTTTGAAAGTGTGTTTGTTTTTTGTGTTTGGATTTGGATTGCTGCTTTGGATTTTGACGACGGATTGGACAACGGAACTTGGACCTGGATTGTGGATTTGGGTTACGGACATTGACAAAGAGACAAGGATTGTGGACTTTGTGTTTGTATTCCCCAAAAGACCCCACCCTGCGTTTCGTGTTTGTTCGTACAATAAATCATAATTGTTGCTGATATTACTGCCTCCTCCGTGTTCTTACACTTGCCTACGCCCTCTGCAAGGTCCGTGAGTGTCGCCCAACCCCTGGGGACACCACATATGGTGGAGAACGCGGGCAGAGGGCACCTATAGGCAAGAGGAGGTAGTGCAGCAGGATTCTTCTTTGGTTTGTGCAACGGACTCCATGAAGGAAGAGATGGAGAGACTGAAAAGACGGGCAGCCATGGTGGAGGACCAATGGCGTGTCACCCTCCGTGAGGTCCAACAGCTGAAGCAGAGTGCCCAGCTTGAGCTGTGCAAGGCAAAGCTGGAGGTGAGCGCCTCAGAGGAGCGCCACCTGCTGGCCGTGATGAAGTTACGAGAGGAGCACCACATGGACTCCCTGGGAGCGCTGGGAATCATGGCTGGGGAGATGGAAAAGGAGAAGGCGTCCCATGGCGATGAGATGAGGCGTGTCGAGTCCCACAACCTGGCGCTCAAAGAGCAGGTGAGAGCCCTAACCCAGATGCGTGAGGATGAGCAGCGACAGTGTCTGAAGATGCAGGAGATGAACGTGGAGCTGCAGCAGAGGCAGACCGAGCAGGAGAAGCTCCTGGCCCAGAGAGATGACGTCAGCTCCCAGCTGCAGGAGGTGAACCGCGCCAACAGCCGGCTCCTGGAGCAGCTGACTGAACTGGGCCAAGAGAAGGACAAACTCCAGCAGGAGCTGGAGGAGACCAGGAAGATGGCGGACAAGCGCAAGGCCATGCTGGACGAGCTGGCCATCGACGTGGCGCAGGAGAAGTCGCGGCACAAGGAGGAGCTGAGCGACGCGTGGCTGCAGCACGAGAAGGAGGTGCTGGGCGTGCGGGCGCGCTACAAGAAGGAGCTGTGCGGCCTGCACGAGGACAAGAAACGCACTGAGGAGGAGATCCGCTCACAGCTCCGCGACGAGAAGGCCCGCACTCGGGAGCTGGAGAGCATACAGCAGACGGTGGAGAAGCTGCAGGCTCAAATCCAGTCCATGGAGGGCACCAAGGGATGGTTCGAGCGCAGACTCAAAGAGGCGGATGAGACGGCGGAGAAGAGTGCGCTGGAGCACCAGGAGCAGGTCCAGAAGCTGCAGCTGGAGCAAACCGCACAGCTTCAGGGGAAAATGGCGGAGATGGAAGCCCAGCAGCGGGCCACAGAGAATGCATTTCGGGAAGTACTGAAGGTCCAAGCCGAGACTGTGCTGGACCTACAAGACCGACTGAAAGGGGTGAGTGAAGAGCTGGACGTTGTAAAGTGTGTTCCTGTCACCCAAGACGCTAGCCCACAGGTGGAGTTCTCACAGCCAATGGAGCCAGCAGGAGAGGATGACCAGACATTGGAGTGGGGACAATGGTCCTCAGTCCCACTCAGCCTGCCGGACCTTCAAGGGAGCCTAGAGGAGCTATGGGGGGACCATAGGGTTGAGGAAGGCCTCCTAATTAAGGCCGAGGCCTGTTTGAGCACCCGACCATCTCCTGACGTGGTAAGTCCATCTCCCTCACTAACATTAAAAAGAAAGAGAAGAAAAGTGGATATTGGAAATTCTCATCTGAAGAAAAATGGTAAACAAAATAGACTGACTTGTAAACGAAAGGACCGTGGGAAGCGTCTGTGGAAAGGAGATGCCAATATGAAAAATAAAGTAAAGAATAAAGCTAACCATCTGAAGAGTGTGTTTTCCCCAGTTACCCCACTTGACCACATGGAAGCAACGTGGCAGTGGCGGAAAAGGCCCAAGAGAGGACGCCAGATGATGAAGCTGCATCACGTGCACTGGTGGAGCCATGGAACGTTGGTGAAGACCAGAACAGGAGCGGTGACCGCTCCGTCCATGGAGCCCAGAGCCTGTACCCACTGGTGGCCATTTTGTGGCAGAAAAGGTGAGCAACTTGCGTCACTCATTAATGTCTGCCAGACATTTTTTCAGGCGAATGGAGATGGGATCTGGACGTTTGACCCGGGTGGAAAACTGCCTGAGTGGACCTGGAGAGGGGACCTCCTGGTGGCCGCTGGGAATAGGCCGCTCAGCCCTCCCAAGGTCAGAGCTGAGGAGGAGGGTGTGTGGCAGCCTACAACACATGGCAGCCATTTTCACTACATTTCCCAGCATGCCACCGCAACACCTGAATGAAGTCAGGCATGGGGAGCTAACGACCAGCTGAAGGCCATTGCAAGGCCTATTTAAAGGACTCGCTCCCAGCACACAGCAGAAGAGGAGTCGGAACGTGCGTGGGAAGGAGTGGTGTGAAGAGAGAGAGTTTTGAGAGAGTTTTGAGAGAGTTTTTTGAGAGAGTTTTTGGAGAGAGAGAGTTTTTGAGAGAGAGAGTTTTGAAAGTGTGTTTGTTTTTTGTGTTTGGATTTGGATTGCTGCTTTGGATTTTGACGACGGATTGGACAACGGAATTTGGACCTGGATTGTGGATTTGGATTACGGACATTGACAAAGAGACAAGGATTGTGGACTTTGTGTTTGTATTCCCCAAAAGACCCCACCCTGCGTTTCGTGTTTGTTCGTACAATAAATCATAATTGTTGCTGATATTACTGCCTCCTCCGTGTTCTTACACTTGCCTACGCCCTCTGCAAGGTCCGTGAGTGTCGCCCAACCCCTGGGGACACCACAACGCACACACAACACAGCTGGGCACTTCCTTGTCATGGTGGAGTGGAGCTCCATTGTCAGCCAATTCTCCACCCTGGGATTTCCGCCTGGTTCTGTCATCACAGCTCGCTCGCTTGATCCTTTGCGATCCAGCACTCTCCACTCCAGAAACTCAAACTAAATAATTAAAAAATTTAAAAAACTAAAAACAAAGGCATACACACATTCCCACCAGCACCACCCAGGGGCGCTACCCCCTGTGGGGGCAGCTAACTGCTCACCATTTTCCATGCTGCAAGGGCGCCCCTAGTGGTGGATCCTGCCGACTATTCCAAATTTGTCGGTGTCAGGTGTGGGACGAACCCCATCCACCCTCCACTAAGATTCCCAATCCTTTTTTTATATCAGGATTCCACCCACAGGACAACCCAAACAGCACGCAGACAGGTAAGTAAAACAAGATACAATATTTATTGATTGCCACTGACCTCACCGCACGTCACTGGAGGGGAGGCGATAGAGAGCAGAGTGAGGGTGAAACACAGTGGCCTGGATTCAATCAGCATTTGTCCTTAATATGTGATTCACAAACATCGTAGTTAAGGAGAAACGTTGTTTGAATCCAGTCCAGTGAGTTCATTACAGTGACATTTGCACCAACGCAGTGAGAAACAAAAAAGTTTACCCAGACGGAACTTTATTTTCACTCGCTCTTAAAACTGGAAGTCTTTCAGCATCTTAAAAGCTTAAATGGTGTGCAGATGTTGAGAGAATATAAATCCACGCGGGGTGTCTATGAGCCATCAATCATTGCTGGTTGATGCTCATGCATTTAAAAGTCTAATATCCCTCCACTCTACTAAGAATTTTTATATAAGAGAACAGCCATACAATGAAACAGGGAGAACTCAAGGGGAAACGGTGCCAGCAGACATTCCAAAAATATTTTTCTATCTTTCAAGAGTACTGACTAAAAAGCACCTGCTATGAATGCAACATTTTTTTCCAGCTGCAGAGTGTTCAGCATACACCATGCATCTTGCACACGCCTCGGCTTTCATACTCCCAGCGCCCTGCTGTTTTGCTCCTCATGATCTCCTTCATAATTGCCAGGGTTTCTGCATGTGCAGAATCAAAGTAACCTCCGCGATATCTGTGCAGTGCGTTGCCGATGGCTACCCTTTCTTCCAAAGTTATATAATCTCCCCACCTCATCTGGATTCCTGAACTGTGCTGGCATACCTTTGTAGTCTACTTTGACAGCTCCACCAGAGCAAGCCTTGTTTGTGTGTGGCGTCTGAGAGATCCCGTGAATCTCTACATGTGTGTTTCTCGTCATTGTTGTTTCTATCAGAGGTTTTGTGAATCTACTGCAGCAGACTCATAACCTTATTGTGGGTGCATGCATCGCAAGTTTGTGTACATATTCTCCAAGTTAGGTAAAAGTCAAACAAACAGATTTATTAGGAATGAACCAGTGGGGGTAAAGTAATAGACAGATCATGTGTTTATTTATTTCGTTTCTTAACCAAATTTGAACCCCAATGTTTTTCTTTTTCTCCCAGTTCAGAATTTAAAATTGTTTTTGCAGGCTTGTCTCATCACAAAACAAAATGTTTTTATTGACATTGACTCTATTTTCTGTATGTTTTTTCAATAGTGATATTTTATTCAGCTAGGGACTGTGGGATACAGGGCAGGGAAGCAACAGCAGCACCAAGGTTTAACTTTCAACCTTCCACTTTAAACATTCCAAATCATTTTCCACTTCTTTAAGCCACACTTTTTAATTCCTCAGTGTAGTAGCCTCTGTGCTCTTTTTTTTAGATTAGAAAAATAACTTTTTTTACTGTGTGGTCATTCAAAAATAAGTTTATAGCAATCATAAACTATTTGCTGTGCCCTCCAGGCCAAGAGCAATATTACACAGAAGCAGCCACATTTTCTCAAAGGGACCACACTGCATTTCTAAAAATGGCAAGATGAGGGTTTGGCATTTGAAATACTGGACTGTGTGACATCAGGCATAATCGAGAATGCTTTCGATTAAACCATCATGGAAATACAAACTTGTGTATTGAGATTCAATGCACTTTTTGTTTGTCGTTCACTGTGAGAATGGTCTTCCCTTCTTTTCACTTCTTGACCCCAACCCCCATTTATCATCTACAGCTGATCCCCACCTTCCTTAATCTCCCAGTCATTTTCCGACTGATATCGAAGGCCTCGATAAAATCTCTTTAAAGAAATCCTCAAATGCTTCTTGTGTCCCGATAGCTTACAGACAAATTCTCACTCTCACTGGTTGAGACTGGAGTGTCTCAAAAATTCCAACATTAGCTTGATTATTCCCATGCCAAACTGTGGCAAATCAAAATGCCAACTAGTATGCCTGTTTAATACATTTCAGAACAGTTTAGTTAACACCCCTTTGTTACATATTCCACCCCATTATTTAATATATATTTGAACATGTATTATGCCCCATAGCTTTCCACATTAAATTAATCTAGTTACTTGCTTAATATTAGCATACCTTGCTTGCAAGCTACCTAGCTGGCTAACTGTTTCTTCTAATATTTTCTTGCTCTCAGTAGCCACAGCCAGATACGTCCGGCCGCAGACAATGTTGATAGATTTATTTTCCGTAATCACGGAACAAATTGTACATAATGTAACAATATTTCAGTGCTGATTCCAGTTTAATCCTGCCATGCGTGACCATTACCATAACATGATAATAAAGGAATACATAAGTAGTTTTACAGCACATTTACATTTACCGGCTATCATAAAGTTACACGTTTTTTGGTGGTCAGGATAATACAGAGTCAGGATTATGACCGAGTGGGCCTGTTCTCAAGTAGCCTAAAAACCTCTTCATGATCACAGTTACCATGGAAATGACATACTTTTTTTGCAAACACACTTTTTAATTAATTTTGGGGATAGCTGAACACTCTTTTGCCTGTGAGTTGACACAAATATTGATTGAATCCAGGCCTGGAAGCAGGTTCTAGACTGCTTTGATTGGGGGGACAGTAAGAGATGTTGATTAGTGTTAATATGAGTGTTCTTTAGGACTGTAAGCTATAACGTGCACTGTTTTATGTTTTTTATCTAAAACCATAATAATTAATACATAAACCTATCATTTCTTAAATTTTAAACCCTCCTCCACTCCCCCTCTTAGAGTAGGACAACTTTATTCATGTCCAATTATGTAGTGGGGATTGAAGGTGGAAGAACCACACGCAGATCTCACGAGTATCTCAAAGCTGAACGCAAGCGATCAGCCACTAAATCTGAGAACAGACTAGGGAGCGGGGAGAACAGATAGAAAAGAAAAGGAATAAGGAAACCCGGGTACAAAACTCCACAGGAATAAACCCAACAGAAACAACCCGAATAGGGCAAACACTCCTCACCGAGGAGCTATGGCAAAAGAAAACAAATGACTACTGAGACTTTCGCTCTGGGGGACATTAGCCCCAACAAACAAAAAATAACTTCTTAAAGGAAACCACTGAAGTGGTGAGCTTAAAACCCTTTACCTGGAGACGATTAATCTCCCTAAAAGTCCACCACAGAGTGGTGAAGCTAAACCTTTATTTTAAGATAAATAAGTTTGTTCTTTTCTCTTTTTAATAAGAGAAACCACAGAGTGGTCAAGCTAAACCTTTGTTCAGAATACCCGCTAGTTTACACAGAAGCGTTTGAGTGAGGGAAGAAGAGACCTTAACCCCCTGAGGTCGGCTGGATCGGTGCCGATCCCAGCAGCAATACAAGTATATTACTATTTCTAACTTCGCGATATTTTATCATACACACGCGGCAAAAACATTGACAGAAACCTTAGAATCGCGACTTTCCGATTTGAGCACTGGCAAATCAAATGGGATTTTTTAAATTAGCTTAATTAGACCAAAAGTAAACCTTGCTTTTTACTCTGTTTTTTACCTTTTAGTAACGTCCCCCTTCTATTGACATGTTAACGAGGTGCTAATTTCGGGAGGGGTCGGGCCATGTGTGAAAACGCCGGCATAAACAACACAAACTGAAGAGGACAGTCTATGCTGATATTTATTTTATTTCGCTTTGTTTTCAAATACTCGTGAAAATATATATAAATTCAGCGTCTTGTGACTACATATTCCGCATGTCGCAATGTAACAAATTGCAATAGGCACAGAAAATACTTTTCAAACAGCCTAAAATGTTATAAAATATATCGTATGTCTGTGTTTACGCTTGCAATCTGCCAGCAACAGTATATTCACGAGTATATTTTCAAATACTCGTGAAAATATATGAATTCGCGTCTTGTGACTACATATTCCGCATGTCGCAATGTAACAAATTGCAATAGGCACACAAAATACTTTTCAAACAGCGTAAAATGTTATAAAATATATCGTATGTCTGTGTCTGCCAGCAACAGTCTATGCTATTTATTTTATTTCGCTTGTTTTTTTATTTTTTTTACATCTTGTCTGTGTTTACGCTTGCAATCTGCCAGCAACAGTCTATGCTGATATTAATTTTATTTCGCTTGTTTTCAAATACTCGTGAAAATATAGCCTATGAATATCGCGTGTTGTGACGCCAAACATTCCGCGTGTTGCAACGTAACAAAGAGCCAAAATGGCGGCTGCTGACAAGAAGCGCTTGTCGTGAAAGGAGAAATGGTAACTCAAATATTGCTTAGCCATTTAAAATCTAAATGGTTGTTTTAACTCTAAAGAGGCATGAAATCACAAAAAAAGTTTAATTGGAAGACGCTTTTTTTTCCTTGGGTCTCAGGATGGCCTTTTGAGAGAGAGATGGCCCATCTGACAGATCTTAGAGGTGTGGACAATGAATAATGAATATTCAGGTATTTAGCATTTAGCCCTCCCACAGCCTGAAATAAATGTGACCAGTTCTGATAAAAACAGGTTTTTAGCTATTTAGATCTCAGATGTGCTAAACTATTTTCACACCCTTACATAACCAAGACCTTGGTGAACAAACGCACATTGGCAAGACAATTCGTCACTATAGTTTAGTGTGTGCTTTCACATCTTTTGTGACAGCAGAAAAATTTACTATTTTTAACTTGTGTGTTTGTAGATCTATTTACAAGCTGCATATGATACTGACCAAACTATTGATGGCATACCAATGTAGCTGTGATTGTCCTTCAAATTAAAATATCAAACACTTTGGAGTAAGTGTGTGTTAAATTGATGAAATTGAGATAAATATCAGACCATGCCAAAATCAAAAAACATCTAAAAGCTTAGCACGGACCTCAGGGGGTTAAGTAGGAGACGGGATTAATACTAATTGCTCTCAGCTGAGAGCAATCAGAGAACCCACCGACACGAGACCATATAAGGGCAGCAGAAATGACAACGATTCCTTTCAGAAGAAAGAGGAAAAGACCATCACATGACCACGCGCCCTCCAGAGGCCGAATGAGGTAAATCCGTGACACAATTATATCTAATTATGATCGATTCTTACATGGACTGGTACAGTAAAGATTAGCTACCTGCCTTCGTCCAGTATAGTTTTCCAGTCTACTAACAGTGCTATTTTCTATTTACATGTGAAGCTATACTGTAATTGGTCCATCATTTTCTTTTCAATTTTAAACCCACCTCTTATAGGACAACTTTATCAATGCCCAATTATATTTAATTAACTGGATAAGAGCGTCTGCTAAATGACTAAAATGTAAATGTAAAATGTAATTATTATCTCATCTTACATGGAATCTTACATTGTGTTTTGCTCATGTTACATGTTTTCAAGTTTATTTTCCCTCTGATACCTTTACCTGTCACCACCCCTCTCTTAGGACATATTACAGTACTTACACTAATTATCTTACAACAGGTTTTATAAGGTGTTTTGAGTTGTTTTTGTGTGTTTTTATGTTTTGTGTTTTTTGTTTTAAGTTCTGTGACTCTTTTCATATAATACACATTTCATGGTTTAGTCTATCTAAAGCATCAGTAGCCTATTACAGCATCAGTCTTCTGTTTCTGTGTGCAAAAACCCAGTTGTTATGGCCTTCTCATGAGCCAGAATCACCAAGTTTCTCTTTCTCTTATGTAACATTGTGCGATGGAAGGACATGGGACAAAGCTGAGAAAGAGCTCTTGCATGCTGCAGATGATACTCCAATCACAAGTGCAGTTACATAGAGAAGATGGAGCTCGGGAAAGGCTTCCTTAAACTCTTGTAGGTGTTTGCATATGCTGGAGAGGTCTGCAACAGCAGAGGTGAACTTCTTTTCCAACATGACTTTTGCAACACAAATGTCATTAGACAGGCTATCACTGCAGGCAGTACCTGCCAGCCTCTGCAGGGGACTCAACAAGGCAACATCTAGAAAAGAGGGAGATTGAGGAAGAAGGCAATTCACTGCCTTCATGAGATCAAGATTGCCTCTGGAGAACCTGGTCTCCATCTCCATGGCTCTGTTCAGAATATTGAGAAGAGCTCTCTTCTCTTCAGTCTTGGAGACTTGGAGGTTTCGATGTGACCTACAGTGGATAGAGCAACACTACCTGTGAGCTGTGAGCTTATTGTTTTATTTCTTTTAGCTGCTGGAGCAGGGTTGTCTATCTCAAAATTAGTCAATGAGTCATCATCTCTCATCTCCCTGAGAGCATGTCGAGATGCACTGACTACTTCCCCAGCATGGCACAGGTCAACAGAATGAGCCTGTAGAATAACATTTGCAGGCTTCAACGCACCAAGCACTTTGAAGAGGAATCTTCCTATTTCAAAGAAATTATGCTTCCTCAGCATCATCAACAGCCCTGATGCCTCTGTGCAGATATCCACTGCTGCTGCACTGTCCTCCAAAACCTCTGAAAGGACACTGAGGATAGCATCCTGATTTTCCACAAGGCATTTGGTCACATCATGGTGACTTGTCTACCGTATCTCCAGCAGAGAGATTTTAAGGGAGGGGACATCATAGTTTTGTGACACATAATGATGATGAAAAAAGTGCAGTGATCCTGAGAGATCAAAAATGTTTTCACGCATGGCACTGCCTGCATTGCATGGACAAACTGCTAAGTGCAGCTGGTGATTGTAGCAGTGGATATATGAAATATCCTTCCCTATCTTTTTTGCAACAAGGCCTGGACCCCACCCCTGATCCCACTTGTAGCGCCCCCTTGCTCTCTATGCTTAACGAGGGAACTACCCTGAGTTCTATTTATAGGGACGATATGTTATCGTCTTTAAAATTATAATCATAATAATAACTACTACTCACCTGGTACTGATTTACTTATGAGCTTGAAATGGAAATAACCAAATACAAGGAATCACTGTAAAATTAGTTGAACCATTTACTAAAAAAGATTGCAATACAAACATAAATCATTCGGTTTCACTTTTTAAACAAACAAAACATCTGTCCTCTGACAGGGTAAATCACAACACTGTGTTGACTCAACTCAAATTACATTTCACATTTTCTTATACTTTCCAAAAACCAAGCTGTTACATAAAAGAGCCTTAATACTTTTAGGAAAAGAAAAGCCGGCAAAATAAAATACCCCAACCATTTGCGTTGCAGGCCTGGTGCGGTGCTCGCGTGCGTTGTAGCTACTCCTTCACTCTACTGAGCAGAAAGATAAAAAACAGCGCACTCACAGTTTCACGAGATAACAGCGCTCACGGCTGCTTTCTCCTGAGTCCGTGCTGTAGCTAGAAGGAAAGTTTGACGAAACACCGGGAAGTTTCTTTCGCCACGATCTCCTCCGCGTTGCTCAAACACTTTCGAGTTCCCCGTGTTGGCGAACTGCAAAATCCTTTGAACAGTCCAGCAAAATCAGCTAGCTAGCAAGCTCACTCACTTGCTCAAACACTTTCGAGTTCCCCGTGTTGGCGAACTCACGTGTACTGAACAGTCCAGCAAAATCAGCTAGCTAGCAAGCTCACTCACTTGCTCAAACACTTTCGAGTTCCCCGTGTTGGCGAACTCACGTGTACTGCACTTGGCTAATTCAGATGACCGGCTGACAGAACGTTGACTTCTTGCAGAAGAAATTGTTCATAGTCAGATACAATAACTTATAAAGTCCTCGGGTTGAGCACTTAACATTATCATATCATTCCAGCATCCTAAAAATACGTGGGTAACACATTTTCTTTTAACTCAAAACTCTAGCACATTAGCTAGGCCTACTTCTCAGCATTCTCGTTAAAAACTCCCTTTCGATCGGCCGGGGCGACCGAGGCCATCGCCCCCTTCCGCCTCGGGGATCTGAACCCGACTCCCTTTTAACTTCCCAAACGCCTGACCTTCAACTCAATTCTGATTGGTCAATACAAATCACACCATATCACATCAACTCAACAGTGAACAATTATCAGTCAGGCAATCATTTTACTTGGACCTGGAAAAATAAACAATTTACAAAAATACAATACACATTAAAATATAAAATAATATAAAATATACATTCAAGTATGTTTCTCTATGTGTACAAATCAAATTATTACTACAGCCTTTCCATCCATATAAATCAAATATTTTAACAACCAAAATGTACTTCAGGTCATGTGACTAATACATTCCAGGAACTTCACCATAAATGAATACACTATGTAAACACACTGAATATTTGTAACCTTTTAAATCTATTTATATGTATCTATTTATTGAACTTATTAACTATATTGTCCACAGGGCTACACACTCATAACTGAAGCTCCATTGGAGAATTGACTGATGATTTGGTCTGCACTGTAGCATGAGTCAGAAAGATTTTTTAGGATTTGGGTCATCATAAATTCTGCATCCAACTGACTAAGTTCAAGCAGACCAATCAGGTGTTCCTCAGGAATACCATTGCAGCTAACCAACACACACACCACAGGCGCAGCCAGCTAACCACTGCCAGCAGGCGATAGAAAATTATTTGAAATAATATTTATAGTGACCCCAACAACCACTACTGGATGCAACTAGCAAGTAGCCTAATAAATATATCTAGTGGCAGAAACACAGAAAACTAAAGCTCTGAAGAGTACAGAAATGTGCAGCTATCGTGCAGAGTGCAAGGAATACAGGCAGCTTTGTACAGTCGTCAAAAGACAGCATCTACTGATCAGAGAAGTGGCACCGCTCTCCAGCTGCGTCTCCATATTTTATATGGCCAAACCAACCAATCAGATATTAGTAAAACATAATATATGTGGCACTGTTATGATTGGCTGAATTGACGAGGACAAAATAAAATAATTCTTATTTTTGCAGTTTGGGATGAAGCAGGGACACTTGGGGAAGCGTTGGGGAAGCAGGCAGAGCATTTGGTGCGGCATTTCCCCCCCCCCATGCCCCATGCATGTCTAGAACCGGCCCGGCCTGGAAGTCATTCAACACAACTTAATCTGCATTTGTAAGACAGGCTGATTACGGTTGTGATATAAAAAACTTTAAAATTCTTGTTTCTTGAGGTGCTTGTTTCCATTTTACTGACTGATAGGAGACTATAGGAGACTGTACAGTGCATCGCGTGTTAGAATTGAAGTGTAAGTAACTGCACACATTGATAAACATAGGCTCTCACTTGTTTCTGCTCACGCTGGGCAACTAGGGGTTAGTCTGATCGTGGCTGCTGGTGCTGCACAGCACAATCCCACCAGCCATTTGTCTGGATTATTGATGGCCTTGCGTAGGGCTTACGCTTTGGAATTTGATGCACTGCCTGAGGGCACCTTTCGGAAACGCAAGCCACCATCTATCTAAACACGATTCAGGTGGACCTTTCTTTGCTTAGACTGAATGGCCAATGGGGGGGTATACAAAAAGCACGATGTCAAAGACTCAAGGTGCTCGTGTCAAAGAGCAACAGTACCACTGCAGAGGATGGATCTTGTGAACCACAAACTTGATGAAATCGAGAATCAATGTTGGGGTCAATTCCATTTCAATCAGTCAATAAATTGAAATCCAATCCATGTATTGAACATGCCCATACTGTTATTTACTGAGTATTTTTTAACTGACTGAACTGAAATTAAATTGACCCTATCTCTGTTGAAAATATAGAGATATGAAGATATATGATGGAAACGTTTTATCACTAATTTAAAAAAATTCTGGGATAGAAGTGTTGCTGACTCGGTTCATTTGATAGTGAAGTGATAATATATACAATAAATAAATAAACAAAGTCAATTTAACTCGATTTGTCAGCTTTATTTTCGCATTTGAGTTGGAAGCTCATACAGTATGGCTGACCACAGTGACATCCCGTCCATGCAGCCTCATTCGGTTTTGTAATTGAAGTCTTCAAAAGGCCGTAAGGCTCTGCTCATGCATTCACAATGAGGAAAAGTCCTCCTTTCAGAAAACAAGTTAAATGGAAAACACTTTGCCAAAGAGATTATGAAGAATCTGAATTCTAAGTCTGTGACAGAGGTGTTAGGCCGAATGTCTAATTAGTTTGATGAACTATGTGCAGACAATGGAGACAATCTATACATTTCTCCCTGAATCTGTAATTCCGCAGCACCTGCATCCACTGCTTTCTAAGTAGGCTAATGGGCAGGTGCCTGGATTAACAAAAGCATGTTGTGGTGCTTTTGTGTTGTGTACAGTATTAAAACCTTGTGTGCGTTTTTCTGTCCCTCATATTTTGAATGGCAGCAATTCTATAGTCCATTTGAGAAACAAATTATTCATGGATTTTCAGGGCTTTCTACTCTCCGTTATGGGCCAGTGTCTTTCTCAAATGAGTGTTTGTCATTTGTAGCCCCTGGGCAGGTCATATAAGGATGAAAAATGAATTTTGAGAAATCTGTCAATTCTGTCTGCTGCAAAAATGGATGTAAACTGATGTCTGCGTGGCCATTGTTCAATATTAAATTAAACTATAAAGACAGATGAGCAACACATTTTGTTATTTTAAAATGTTAATTAATACTTTTTTTAAATTGGTGGTCTCCCACACCTGCACCAACCTATTTTAAACTGTATAAAATAAAAACTAAGACAAAATGTTAATGAAGATTTATTGTTATTGGAATTTATTTAGAATACTTATTAGGGGTGCCAATAATTGTGACACAAAAAACTTGTGAAAGAAAATATTTTTCTCTGAACTATTATAACATACGCCATTTAGCAGACACTTTTATCCAAAGCGACTTACAATAGTGAATGCATACTTTTTTTTTCTTCAGTATATGTGGTCCCAGTGGGAATTGAACCCACAACCTAAGCATTGCCAACACCATGCTCTACCTACTGAGCCACAGAGGAAATATACATTATAAAATATATATATATATATATTGAACGCACCTGAATATACTAAATAAAAAGAAAAAGATTTTTACATATATAATTTGCATTGTAACTATTTTTGATTTTTTTAACTTTTAATTAAATGCATGCAACCAGAAAATAGCTCATAACCTGCATTTTATACAGCATTTTTTGCTCATTTTCAGTGGAAAGGTATCCACTGGCAGACTTGAGCAAAATTCTGGACCTGACTGTCTTTGATTCACACTGTGGATCAAGTGCCAGGAATCACAGCTGGAAGATAGCTACAGAAGTATGGGAGCTCCAAAAGGCAATGCTTTTTTTCTGTTCACCAGTAAAATCCATAAATTTAGCAAGTTTGAGGGTTCGTGTGAAAAAGTTGCGGTTTATAGTCCAGTTATTTGCTATTTTTAGCTAGCATAACCTGTATTTTATGATTTTTTGCTCATTTTCAAGCTAAGACCTGACTGTCTATTCTGCTAGTAGCCAACATTATCTTGAGAAATGTGACTTATACTTATGTATAGTCAATGTTTTTTTCTTGTCAGGGGCACATGCAGCCTTTTTTAAAGTGAAAGCTGTATTTAGTATACCATCCGAAATGTCTAAACATCTGAAAGGCATGTTACGCATTATCATCATTCGTTCATTTACACAATGTGCCACTGACAGCCGAAGATTGAAAGTTGTGAAGCTGTCTTCTCATATGCCAGGGTAAAACACGTTGCATCTTGAAGGGGTTGAGATGAACAGGGTCACTTGTGAAAATATGTAGGAAGGTAAGAGCTAGACCTCCTGGGTGGTGTATCGGTAAGAACATCCGATGTTGCCAGCTGCGACTGGGGTTCGATTCTGGCCAGGAGTGCCACTAGGGGGCAGCAATTGGCGCTCGGACCCAGAAAGGGGGGAGGGAAGCCGATATTCAGCTCGCTGCACAGTGGTCCTGTGTGTTACAGTGACGGCTTGGTGGGTGCCGGCTCGGAGGAGGCAGTGTATCGCTCACTACCAGTCTCAGGACTGCGGCAGCGAGGTCTCATACAAAGGGGAATTGATATAAAAAAGCAGGTATAATTGGCTACTAAAAAATGGGGAATGAAAAGCAAAAACTGAAAACAAACAGAAAGGTAAGAGCTGTCAGGAATGAAGGAGTTCGAATCGGGGCAATATGCAAGTCCTGCGTCTGTATTTCGATAGAATGGACTCCTTTACATCCATCCACATAAATGGCATTACTGAGCGAAACAATTTCTGTCCCCCATAAATCGACAGGTAAGGTAAAGTGAATGGGCAACATATATCAGAAACCAGACATTAAGAGAGATCTTGTATGGGCTCTGTTATGTTGAAATGTGATGATAATTAGAACATAACCAGGCTCTCAGAGGTTGTCCGTGGTTTAATATCTTTAGTTTATTTATGGTGAACACTTATTCCATAGGAATGTTAAAAGAGCAAGGTTTTTTTTTAAAGATTATAGAATTGGTTGCTCTCATGTCCCGCATGTACAGTATAAACTGAATATTTTGTAGTTTCGATTTAACTGGGCTTAGCTTTCCATGAGGTCATGCTGTTAGCCAATTGCTCTGTATATAGTAGAGTAGAGGCTATCTTACCTGTGTGAACTTCAGGACTGCATTGATACCTTTGATCTGCATGGGGATGGAAATGACTTAGCTGATATGACTAGAGCCCAGAAAATCTTGAGCATGTGATCATCTGGGCTGTCAAGCTGATTTTCAGCAGTTACCCTTCAGGTGTCCCAGTAGGCCCTCTGAGTTCAGCAATAGTATGGAAATCAGCATAGACATGCAACAAGTTATATTAGGGACTAATTCTGAGGTGTTCGTCAATGCAAAACAATAAAATTATGTCAATAAGGGTAAGTGTGGGGGAAGTGAAACATGGACGCACAAACAATATTGAGGCACATTATATTGATGACTGAGTAAAACAATATCTTATTGGTACATTGCATAAAGACGGATTCAATTTATTTTGCATTTCTTGCAACTTATTTTTAGGCCATACAAGAAATATTACTGACACTTAGACACAAAAACACCAAAAATGCCTGAAATGGACACGGGCGAGGGACAAACAGCTGCCAAAAAGCATAACGGGAAAGAGAAGTAGTTTATCTTCATAATTTAATTTATGATTTAACAGAGGTATTGGAGAAATAGCTTTCTCTTGTAGCGCAACATAACAATGAGTCTGGTTGGCTTCAACATTCAGTTGTTTCAGAGTCGGGAAGGCAGAGTTCACAAAACTCATTGAACCGTCCATTTATTCAAAGCAACAGAAAAGCTCACAGGCTATTATTACCTTGATAAATTGAAACAACTGAAAAAAACAGAGCTCATTTAACAAGCTTACAAACATCTGAAGCTGTCAGGAGTTTTTTTTACTATAAACACGTTTGCAGTCTGGATGCAGAAAACCTCTCACTCAATTCTATTCCAGGTTTTGATGAATACTGTTACTCAAAACGGTCAAATGACTTCCAATGGCCAAATGCTACTTGTCAGTTGTTACACTTCTCTTGGCTTCAACAGAATTAATATCTTCTTATGAGCAGGTTTTCACACATCGGATAAATGTCAATCCATGGAATAAAAGACAATTTTTTATACTAGAAAATTTAGACCATTTAACTTTTTCCTTTACTTAAATGTGCGATATTCACAGCTGCCCCCGTTTTTTATTTTCGTGTCCCTGCTGCAGGCAGCTTGTTTTATTTTTTTACCTTTCAATATTGTTAACACTGTAAAGCAGGTGGCTCTCCTAAAAAAAAAAAAGATTTATGTGTTCTTGATGAAAATGTTTGTTTATTGCAGCATTGTCTCATACACTACACATCAAACAATATAATAATAATTGTCACGTCATTAATGACAAGTCATTATTCTCATGCGTGTGACTAAGTGTTAATGGAATAATTAACTGAAATGATTTTCATTGGATGATTGTTTGACACATGCCTTGAAATAGAGGCTCCATCGAACCCTTGGTGGTGGGGGACTGAAATACATGTGAGATAATAACCCAAGATCTTCTCTGGGCCCTGCACATAACATACGCTTGATTCATACAATGTTGTTTGTCTGTTATTTATAGAACCTTTTATTTCCAAACCTACAAAAACAGTTGCAGAAAACATATACCATGATTATTACTTTTGGTGTGATAGATTTAAAGATGTTGTTACTTTATTAGCAGACATTGTATATGTGGATGCCTCCGCAACATATTAAACAAATCTTTACTTTTCTCATGGTTTCCCTCCATCAAAGTTTGAACCAATCCCTGAAATGACCAAACCAGTTTCCGTTCCATCCACAGAGGGGAAGCACAAAAAAAACCAGGCATGAAAATACTAACCTCGGTGCAAATGTCCTCTCATCCTCAGATCCAAAATATCAATCTGCTCTTGCAACAATTGTGTTTATGCTAGGAAAGGGCTTTTTGTGTACTCAAAATAGAGCCCTATGGCTTCATGAGAAACAAAAAATATATGTAAGGAAAAAACCTAGTAGCTATGGTATAAGCGGAATAACCCACTCCAAGATATGCATTCTGCCAGGCGCTGCCGTTCCCACCCCAGAAGTGTGTATATATTCTGAGAATGTTGTAACCACTGAGCCATGCGGGAGGCCTGGCAGCAATATCAATGTGGCTACGTGCTTCGTACACCACAAGGCCCCGTAGCCACTTTATTAAGTAATGACAATATCTGTCCCCCATACACTGCACGACCCCAGATATAACACTTTTTGCAATCAAACACAGGCAACTGCACTGAACAAGACACAAACGTTGGTAGCGGTGGCATTACCCTCTAGCTCACCGCGAGCTCACCGCGACCATCAGTTTTACACAGTTACTAATAACACACACAACATGATTTACCACACATAACACTAACTAACACAGGTGGAACAAACAAACACACAACAATGTTCCCCCACAATGCCCTGCACACATATTTGCATATAGCCACCCACCTGGATCGCTACAATATATTATATATACAGTATGCACGGCTGTTAGCCAATCACACCGTGCGCACACTAGGGGTGTAACAGTATACTGGTATGATGGTATACCACAATATTAAAATATGAAATAGTAGGCCTACTATCATAATACCATGATAGTAAATCATGTGGCAAAGCTATTTTCATGCGGGGAAAAAAATATGTCAACCGTTACCCTAGCAAAATGTCTAAATAACCCATATGAAATAATATAATACTGGGCCTGGGGTGTCTGCTCATGTTATTTAATCCCACCACGTCTTTGGCTGTTCTTGCATTTTGTTTACAATGCAATTGGGCACACAGCCCCCTTGCATGTCACAACCCTGGTAGGTAGCGGTTATATATTATAGCAAAAATAGGCTATAATACTTGTGTCAATGTAGATGTGTTTATGCAGATTTTAATGTGAACAAGTTTGTCTTTTAGAATATACCAATGTTTTGGTGAATTTCTCAGTAAGCTATTTAAATTATTACAAGCTAAATTACTATCGTAAACTTTAGTAATTTGTATGTAAAATAGGCTACTTTGGTCATTTTAATCCTTGGACTATTTTGTATTTAGCTATGTCCAATATGCGTGGCGTGGCGTACAGGTGTAACCTGTACTTTTTGTACGTTTTAATAAAAACTGTTTAATACACCTAAAACAACTTGCATGGTTGTATTCGGGACAAAACTCGCCAACGATTTATATATTATATATAGGTATTGTGTGATATATGGAGAAATATATACCTTTTTTTTACACATTTTATGACGGGGCATAAAATATACTCTTATCTATGGCAATGACATGGTTACTTGCTGAAAGTTGCATCCGTCGCTCTCAGAAACAAGTTGTGAACAAACTTCACAACTCTGAAGAAGCAGTGCACCAAAATCGCAAGGGGTATTAGCTAGCTAGCTACACAGCATAAATCTCCGTTTGCAGTCCCTTATAAAATCTGCGATGTCCAACGCTCATTCCGATGCCGGTCTGTAATGACGAATTATATCCCCCCCAAAAAGCGAACTCGTTCATCTGTGTGGACTTAAAAATTCAGGAAAAAAAATGGTGTTGTTGAGAACGGATCTCCCATCTGTAGAATGTGGGAAATGTAATAGCCAGAATAGGGAATATGTCAAACCTTGCATTCCATTATTTTTCTATTAAAATGGTATATAAATCTGCAAAGAGCCATATAATAAACAAATTGAGTTGAGTTGAGTTCACCCAAGAGGCCACTCAACTCCTGGTCCAGGCCCTGGTGATCTCACGTCTGGACTACTGCAATTCCTTGCTGGCAGGCCTTCCGGCCTGCGCCATCAAGCCACTGCAACTAGTCCAGAACGCTGCCACTCATCTTGTGTTCAACCAGCCGAAGTTCACCCACGTCACCCCTCTACTCTCCTCTCTGCACTGGCTCCCCATTGCAGCACGCATCAGATTCAAGTCACTGGTGCTTGATTTTCAAGCGGCCAGAGGTACTGCTCCCCCATACCTCCAGTCACTCATCACTCCCTACACACCTCCCAGATCCCTCCGCTCCGCCTCCTCTGGTAAACTGACTGTCCCTTCCCTCCGGGCGCCTGGCAGCCGCTCCTCGCGGTCTCACCTCTTCTCTGTCCTGATCCCTCGTTGGTGGAACGACCTTCCGCAATCGGTCAGGACCGCGGAGTCACTTGCGATCTTCCGCAAGAGACTCAAAACCCACCTCTTCAGACTCCACTACCACTGAACTCTGTCCATCTAGCTAAATTGTCTTCACCACTGTTTACTTGTTCAACACTATACTCCCAAAAATAAAAAATTAAAAATAAAAATTCACTAACCTTTTCCTTCCTGGTGTTACAGGTATGGTACGCAGATGCCTGCAATGATGTCTATTGCTGTATTCCTGCACTGATCTCGTGCGCTAACTATGATTGTTCCTACCATGTATTAATGCACATCTTGTAAGTCGCTCTGGATAAGAGCGTCTGCTAAATGCTTAAAATGTAAAATGTAAACTTTGTGATATTTTTTTAGCTTAAAAACTAATACCGTGATATACCAAAATGATTACGATTATCATGGTATGATTATCATACTGTGAAAATATACCGCCACAGCCCTAGCGCACACACAAATCCAAAAAGTGGCCAGGTGAGCTATATATTAAAAAACACTTTGGACAAAATCAACACGTGATGACCACATGGTGCTTTAATTGATATCTTTCATATGTTATGGTATTTATTTATTTTTATTAATGGACATATCCTTTATAAAATATGTTTAATGGTCCTATGTTGATTTTAACCTTCCTTTTTTCCCTCTGCTTCCCTTTCACACAAATAAATGAGGCCTAACCACAGTGACCTAGAAACTTCACCTTGCTGGACTCTGTGAGATTCCATTTTCCCCCTCCTTTTCTTGATGTGAATCAGAGCCCACTGGCTTATTTTATCTGCGGCAGAGGTTTCTGCGGGCAGGGGGTGGGGGCGTAGCTGGAGCCAGACACCACAAATCCCTGCTCTGAGCTGATCTGAGGCTCTGATCTCATTCCGCTAATAAATCTCACACGAGAAAACAAACCAGCTTTTTTGTACCCAGAGCTGAGGGCGTTTGCATCCGGCGAGCTGCTGCCAGCTTATCATTTGAAAATTTAGCAAAACAGCAGATGCTATTCTTCTATAATACAAGGCTATTTCACCACTATCCCACCTGCCCCATAGTGCACCCCCACCCTGCTGCCTCCCCCCATATTTGCACATTTCTTTTAAGCCACTGTTTGTTGCCATTACAATAAAAAAAACTACACAATAAGTTAGATTTGAAGTGAATAAAGAATAACCATGTTATTTCCAAAGAAGACCAAAGCAGTGAAAAACACACTCTGGCAACTGATATCTCCCTCCCACCTTCCCGACCTTGTACATCTCCTGACCTTGTCACATGGCAACCATAGGTGAAACCATACTTATTGCACTGTGGCTAAGCTGTCACAGTGGACTGTTGAAAGATACAAAATGCTTAACATTGATGCACCTTCTTTATTGAAAGCAGACATGGCAATTTAGCTGTCAGAACCTGAGCAATGATACACCTTGTTTAGTTTCATTTACTGATCCCTCTTGAATTGTCTGCTGTATTACAAATGGCTATATCTTAGTATACGACTCCTTGTTTATAAGCATATTAATCACATAAATAGATATATAAAGATATTAAAAGGTAAAGATATGTTGGAAAAATTATGTTTTGTACCACATAGTCAAAATATACATTTCTTTCCTGTTTTTCTCCCAATTTGGTAGTCAATAATTGTACCCTCTATTTCTTTCAATTTACCCTCCCACATGATCCTGTTACTCATCAGACAAGCAGGTTTTCTCGTACAGGGACACCTTTTGCGTTTCTCGGCGAGCCCATGATGGCTCACCCTCCCCCCTTCCCCCTCCCTCTGGGTGGTCTGCCAATTGTTGCCCCCGATGGGGTTCTCGGCCAGAGCGGACTGGCACAGCTGGGTTTTGAACACTGCAGTGGGCACACATGTAATTCCTATGGTTCAGTTTTTACAGTCTCCATTATTATTCAGTTTCCTGTCTGTGTCACAGTGTCCTGTATGCAATGCTCATAATTTCGCATTTCATTCTTAAACAAATCTGGGGATTTATCTGTGTTTATTTAGAATTTTTTAAAAACTGGTAAATATTGGATGAAACATTTAATTACGCAAAAAACTGGGTGAAAATCTGAATTAATTAATTTAAATTAATATTTTTATAATCTCAAGTAAATTTGATTGGCAGCAGATTCATGGTTTCCTTCCAATTTTCTCTCTACTTCCCATGTACTGAAATTGTGGGAGGATGTCCCCAGGGTCAAATGTTTTGTTCTGCATCCCTAATTTCACCCAAAATGTTAAACGTTTTTTGATCAATCAGAGCCGGTTTATCATCAGTGTCATTTCCCAAGTACTTGAATTGAGAAATGCAGCGATTTAGTTCTAAATAAGTGAAATGCTTTTCCTGCAAGTGATTAATAAGCAATGCAAGATCACAAGAAACAATGCTCTCAAAGAATTCATGGCTAAGGAATGGAGGCAACCCCAGTTGACAAACATGATGTCACACGCCACGTGACAATCCCTGGATGGGAACAGAGCAGTCTGGAGACGGAGTGGAGTTTGCCGGTCTATGGACCAGATTTTTTTTTTTTTCTGTCTCTCCCCCCAGACATGGGAGAGAGACAGTGGGAGAGTAGGTTAACATAAAACAAACACAAACAAAATCTTCACCCTACTTGCCGCGAAGCTTTCTGGCAAAAACAATGAACTAAAATAACAAGCTAAAATAATCAAACCATAAATGAAAGCCCCGCCTCCTCCGAGGGGGGAATCCCCTTCCGGGGAAACACAGAACAAACACAGACAATCAGCGGCTTTCCACACCACCTTCATACATTCCCACACATCAATGACAAGACTAACTCTCAACACTCACACATAATGACAAGACTTCTTCTTCTTCTTTCGTGTATCACCATCACTGACGGACCTTGGTCTGCCAGCTTGGCGATTTGGTGATGACATTATTTTTCACGAGCTTTCTCGTTACTTGCAGGGGAGGCCCGCATGAAGGCTGTCGTCTTCTCCCCACTCACACACACACTCATACCTACGGGCAATTTAGACTCTCCAATTAGCCTACCGTGCATGTCTTTGGACTGTGGGAGGAAACCGGAGTACCCGGAGGAAACCCACGCTGACACGGGGAGAACATGCAAACTCCACACAGAAAGGCCCCCGGCCTGGATTCGAACCCGAGACCTTCTTGCTGTGAGGCGACAGCGCTACCCACTGCACCACCGTGCCAGCCAATGACAAGACAAGACTAACTGATTCCCCACTCGCCCCACCTGCTCTCAAATAGGCTTACTTTCTGCCTGGCTCAGGTGGGACTCGTGAGGCAATCACCCAATCACAATCACTCAACACCAAACAATTCACATTCTCACACACAAACGCAATCAGTCAATTGAATTCCAATCAATTGCTAATTAAATAATAATTAAATCAATTATGGCCTTTGGAGCAACCTTCCGGGCGACACCCGGACACCCTGTGAGAGTGCCAAACCTGCCCCTGGAAAGTCTTTCTGCTCCAAAGGCCTCCACAACATGTACAAACAAAGGCAACCATGCCACTCCCATGTGGCCCAGACCGACGCCCTCCACACCTGAAAATGTTTCAGATCATTGCAAGGGGAGTCAAATGTACACCATACACAAGATGGAGGCCACTGGTGGCCAATTCCTGGACATTGTTTTGATAGGTGTTTAGTTTTTGTAGAACCACAGAAGTGTGGCATGTCCTGGAATGTTCCTCTGTCTATGTCACACCACCTGCATAAATACATGCTCCTGCTGAAGTTTTCCACAAACCCTCCAATATTGTGTGACCCCAGATTATCACCAGTTATGCACACAGAGCAGCTTTAAGGACTCCACCACTTAAAACTAAGCCTCTTTCCTCAAGATCTTTAAGATCATTCACAAGTGATTTGAGAACCAGATCAAGACCAAAATATTTGCAATCTTTACATAAAAGAACAAGTTGCATATGGTCTATGTTGGACCTATTATGAGGAAGAATGTCAGCCAAAGTGAGGTAGATAGCAAGTATCTTGTGATTTTTGTTCCTTGAACCTAAAGGATTCACAACCTCGGAGGTATTCCGATACAAGATAAAGCCCAAGGATAACGCCTCGTTTTGGAAAAAGGGAATATCTTTCCATCTCTCACATCTTCAAGTCAACCTTCTGCTTGAGAATAATATAAAATAATATAACAATAATATAATATACCATGGAGGGCGGCGGGCCGACTGTAGGGGGGGCTGTACCTTCACTAAGGGACTGACTGTTTCACTGCCACGCGTGCTCATGCTCCAGGTGTCTCACACACCCACATACCCACATACACACGCCACACGCACGCACGCAAGGAAAAAGGTGTCAGTGTACAGTACTTGATTAGCACTACAACCAATAACAACATGCAGTGTGAGGGACAGGGACCACTATCCTGGAGAATGCCCCACCCACGAGTACAGCCGCAACCGCTCCAAACAAATCTACAAAGCCCAAAAGACCAACCAAAAGAGATTAAATCAGGTCAAATAGGGGCACTGCGGCAGTCAGCAAACTATACACCAATTGCCCATCCAAAGTTTATTGTACCAGGTATATATAGGTTACAAGACTTGACACTAAAGCCTGAGTAGCCTGACATTTACAGCAGTTGAGGCTACTGTCATTCGGATGGCAAATACTATAAATCAGTGGCTAAAGCAACACAAATGTTATTCCCATAAAATCGTAGAACCGGCTTCAGACCTGGCCACTCAACAGAAACCGCTCTCCTCTCGGTCAATGAGGCACTTCACACCGCACGAGCAGCCTCCCTCTCCTCCATCCTGATCCTGCTTGATCTCTCAGCTGCCTTCGACACTGTGGAGCACTCCATCCTCCTGTCCTCCCTGGCAGCAACAGGGATCTGCGGTACAGCCCTCGCCTGGATCGATTCCTACCTCTCCGGTCGCTCCTTCCAGGTTGCCTGGGCTGGTAAAGTATCACCGCCTCACTCCCTCCCCACCGGGGTTCCACAGGGCTCAGTCCTCGGTCCCCTTCTCTTCTCTCTGTACACCCGCTCCCTTGGCTCTGTAATCTCTGCCCAGGGCTTGCCTGAGGGACATTCAGAGCTGGATGGACAGTCACCACCTAAAGCTCAACCCAGGTAAAACAGAAGTAATCTTCATTCCTGCCCTAAACTCTCCCCACCTTGATTTCTCCATTTCTCTAGGTGACACCTTGGTGACATCATCACCCTGTGCGAAGAATCTCGGTGTGGTGATAGACACCAGGCTGTCCCTATCAATGAACATTGCAGCGGTAAGCCGGGCGTGCATATTCTTCCTGTATAACATCAGGAGAATCCGTCCCTTCCTTACCACGTACTCTACCCAGCTCCTGGTCCAAGCAATGGTACTGTCCCGCTTGGACTACTGCAACTCGCTTCTGGCTGGCCTTCCCGCATCTGCCATCAGACCCCTGCAACTCATCCAGAACGCTGCAGCCCGTCTGGTCTACAACCTTCCTGGACACTCCCATGTCACCCCCCTGCTCACTACCCTCCACTGGCTGCCTGTTATAGCTCGCATCAAATTCAAGACATTGGTCCTAGCATACCAGGCAGTCAAGGGATCAGCCCCAACATACCTCCTCAAGATCTTCAAACCCTACACACCTGCCAGACCACTCCGTTCTGCTACCTCAGGACACCTAGCACCTCCCCCCCTCCGCACCTGCGCTTCCTGGTCACGTCTCCTATCGGTTCTGGCTCCACGATGGTGGAATGACCTTCCTGTGGAAGTCAGAACAGCTGAGACCCTGGCCACCTTCAAGCGACAACTGAAAACTCACCTCTTCAGGGTGCACCTCTCCCCGTAATCCGGTTTTTGTTAACTTAGGGACATAGTTGCTTAGTTTTACACATGTCTACTTGTTTATGTATTGTATTAGGCTTAGGCATTATTTTCTGCATTGATTGCTTTATTGCTACCTTTGAATTGTGGCTACGGCGGCACGGTGGTGCAGTGGATAGCACTGTCGCCTCACAGCAAGAAGGTCTCGGGTTCGAATCCAGGCCGGGGGCCTTTCTGTGTGGAGTTTGCATGTTCTCCCCGTGTCCGCGTGGGTTTCCTCTGGGTACTCCGGTTTCTTCCCACAGTCCAAAGACATGCACGTTAGGCTAATTGGAGAGTCCCGTAGGTATGAGTGTGTGAGTGAATGGTGTATGTAGTGCCCTGCGATAGATTGGCGACCTGTCCAGGGTGTATTCCTGCCTCTTGCCCCAATGTATGCTGGGATAGGCTCCAGCCCCCCCACGACCCTGACTAGGAATAAGCGGCTGAAGATGAGATGAGATGAGAATTGTGGCTACAGATTTACCTACAGGGTCCTAGTTTAACTATGTGGTTGCTCCTAGCACCTAGGAACTGTACTTCCCACTAGGGTGGCTTTCAGCTAAACTGTTCTTGACTACGGTTAACACTTTGTTGTACGTCGCTCTTGATAAGAGCGTCTGCCAAATGCCTATAATGTAATGTAATGTAATGTAGAAGGCAAAGCTAACGTTATTCAAATATATTTTTAACAAGGCAAAGCAGATGTTATTCAATTAAAATCTTAGACAAAGACAAAACAGCAGTGACAATGTTCTTAAAAGACAAACACCAATTATTAAAGTAGTTATAAAAATACATCAATTCACTCATTCCTTAAGTCATTCATGGTACATCTTTTTATAACAATGTTTACACTGGTTAAAAAGACTAAATCAGTACTTTAACAAATGTGCATTCAATATTCAATTAATTCACAATTACATTTCTCCATGACGTCGGAAATAATTAATTCTAAGGAGCTAGAGGCTCCGCAAAGCGATTTCTTTGGCTTTACCTTTATAGCAGCAATACATCATAGCGACAATGCATTCAACACTGGATATCCCAATGCACCTATTTCCAAAACAGAATGATGTGTGGTTCAGAATACCTTTTGTAATGCAACCCTGTGAACAGATCGCCCAATAAAAGGTATAAAACATGTACACAAATACTGCTTATACAATACCTTCCGTAGAAAACAGAAGCATTTAGCCTGGAAGCTGGGGGAAATGCCAGTGAAGGCCCATAACGCACCTATTCCGACAATCAATATCTCAAAAAAATACAAACATAGCACACATATTACAGCAAGTACAGAAATGATAAAGAGCATACCTCTCAGCAGCAATCGACTCTACACAAGAACATGCCACAGCATAGAAAAACCAGGAGAAAAGCTTGGTTACAGAGGGTTTTACCTGAGGTATACAGTGGAACCTCGGCCCACGAACTTAATTCGTTCATTGTTGAACCGAAATGTTCGCGAACCGAAATAATTTTTCCCATTGAAATTCATGTAAATCCAATTAATCCGTTCTCCAGCCCCAGAAACACTTTTTTAAAACTTTTATATGGGTTTATGTGTGGCAAAAATATAGAAAGGAATTAAAGATAACCTTAATTATAGAAAAATACATTAATACTAGAATAAAACATAATAATTGTACACTTTACCTTTGTGGTTGATAGTTTCTGGCACAGGTGGATGGTGGAGGAGGAGGATTTAGCCATGTCGTACTGCTTGGCGAGATCGGAAACACGAACACCACTCTCACGTTTAGCTATTATTTCCTTCTTCGTTTCTACTGTAATACGCTTTTAGGCTTCTTAACACCACTATCAGTAGCACTTTTCACTTTCTTGGGAGCCATAATGAGGGCAAATTGAATGGAAATAGCACAAAAATAACGTGTATCAAAGGAGAACACAACGACGAACGATGTAAACAACGCTGAGTATTAAGCACAACTGACGCTATCCACGACTTGCTACGGCGAGAAGCCCACGAGTTTGTGTGTTTGTGCGTTCGTGCACCGAGGGCTTGTTCGCGGGCCGAGTGAAAATTTGTTCGGAAAGTGTGTTCGCGGGCCGATTTGTTCGTGAGTAGGGGCGTTCGCGGGCCGAGGTTCCACTGTATATACTCTTCCGCAAATTAGGTAATTGTCCTGTTACTTCCACATCCACGACCAAAACTATGCAGGGGGCTGCAGGAGACTAGGACTACGGTGGCTGCAAAATGCAAAGTTTATATGCGGGAGATGCATTTCTACCAGATACACAATCAAAGTCAGCTTTTCATGGAGCTTTGAAAGTAAATGTGATTGCCCAACATCATGCATCTTATATAATATAAATTATTCTATTATAGTTTGAATAGTAGAGGCTGGTAACAACAGCTTTGAATGCAACTTTAACCCCCTGAGGTCGACGGGAGCGGCGCCGCTCCCAGCAGCAATAAAAGTATATTACTATTTCTAACTTCGCGATATTTTATCATACACACGCGACAAAAACATTGACAGAAACCTTAGAATCGCGACTTTACGATTTGAGCACTGGCAAATCAAATGGGATTTTTTAAATTAGGTTAATTAGACCAAAAGTAAACCTTGCCTTTTACTCTATTTTTTACCTGTTAGTAACGTCCCCCTTCTATTGACATGGTAACTAGGTGCTAGTTTCGGGGAGGTGTGTGGGGAGGGGCGTCGGGCCATGTGTGAAAACGCCGCGTAAACAACACAAACTGTCGACAATTTGAAGCAAGATTTTATACAGACATACAATTTTATTCAAGATGGAAAGATTTTCTGCGCTGCAGTGTTTGAGAGCATTGATGGAAAGCGACGAGGACAACAACTGACGAAGAGTAAGTAACTATATTTGATTTGCCATGTTATCAAATACTCGTATATATATTCAATATATGAATTCCGCGTCTTGTGACTACATATTCCGCGTGTTGCAACGTAACAAATTGCAATATGCACACAAGATCTATGGAAGAATACTTTTCAAACAGCCTAAAATGTTATCAAAAATCGTATGTAGCATGATCGGTTTCATGATCTCACGTCCTTGTAAAGTCGATTCTTGTTTTTGTTTATTATAAGAGTGCTTCTGTTTAGTTAAATCCGTGTTTGGGATTACGTTTTGGATTTGCTGTTTAGCTAGCTTTGTTTGTTCCAGTTCGTTTATCATTTTGGTTTGTTTTGTGAGTTATTTGCGTGTCGCCTCCGACATTGTTTTGCCTACGTTTGTGGATAATAAAATAAGAGCCAAAATGGCTGCTGCCACAAGAAGCGCTTGTCGTGAAAGGAGAAATGGTAACTCAAATATTGCTTAGCCATTTAAAATCTAAATTGTGAGTTGTTGTTTTAACTCTAAAGAGGCATGAAATCACAAAAAAGTTTAATTGGAAGACCCTTTTTTTTCCTTGGGTCTCAGGAGGATATTATGTGCATTATTGTTAGGCTGTATGACTTGTAATATGTGGCATTCCCTGTATATACTGTATAGTAGTTTGTGTGCTGTTTTCAATAAATCTTCCAAAATGAAAAAGCATATATTCTTCTGCATGGCTCACTGACTTGCTTACTCTGATGGCCTTTGAGAGAGATGGCCCATCTGACAGATCTTAGAGGTGTGGACAATGAATAATGAATATTCAGGTATTTAGCATTTAGCCCTCCCACAGCCTGAAATAAATGTGACCAGTTCTGATAAAAACAGGTTTTTAGCTATTTAGATCTCAGATGTGCTAAACTGTTTTCACACCCTTACATAACCAAGACCTTGATGAACAAACGCACATTGGCAAAACAATTCGTCACTATAGTTTAGTGTGTGCTTTCACAACTTTTGTGACAGCAGAAAAATTTACTATTTTTAACTTGTGTGTTTGTAGATCTATTTACAAGCTGCATATGATACTGACCAAACTATTGATGGCATACAAATGTAGCTGTGATTGTCCTTCAAATAAAAATATCAAACACTTTGGAGTAAGTGTGTGTTAAATTGATGAAATTGAGATAAATATCAGACCATGCCAAAATTACAAACCATCTCAAAGCTTAGCACGGACCTCAGAGGGTTAAATGAAAGTGTAAAATTTCTCAAAAGATAGACAGTTGTGTGAAAAGTGTGTGTGATTGCATACTAGCTAGCTTATAAAGTGCACAAGTTCAACATAGCTAGCTTTTGCGAATGTAAGAAAACAAGCATTAAATTGCCACTCAAAAAATATTCAACAGTTCAGATAACAAAACATATTTGCCTTTTAACGTACCTAAGCCAGTTATTTCACTCATTTTCCACACCCACTAATTGCAACCCCTAACCTTATCAAGAGCAAATCCCACATATTAATGTCAAGTATCTCCCATAATCAACACTGTGTATGGTTGGAAATGCAGGCTGAAATTGGTAGCTAACCAGCTAATTTAAACATCAAACTGTTAACATGTAGCGAATGACTACACAGATTCATTCAAATGAATGCACAGATGTAACCAGTGACAAAAAACAAATAACAAAAAAATACAGCTAGCAAGCAAACTAAAAACCGACAACTAACCGCCAATTTAGCCATCATGGCACATGGTCAAGAAAGTAGCTAGCTACGTAATGTTAATTTTAGCTGACTGACTTTAAAATCATCGAGATATAGATGTATAATATGGGTGACAAATAGTTAAAACATACAGTTAGCTACTTCCCATAATCAGCAATTCAAAATGTTAGTTATGCATTACCAATCAAACTTAAAGTCAGGTAGGTTTCAAAAGGTTTGTCGTCTTGCTTGGTACTTTTGAACATAGGCTACGCAACTAAGTTTGATCAGTCCATCACTGGTAGGGTAATTTGTTAACTTACCAATGATGGACTGATCAAACTTAAAGTCGGGTATGTTTCAAAAGTTTGTCGTCTTACTTGGTACGCAATTAACGTTTGAGGACGCGAACTGCATACTGGCATACCACTTATGTGCACCCCTGCCTATACCGCTATAAATACATGAGTATCAGATTGCATACAAATACCTAAATATAAATAAACCACAACAAAGTAAATGATATAGGCTATACCTGCTGTAGCAGAACCCGGGGTGTTGAGTTGCAACTCCGCCAGTGATCAATAATAAAAGCGATAAACAAAGTAAAATGCCAACCAGTTTTGTTTATTCTTTCAAGGGGGAAAGGGAAGGGGAAGGGAAAAAGGTCAAGTCCACAATCCTTGTTCGTAATCCAATATCCAAATCCAATATCCAGTCTAATAGTCGGTACACAAAGGGGGGCCCTCAAACAATCCAAGTGACAGGAATCAGCCCCTTTAAATAGGCCTCAGCTGTATGTAAATTTAGGTGGGCTGCAGGTGCGTTCCCACATTTCCTGTCCGGCCATACAGGGAAAAGGGGTGAAGCTAGCGTCCCACCACGTACCTCCCGTCAATCACTCGCCCTCGGGCTGGCTCTGGGCAGCTGCCACACTACCTAGACTAATAAATAATAATAATAATAATAATAATAATAATATTATAATTATTTTATTATTTGGCAGGTAAAAGGTCGTTGGGTTTGTCTGGGTATCTAAATATGCAAGTGTTTGTCTGGGAGAAGGGGGCGGGGTGGGGGGAGCCTAAAAAACTAAAAATGGTTTGCCTAGTGTAGTCTATCCATTTAATCCGGCCCTGCTGACAGCCTTCAGTTGTTTGTGAACTGGTTGACTGAACAGGTCTTCCTTTTAAATTTACTGCAATTATTACATCCTGTGATCTTTTCTGTGACTTCATTGAATGTTTTATTACATTTCAATGTATTGTTCTGTCAATGCTGTGAACCTATTTTGGCAATTTTCCATATGCATTATATAGTAAATATACAGTGGGTTCGGAAAGTATTCAGACCCCCTTAAATTTTTCACTCTTTGTCATATTGCAGCCATTTGCTAAAATCAATTAATTTCATTTTTTTCCTCGTTCATGCACACACAGCACCCAATATTGTCAGAAAAACACAGACTTGTAGAAATTTGTGCAGATTTATTACAAAATAAACACTGAAATATCACATGGCCATAAGTATTCAGACCCTTTGCTGTGACACTTGCATATTTAACTCAGGTGCTGTCCAATTCTTCTGATCATCCTTGAGATGGGCCTACACCTTCATTGGAGTCCAGCTGTGCTTAATTATATTGATTGGACTTGATTTGGAAAGGCACACACCTGTCTATGTAAGGTCCCACAGTTGACAGTGCACGTCAGAGTAAAAACCAAGCCATGAAGTCCTAGGAACTCTCCATAGACCTCCGAGATAGAATTGTGTTGAGGCATAGATCTGGGGAAGGGTATAAAAACATTGCTAAAGCATTGAAAGCACCCAGAACAGTGGGCTCCATCATTGTGAAATGGAATAAGTTTGAAACCACCACAACTCTTCTTAGAGCTGGCCGTCTGGCCAAACTAAGTAACCGGGCAAGAGGGACATGGTCAGGAGGTGACCAAGAACCCAATGGCCACTCTAAGAGAGCTTCAGAGTTCCTCTGCAGCGATGGGAGAACCTGGTAGAAGGACAAACATCTCTGCAGCACTCCCATCAATCAGACCTTTATGGTAGTGGCTAGACGGAAGCTACTTCTGAGTGAAAGGCATATGACAGCCCACCTGGAGTTTGCCAAATGGTACTTAAAGGACTCTAAGAGCATCAGGAAAAAGATTATCCGGTCTGATGAGACACAAATTGAAATTTTTGGCCTGAATGCCAAGTGCTACCATAAAGGTCTGATTGATGGGAGTGCTGCAGAGATGTTTGTCCTTCTACCAGGTTCTCCCATCGCTGCAGAGGAACTCTGAAGCTCTCTTAGAGTGGCCATTGGGTTCTTGGTCACCTCCCAAGAACCCTTGGTGCCTTTCCAAATCAAGTCCAATCAATATAATTAAGCACAGCTGGACTCCAATGAAGGTGTAGGCCCATCTCAAGGATGATCAGAAGAATTGGACAGCACCTGAGTTAAATATACAAGTGTCACAGCAAAGGGTCTGAATACTTATGGCCATGTGATATTTCAGTGTTTATTTTGTAATAAATCTGCACAAATTTCTACAAGTCTGTGTTTTTCTGACAATATTGGGTGCTGTGTGTACATGAACGAGGAAAAAAAATGAAATTAATTGATTTTAGCAAATGGCTGCAATATGACAAAGAGTGAAAAATTTAAGGGGGTCTGAATACTTTCCAAACCCACTGTAGCTGCTGAGTTTATGGGAGGTTATGGGAGGTTTCCTGAATTCTACCATTCCAACTGTCAAACAACTGTATGAAGTCAACGAGAAGGCAACAAGAGAGAGCTTCTTCAATGCCTCCGTTAAATAATAAATTAAATCGTGCTGCCTCATTTATTTATGCTTTTTGACAGCTGTTTTCCCCATGGCAATGTCCGTCTCAGACTGTCATTCTTTGAGATTTTGTGTCTTTATGTGCCAGTATATTGTAATACGTGTCGTGGTCTAAAAATAAGTTGAAAGTAGGATATTGTTTCACTCAGTCATTGATAGAAATGCATCTCAAAGTTGTTTGTGCATCTGTTTTACTCCTCACATTTACAATTAACAACATCATTTTATTGTTTTGCACTGATGCACTTGTATTCTGGCAAAAAAATACATAGTTATTTTTCATATATTTTTGTTAAAAAAATTTCCGTTATGACTGATCCTTATGGCTCTTTTACATTTTATTTTTTTGGAAATTACTTTCCTATGCCTTAGAGCTATAATTGATTGAAAGGGCTCTAATTGATGAAAGGGACCTGCACAGAGGCCTCCCAACCCTTTCTCTTGGTGGTAATAGGGCTGTCATATTATATTTGAATATAGAATCTAATTTCGAATCGAGTTTCAAAGATGAATGGGTAGATTCAATATATGTCTATTTTTTAAATATAAAATGCATTGCCCATAAGATAACCAAATGGTAACACAAATGACCACGAATGCAATAGACATTTTTAACATAATGTTTTGAGTAGCCTACCCTATTCTCTGATATTTTTTCCAAGATGTTATCTTATGTGTTTGATGGAGTATTGTTTGTCTTCATATTTTGCACTTTGCAAATTGCCAAGATGATCTGTTTTGTCTAAGCATGCGGGTATCACTTTAAATTACACAAGGCTCCAGTTAAAACATAGTGATAGCACAGAACTCGTTGTATTTGGACCTAAGTCAATATAAGTTTGCTTGTACAAATGAGAATTTCTCACAATTTGCAAAGGAAACAAGGTGACTTTTCCAGTGAATATTGAAGAGGATTTTAAACTAAGGAAAGGAATCCCCCGCTCAAGAATGTATTTTACGAAAGTGGTACTCAAGACTATTTCCCAATATTGACAGGTCTGTAACAGGCATATTCGAATACTATGAATCAATGAAAGTTCTCTGAATATTGAATATCATTTTTTTGTTAAAGTGATCACCCTAAAAAGAAATGCTTCTGTAAAACAGGAATTTTTAAAAATGAGCAAAGTGCTCTCAGTCAAGGAAGTTATTTACCACCTTGTCACACACCACGTGACAATCCCTGGACGGGAATAGAGCAGTCTGGAAACAGAGTGTATTTTTTTGGTCCACGGACCAGATTTTTATTGTTTCTTGATAAAAGTGATCTGATCCCCGACACGGGCAGAGAACTAGACCAGGAGCTTTCAACAAATAAATAAAACTAAATCCGTCCATCGCCCTCACGGGTTCAGGACACAAAAACCATAAACTTTAAAACACAAAACTATCACAAAATAAACTGAAACTTTCCAGTTCCGTTTTCTTTCTTTCTTTCTTTCTTTCTTTCTTTCTTTCTTTCTTTCTTTCTTTCTTTCTTTCTTTCTTTCTTTCTTTCTTTCTTTCTTTCTCAGTTGCTTTTTCTCCTCGGTCTCCCACGCCTTTTCCTTCCTTGTTCCAGCCACCTACTGAAGAGAGCAGACACGTTTTAACGCACACAGATGTAATTATTAGACCCAAGACCGGTGTGTGGGCTGGCTGCTCTGCCAGTAGGCGTGGCCTACCCTAATCACCCTGATTAGCTGCTGAGACCGACGCCTTCCACACACCTCTTTGAGCATGACAGAGGAGGTATCATTAGAAACACGACAATGTTAAAGAGGATCGTGATGATCAAGAATCATCCTCTGGTGAAATTGAGCATTCGGAGGAGGAAATAGTCTCTCATTGTAGTCTCTCATTCACAAACTGAAAATATCTTCTTCCTCAGCCATCACCTACAAGAGCAAGAGATGTTCATGGCCAAAAATGGAAAAATAGCATGGTCTCCATCACCACCAAAATGTCAGGGTAGACTATCAGCCACCAACATCCTCAAAATGGCTCCAGGGCCTAGCATGTCCATGACAAACCTGCCTGTGGTTCTAGCTGGTAGAATGTGCAAGATGCCGGGTCTGTTCCTTTCGTAATAACTACAAGACCAGTACCATATGCTTGAAATGCAGAAAGTGTATCTGCAAACAAAAAGCAGTCACTATCATCTATCATCACACTATCATCTATCTGTCCATAATGTGCAGTGATATAAATAGGTGATAAGCCCACAGTACAGTAATTGTGTTATACATTGATTAAAAATGTTCTTGGTCTCACAAACAATACATATTGATTGAGTAAAATTGACATGCAGCATAATAGATGCTATTAAACACACAGAATATGAAAACAAGATCAAAAACACATTAGCAAATAGCAAGAAATACCTCTGCAAATAGTTAATACACATACATTCTGTGCATCATGTGCTGTGTAATGAAAATAAGTAGTCCATTGCATGCTTTGTAATGACAATTAGTGTTGTAGTGTAAAGTAAATGTTTTCTATATTAGCTAAAAACAAGTTGGCAAGTCACAGCAGCGATTGGTGAGGGAGGAGCATTTATTTTAAATGGAGAGGAAAACCTTTGCTGAAGGCATGCAAACTGTCAACAGGAAAGGATGACAGAACCGGTGTCTTGGCCATGTGCTCTTTGATATCAAACATGTCGCATTTGCCGCTGATTCTAAGCAGAGTATAGGGTCAACTAAGCCAGCCCGTTTAGATAAAATGGCAAAATATAAAAAATAAACAATAAATAAATATTAAAGAGAGAAACATAGTGTGGAGTGCGTCGGTCTCGGCAACAGGGGAGTAGCAGAGTTGCCTGTTTCGTTGCCACAGTATTGCTGTGGAGGACCTTTGGAGCAGTTGGACTTTCCGGGGCCAGGCTTAGCAATCTCGCGGTTTGTGAGATTGCTGGTAGGTGCCCGGAAAGCTAGCTCCGAAGGTCATGCGACAGCTCTCTGTCCCTTCTGCCAGTACATTCTCCTTTTCCTGGTTCTGCATTGTGGCAAACGGCTAGCGGAGTGGGGCGGCGGAGTAGTCCACTCTCACTTACCTAATTGTGGCTGATTGGGGACAGCTGGGGTCAGTCCAATAAAATAAGTGCTGATTCCCCAGTTCCTGACTTCTCCTGGCTTGAGCAAACAGTGTGGAAAGCTAGGTCTTTGTGATGTTAACAGAGTCGTTTGTTAACCAACAACTGAATAAATGTGTTATTCCTAAAATCTTATCTTGTCTTCCTGGTTTCATGTTTCAGCCTTGAGTCGGTTGTAACAGTCTGAATCAATCAGTGTTAATTGGAGTGAATGTCAAGTTAATAATTCACTTGATAGTTTGTGTCTATGAGTGAGTGTGGTGTATGTGAATTGTGTTGTTAATTGATTGTGATTAGGTGTGTGAACAACAGACGTGTGAGTCCCACCTGAGCCGGGCAAAAAGTAAGCCTATTTAAGAGAAGGTGGGGCATCAGTGTCGATCATGTCGTTCACGTGTGCATGCGTGTGTGTCGTGAGTGCTAGTTGTGTGGTGTGTTGGTCTTGTCGTTCATGTGTGCATATCGTTGGTGTGAATCTTGCCGTTTAATGCGACAGTGACGTATCAGTGAGTTGTTCCCCGGAAGAGGGTTTCCACGTTGGAGGATACGGAGTCTGTGTGTGTTTGTTAAGCGTGACTGAGTAGAGTGCTTCCTGTGTGTGTGATAAAAGAGAGAGGGCTTACACTGAAATAGTGGAGAGTGTCTTTGGGTGATTGTAAGAGAACTCGAGACTGAAAAGTTAGTGTCTCTGTGTGCATGGGTTTAGGAATCACTAGAAAAGTCATGAAATATGTGTGTGCCTGTCAAAGTTAAAGAGGAAATCTGGACGGAGAAGGCGCGGTGTCTGTTATATGTTTAATCGTGTTAAATGTGGGGGAAACACTGAAAAGTTGTGGCCTTCCATGTGTGTCAGTGTTGTTCCCCGGAAGGGGATTCCCACCTCCATGGAGGCAAACTTTAATTAGTTTGTTTATTTTAGTTTAATAAATAACTACAATAATTCACTGGAAATACTTATTATGTTGCCTTTATTTGTATTTATATCAAATCAAATCAAATCAAATCAAATTGAGTGCATTGTCACAAAACGCTTAACAGAAGGGAACCCAGGCCTAAACCCCCCAAAAGCAAGCCTATATCACTATCAATATCAATATCACACTGGGGTGTGCTTCACTGCACAGGCTGTTGACATATCTTTCTATATTTTTTCCTTACCCTTATTTAATGTGACTGGGGAGAGAGTTTTTGATGGGGAGACAGAAATTACACCTTCATACCAATTTTAAGTCATCATTCATTCTTATGCAAATTATCTTTAGCCTTTGCTGGCATTAGCACGGCATGAGTGCTGGAGACCGCAGAGGCCACATCTGCACTTTCAATGAGCGAGCGGGAACAAATGGTGAACAGGGCCTGGGTTTGGCTCTGCAGAGGAAAGCTACAGACAAATCCAGACATCACAGGTCAGTAATCAGAGGGCTCATGGAACGACTGAAGAACAGAGAGAGAGAGAGAAAGAGAGGGGTCTGCTTTCCCAGGAGGGTAATGTCACTGCTCTCAGCTGAGTCTGGTCCGTCAACATTTCCGCAGTGATGAGAAAAGCCATGGTTCTGCGTTCAGAAGGATTTCTGATTTTGCACGGATTTCAGCTGAATGACCATTGCGGATGATAGGTGGGCATTTTATTCATAATTTGACCTTGGCATCACCAACCCCTCAGAGTATCACTGTCTGCAAATTGCTTTTTCTGTTCACAGCCCCCTTGAACCTATAAACACCCTCTGGAAGAAAAGCATAAAAACGTACCATAATATTTACACAGGCAAAACTGAAGGGTGTTGGGTGTTTTACATTGTAAGGAGCAAAGTATGGTTTTGTGAGAATAAAGCAGATTGTGTTGATTTTGAAAATGAAATCATAATTGTGATGAAGGCTTTGTGTGGACTGGGTAGTTTGTGGTTTATTGTTTCTCTGACAACATAAGGCACCACTGAGGGCCTTGTCAGGGAATTTGTGTGATTATAATGGATGTCATTCTATGTGCTGTCTAATTATGGCTTGCTTTTGGAGAGAGGCTGCCATGGTCTGTATGGCAGCATATCTCAAATAATGATTCTTTATATCTGCTCCAAAGATCCCAGACGTTCCTTCTGCCTACATTACACCGACGATGGCATCTCATAATGCCTGCTGCTCAGTCTTCTGACCGCCTCACTGTTTATTTTCTTTTCTTTTCCCTGCCGCAGTTCCTGGCTTTGAAAAGTGCTTGTGAAAACAGCAATTGAGCTCTGATTGCAGATGTTTAAGATAAATAGGTCACATCCTGGTCACTCCCTTAATTAGGACTGGAAGCCTGGGATAGTAGAGTAGATTATTTTCAAATCATTGCATCGAATTCTTCTTGAGACTCAACAACAACAAAAAAATGCCTAATGAGAGTGATGGACAGAATCATTATTTTCAAAATCCTGTTAAGAGTATTTACTCCAGAAATGTCAAGCTTGCCCTCCAATGCTCTGTTAAGTTAAAAATGAATCAGGGATGAGATACACGTTCTCTTTGGAGAACACATCATGCCTGGGAGATAATCCTCACTGAAGCAAGCCAAAGTTTATCCATCTCTGGACCTTAGAACCATTTTTTTGAAAGGTTTTGCCAAATGCTTTTCTTTTCAGTTGCCCTCAGAAACAGTGTTGTTTCTTTGTTGTTTCTCTTTGCCTCTTCTTCATGTCCACCCATGGAAAGAATCAAGTTTTTCCCCCCATACTCAACAGTCTCTTAATATACCAGGTAGCAAGAATTTGAGCTGTCTCTAACTAACAATTTAGTGAAATTAATTAAGTGTGCGATGTTGGCTTTGAATGTAAAAAGGTGGCGGACATAATAAATAATAAATCAATTATTACAGTGTTAATGGGTGAATGAATTGGATAAATGAGTCCAGATCCGAGTGTCTAGGTTCATGTGTATGTGTTATCTGACAGTCTTAATAGTGAAAGAGAGTAAATATAAACAACTGGATTATGATAACCATGTTTATCTTCTAGTATGTTTTTATCACAGAAATGGCTTCCAATCTAGAAATGGCAAAACTTTGCTTTCTGTGTATTTGTCAATTTTACAGAAAGGAGTATTAGTACATTATCATACAGCCAATCTTGCAACCATGAGGTTGCAGGTTTGAATGATTGGTATTACACAGCTGTCATACCTGTGAGGAAAAGAGTTTAGCCTGAACTGTAAATGTCCACCCGTGGATTACTGTGTCATCATATGATATGAATATTCACTTCTGGGAAAAAGTCACTCTTTTGCCATATGGTACTGGATTTTATTTTGGATTAAATAGTACTTATTCTTGAATGCTAAATCAGTTTTGGTATTTTAGCAACGCAAACATGTGCAATACATGGTACAATAGGGTGGGGCTTGCAGTTGCATCATGTATGTGTTTTACTTTGTTTGTTGATGTGACAAACTCCTCTACTCTCATTCTACTCTCAAGTTTGACTGTCCATTATGCCCATGATGTAATATAAGATCCACTAAGGATCTTATATATACACTCTGGATCTTAGATTGACAAGGCTAACATAGAAAGTAAATGCAACAAATGCAATTTTGTAATGCAGACGAACAACAAATTTCTTCCAAGCACATAACTGGTGGAATTATTCAATTTCTCCAATCCACATTGCCACTTACCTTCTAGAAGCTAAATTAAATTATCACTGAGACATGACAGCTCTCAGATCACAAGGATGGCATTCAATTCAATTACCGGAGGCAGACAAATGGACCCATCAGCTAAATCCCAAAGTTCCATTCCCCTTATTTATTTACTCGCCTATTTATTATTTATTTTTCTAGATGTGACATCTTTAGTATTGCTTGACTGAAAATAATTACTCCTGTTTCATATATTCAATTAGCCTGGGGAAACTCGGTACTCAAGCACAGTGTCCTGTAAATCAATTTACCCGTATCGGTGTTCACACTGAGCAACAAAAATAATACACAGATTTTTAGAGTGTATATATATATATATATGTGTGTGTGTGTGTGTGTGTGTGTGTGTGTGTGTGTGTGTGTGTGATTAATGCATTCATTATAATTATGTGGGAAAAATTACAATTATTTTGTGCATGATAATAAGGTTCCATCGTACATGGATTTAGATGTTACATTGGTGTTCTGGAACCCGAAAGCACGTTATTAAACACTTTTATATTGAGCCCAAAACATGGATTTTCGTGACCATGACAAAAAGAAACAACCCAAAGCTCTCTTTTCTCTCAGAGCAGCACAGGGGTAAAGAGCTGTTGGGGCACCACATAAAAAAAGTTAACATGCAAGAGTAAACTTAAATAGATTTTTTTTTTAAACAAAATTGCGATAATTACGACACCACATTGTGGCAGCAGGTTGACATAAATGTGTTTGGAGAGACACTGAGTAAACAAAAGTATTCAAGCGCATTTCATTTGTGGATTCCTTTGCAATTCTAATGACAGATGGATAGCATGATCATTCAATATTAAATTATTCATCTAAGTAACTCAATCACAAAATTATAAAGGATTTAAAATGAAGACAGAATTTCCAACAATTATTATTCTTTATCGTGCCTAAAATGGGTTTCTGTTGCAAAATGGGACAAAGAAAAATGAATGAATTAATAAATGATATATGTGATTGCATGTGTAGACATACATAATAATGGAAATGAAAACGAATCTGTTGCGCCAATGTGTAACAGTGCATAACCTGGTGTAATGACCACAAAACCTGGACTTTGAGCAGTGAAAGAATGTAATATGATCTGATGAGGTGTCTTTTACTATTTTCTTACATCTGGATAGGTTTATGTTTGGAGAAAGCCAAAGAAACCCATCAACCAGGATTGCCTGTTCCCAGCTGTTAAACATGGTGATGGATCTGTTATGGGATGGGAAGCCATCTCTAGATTATTACTCTACATAGTAGAATGATGGCCACGGAATAAAAAACCCATTTTAGGTGACTAGGTGCACCCTATGGTGCAAACATTGTTTCCTCAAGATGTTCCCATATTTCAAGACAATAATAGCCCCACGGAAAATGCTAAGCGGATTCAAGAGTGGTTTCATGAACACCAGGATGAAGTCAAACACCTTTCGTGTCCTCTCCAGTTGCCTGATCATCATTCAGAATGGGAATGTTCTGGAACGTAGAGTTCGGAGTCGATTTTAAACTGCCCTCATCTCTCAAAGAGCTGGAGGCTTTCCTTCTTGAAGAATGGTCTAATATGCCACTAAAAACTATTAAACACTTGTACAACAGCATTCCAAGAGGGACTGAAGCTTTTCCGAACTCCCTATTAGTTAATAAATATTCACATATAGGTTGGTGTTTCCATTATTTTGTCTACCCCTCTGTATATCTTGGAATAATTTGGAATGATAAAATAATCACAATTGTTTAATACTGACATAAGTGGCTGGTGACATTTATCATACATAGGTTACATTATGGTTAGGGATTTATGTGAAATTCTCATTGTTTATACAAAATAATTGACAGATCTTTTGGACCCCACAGTGAATCAATGACAAGAGACAGGGAACTCCTTTGTTGAGCACTTGTTGCAACATTGTAATTATGAGATTAGCATTTTTGGATATGTACTTTTCATAAAATTGTATGGTACTACACCATTTTAAAATTAGAACATAAACCTCATAATTAGAACATAAACCCTCTCATATCTCTCTATTTAAACTTTCTTCAAGTGATTCATTTTCTTTTTTTGCGGGGTGGGGGGTGTAATTATTGCACATATTGTAAATCACCTCATAAGACATTCATGCAAGAGACTTAGAAGACAGCAGCCATTGGACTAAATAGATTTGCATGATTAAAAGGAGCCTTTGTTTGTGTTTCTACATGCAGGATGGCTGAAATAGATCGATGATGGAGATAATAGAACCAAATAATTACTCCAAATGCCAACCACTGCTTTTTTATTTACGGAAGATGATGGATTTAATCAGCTGCCAATACTAGATGCAGCTTGCTTTCTTATCAATCATTGCACCTTGAATCAATTTAATACCTACCGCAATTGGTTATATAAAATGTGCTTAATTGCATTTATGATAAACACTTCCTGTTTGTTTGTTACACAAGTGAAGCTGATTAAATTTCATTGAGGGTCACTAATAAGATGACAACATTTCTTTATGCACCTGGAAAGGATGTGCACATTTAAACACAGCATGAGAAAAGGGGCTCATGTCTGTCCTGAAATATTTTTCTGATCTTTTAGTTCTCATTGGTCACAAACGATTAAAACGACAACATTGGTTTTATCAGAGTGGAGTGGAGTAACAGTCAAACATTGCACACGTTAATCCGCTCGGGGACTTTTTACAGGCACAGTTGATGCAACTTCTATTTTTAGTTTTATTTTATCCAATTCCCTTTATCCAATTCCCCGGTTTGGCACTGAAAGGTAACATTCACTGCAAACAATGGTTGAAGACCACTGTCTTTTACTGCTATAATTAGAATTGATCAATTGAATACTCACGACAGGCTATATTATATAATCTAAATATAAGAGTACACACTTTCTATGCCCACAACCGACTTAACGAACAAATATACATTTTCATGTGATTCACCCCTTATTACAATGCAGCCATGATTTGTTAATAAAAAATAAAGAATTTTACATAAGCCAGAACAGTCGATTCTTGTAAATGTCAGAGAGAGGGAAATAACATACAGTATATCTCATGAACCAGCTCAAAACCCTCTCATCACCGACCAATGGGTTCAAACCCACAGTTTGGCATCAGCATCAGTTGCCGTTTGAGATATTCCTAGTTTCTGACATGCAAGTGCATTTAAAGTACATTTGCTGGCCATGATGAGAATGCATAAAAGGAAACCTATTGCATTGTTCAAGGCATATAAGCAGGTATTTTTACTCTGGCAATATCATATAGGTGTCACATTACCAGACGCCAGCCTTCTGAAATGTTAACATGTTGTAGTTGGCTGCAAAATATTACTTTCGAGCTGTGATCATTTTCAATTTGAACAACAAAGACAAGTGCTGTTGATGGCAGGAAATTAAGGACTTTTTATTAGCTGAATTAATTTAACATGCCATTGTCCCTGCCAAGCTGTTTATATTGTGTTTAGATCTTCTCACTCCATCTGCCTATGTATCTGTATGTGCCAAGTCAGTTCATCCTAGTTCCACTAGTGCTTAGCTGTCTTCACAGTGCCTTTCATTAGGAAAACAGACAGCATTTTGATACTGGACATAGTCATAAATAACCAAGTGTTCTCAGTGAAAATGCATTCTGAAGATTACACCTATGGTATGCCAGCACTCTCCACAGAGTGACGCTTACCGTTAAGACGGAAAGATTATTTTAACTCTTTTTTAGAGTATTTAATGCATCACCATATCAATGAGCTATTCAACATTCATTGGTATTGCATACAAGTAATACATCCAAAAACACATGGATGCTATTGTCATTAATCCATTGGTAAGTAATCGCAAAGCTTTCTCTTAATTGGTTCTCTTTCCTGCGTTAGAGAATGTAACTGGAAATATGGGGCTTAATTTAGTAAAAATCAACTGAATCATTTCAAATAATTGGGTACACATTTAGCTGAAATCCCTCTGTATACTTAAACAGTTCTGTGAAAATGAGCATGTGTTTTTAATGAGCATTCAACTGACTGATCCAAGGATTTTGTTGATTTCGGCCAAAGAGAACAAAGAATACATATATCCACAAGTCCAGATAAAGCAGATATAAGAAAATGCTGAACAATTTTGTGATGTATTGCATGCCTTCCATTTACCTCAAAGAATTCATTTTCAAGGTGGCACACAATTTGTGAGCAGTGGAAAGAATTTGGATCAACTTAATTGCTGCTCTATGGACATGCAGAAGGTCACATTCCAAATTACACATTCTGTGGAGACCCATTAATGGTCACCATAACAACCAGTGATGCTGAATTCCACTTCAGTTTCACAGGTCCAACCTCAAGATTAGTTACGTTTGCAACTTTATTAATGAGGGGACTGTGTGTGTGCGTGAAAGGAATGCAGGACTGTGTGGAAATACAGAGTGTTTCAAATGGTGAATACCACTTTCCAAAGTGTGTTGATCTAGCTAGCTTGCTGCCGTTTTTATCTTCATAGCCAGGGGACATGTCCTGGAGACACATTGTGTATTGAAGAGTGCATGTTTAGCCTAACACTGGTATATTAAATGACATTTCTGGTTCACTATTATGAGGGCCTGCAGGCTTTTTTGTCTATCTTGGTTTGATGGCTTTGTGTATCCTGTTAACGCAGCAGTGCTCTGTTATTTTGTGCAAGGGTGGGAATATTTTGTGCTTCATTGGTTACCAGGTTCAATTAATCATGTATTATTAATAGTGCAGCATGTATAACACCTTCATTAAAATCTTATAAACCCTTTGTAAATCATTCCTAAGCAAATGCAGTGCTCTACAAAGAATGCTAATCTAAAATGTGACTCTCAAATCTTTCATCTCTGTAACCCTCTGAATGGCGAACAGAAGTTTCTTAGGAATGTTTCAAAATATTTTTGTGAATGACATTCATCACTTGAACATTTCTATTTTCAGGAACTGCTAATTGTGGAATGTTTTCCTTGCATCAATCAGTGTATGCTATTTTAATAGGCCTTTAAACAATACATGTGTGCCTTGCATTTTAAGATGACTATTTTGATACGGATGAATCAAAAATACATGCATCCTCCTTGAGTGATCATTTTTTACAATTCTCAGAGGATTAGGAGAAAATAAGTACACAAGTCCAGTTTTCCTCTGGCCTTCATGCATGGCAAAGATATTTGATGTTTGAATTATTTATTGCGTGGATGCATTTGTCAATGTGACATGAGTATTTTGACAGACAGGAAGGATGTATGGTGACTGAGAATTGCAACATCCTGACAGCTCAAAGACATTGAGGGCAGTGAGAGTGGTAATGTGCAAATGCACGCAATCTCCAATGGGGGTGTAAGAAAATATCAATTCTTACTTTGATTCTGGTCTGTCTCCTCAGTGTTCAGAACAATATTCATGATTAGTATAAAAAAAATGTTTAGGCCATGCTCCGATGAAGGCTATTTTGCCACATCTGTGTAGGTGTTGGTGCTATACTTAGGTTGTGGATTTTGTATTCCTTTTTGGACATGTCATTATAACAAAGCCCTCCAAGCCAGTGGCAGCTGGTGTAATTTCAGTTGGGTGGGGTTATACCATACAACACCGCCCCCCACCACTCCCACCACTGTACATACACACCTTCACCCCCAACAACCGCATCCAACCTTCTCAGTAATATTATTTTATTAAACATAGACAAAATACTGTTCAAAATAAACAAAAAAAGTGACAAATAAATCAACAAATATAATTTAGTTAAGCTATCCTAATCAAATTAATTTACTCATTTCCCATTTAACTTAACAATAAGTCCCTTAGAAGTTTTAAATAAATAAAGTTATAATTTAACTCTAAACATTCCAGCCTCACCTTCTGTTTTTCCATTAAACTTCTCCGTTGTAAAGGGACCCAACACTGTTCAGAGCTAAAGCAACATTGTCAGCTTGAGTCTAAGATGAAGATGCCATTGTTGACTTCATCGAAATCTATTTAAAACTACAACAAAGCTAGCTAGCTAGTAGTAACTATTAGCAATGAGTTGTTTACACCCTGTCCACACAGGCTTGTCTGCGTCACTTCTGGCTCAAACCCCTCGAAACAACATGGCACTGGGAATACAAACACTACTAATGGTTACAGTGGGTACTGCAGCTTAGTGCATTAGTTCTATTGCAGTCAAATTACAGTCAGTCCTCCACGGGCGTCAATTTCACCACCCTTAATGGATCTGGATGGATGTGCTAAAAGCTAAGCTAAAAATTGGCCTTCACTTCACTTCACTATATGTGCATGCTCCAGCTCCCTGGCCCTCAAAATGCACTTGTGGCTTGTTTAAAGTGGTAGGCACAGCTATGTTTTACATTGAAAAAAGGAAGTAACTCCAATAAAACACATTTTATTGCAGATAATCTACATTTCTAAACACTGTTAATACTATTGACTTCAAAATACATACAAAATGATCAAATTCTAATAACAAAAAAAGTTTAAATAAAGCTGGTGCAGTCGTTATCAGATGTTAATTATCAGGCAAGGCTGGCTGATGGTACAATGATTATTTAATAATCAAATGATCTACTGCTGAACAATTTGTTCATGCAACCCCCAGTCATCAATTTGTTTGTGCAAGTATGCACTGTACCCTACCGTAGCCCTTAGAGGTCTTGGGCTATTTTGTCTTGTTGTCGAGGACAAAAGACAGGTCGTCAATTTTGTCGTCAGCATCACTCTCGATGTCAGACTCCTTACCAATAATTTCGTCATCCTCGACGTACAAAAGCAAGGTTTGTGGTACATTTAGCATTCGCCTCACACGAGGCTCAACTCGTCTTATTTCTCCTCCACAGAAACTTCAATTCCAACTCCAAAAACTAGGAAGGCATTTTTTTCTGTTTCATAATATGACAAAAAACCCAGAAGATATTCAAACAAATGTGACGCCTGCCTCACATACTGTATGCGCTTTTACGCACGCGTAAATATAATTTTTATATCAAATTTAAATGATAATATCTCTGTTTTTACTTGGTCTTTCAACGTCATTCAAAAAACTAGCATGGGGTTTCAAGCCAGCACTTTCGAGTGAAGTTGACGGCAATGCTCAAAGTGACTTCGTTTTAAAGCTACGGCATCTTGAACCAGTTACTGATTTGATCACGTCGGCGTGATCGGCGACTCCTAAGGGTTAAAGACCCATGACCTGTTGTATTTAGTATTTTCTCAAACCACCCCTCCCCCAAAATGAATTCCTGGCTGTCAGGCACAGATGGATAATTTTCTGAAATCTCAAATATTTAGCAATTATTTTATTACGTGCGTCTGAATTCACCTTTTCCTTTCGGGGGGTTATTTACTTCTAGAAATAGCAAGTATTTACTTAGAGGGCATTGAAAGAAAACATACAAGAATGTATTGTATATGTGTGTGACTGGTCAATAAAACTGCTCTCATGGTTCCTTGTGTCAAGCCTGGAAGCACGGTCAGGGAACAGCTCACTCCATTTTTCTTTTTTCTACTCAGTCAGCGACGCATGGCAATCCCCACCTCCCACTCAGCGGTCATGTCAGAGTAGAGTGCACAATGGCATCTGCGCTGCAGCGGAAGAGCTGTGATAATAGTCGCATTGAGGCCCCAAGAGCCTGACAAAACAGCATGTTGAACGGGATGGCAGGCTGCTGCCTTTGCCAGTGATGTAAGCACTCACTGGAAGGTGCTTCGATTAATATGCGGCTAATGGCTGGAATGCAAATGTTTAAATAATGGCCACTGAGATTAATACGAAGCGGCGGTGCAGGCTTTGGGTTCATTAGTGGAGGGTAATGGGTTTAAGTCGTCACGTGGACCCCCGCCATTATATCCTTCAGTTAAGGTTGTGTACTCCCACTTGCTGCGGTCCAATTAATTCAATTGTGCACAACCTATAGTCTCTTGCTCTAAGACATTAGTCTTTAACCCCTGAGAGTGCTGTCAAAGACTGCGTTTGACACCTATTTAATTTTCCCCCAATTTAAGGCTGGCTGCTCCCTGGATCTTTGTTCGAACTGTACTAATTCATATTGTATGACACTGCCTTCATCTGTTTATGAGGGAGCAGATTCCATTGGTTGCTTATGTCTGCATAACTGGCTACAAATAGAATCCCCCTCACCAGCGGAATTAATGGCATTTCCTCAGTAGAACAACTGGCCCTCCACCTTCCTACTCACCCAGAGAGCAGGTGCTATAGCGGAGGCCCAGGTGTGTTGTCTGGCCCAGTCACACGGGGGGAGGGGGTGGTGAGGGGGCGGTGTGCTCAGACTGGGGCAGAGAAGCATCGGGCTGGGCACTTCCCTCAGGAGCACACATCAAACAAGCCCTGTTACCGTGGCGCCGGGAAGATTTGTGAGGCCATCTTGTTTACTCCGCCACAGGGGCAGGTGCCAAATCACAGTGCAAATTATCTCTGGGGAGGGTGATGTACCACAGATGTTACACACGGCTCGACTTAAGTGCGAGAACCATTCCACCGTTGTTGTTGTTTTTTATACTGTGCGTTTTTAGTTCCTGCTCTTCCCTTTTGCCTTCTCAGGAGTGAGTCAGTGGGCAGAGCAAAGGAGTAGGCTGTTTCGCATCAGCAGGGGAAACACGGGAGGAAAAAAATCTTTGTACTTTACTGCTGCACAACATAGAACTGAGAGTAACCAAGACCTGGATGACATTAGCTGTTAATTCACAGCTTGCAAAGGTGTAACCCTTTGCAGTTAGAAACATCTTTGAAACAGAAATCAGCCTTTTGAAAGTGATTGACAATCATTTTGATTCACAGCAATCTGTCCTTGTTATTCTTCAAGGAATATATTTTATTGATGGTGCTAAATGAAGTGATGAATGTGCTAATTTAATCCGTTTTAAAAAAACGATTAAACTATTAAATGACGCTTGTTAGATTTTTTTCTGCATATTAGAAACATTTTCATCCATTTTGAACAATTTGGTCATCAAATATGGCAGTACCCGTGCTGAATTAATATAGTTAAATTGATTCTTTGTTGTTGTTGAAATATCTTGGTTGGAAAGTATATAATTGTTTTCTATTTTTTCCAGGTTGGTTTTTTGTCTTTATATTTTGGATATTTTGGGATTTACCTGCAAAAAAGCTTTACAGACTTTAGTCAAGGCTTTTGAAGGACATATTGACTTATTATGATGGTCCAGGCTGAAATAATTAGACATAATTAGATATTTACTATAAATTGGATCCATTAAGCTGTTTGTCTACTCTTATTATAAAGTGTTCTATTGATAATGCAAACAGGTTTTTATTTTTCCTTGTTAGATATTCACTGGCTATATACATTTCAATAGTATTTTTGCAGTTTCATTGCTGCCCAATTAAATACTGCATAGATTTCTCATTTGAACACACTGATCATTTTCCGTACCACATGTTCCATATTGGAGCTGCTTCGATGCACATTTTCATATCAATAAAATTACATTTGCTATCTAAGTGTGTGGAATTGCCTTTTCAATTTGTTACCATTTTAGTCCTCAGCCCATTCTTATAACTGCCTTCAAATAAGCACAGTATATGGAACCCCCATATGGCACACAAAATATTAATAATGTCCATATAAATTGATACAGAAAGATGCAATTAATCATAATAGCCAACTGTACATATTTCATTGGGTACAACCACACACCCATCCATGAATAAAACAGTCCTGACAGATGGTGAAAACAAATTGTTTTCTGTTCTGTTCTGGCAGGGGTTTTCTTTTGACATATTTGGAAAAAGCATGCTTGCTTTTTGTGTGTACTAATATTACCCATTCATTTATTAATTCCTGTTAAATTATACTTTAATTAATTTGTCAGTGTTTATGCTGCAGAGAGGGTAACCTTTAACGCAATATTTTGTCTCTCTCAGTTATCTACCTCGGATAATAATAATTTTGGAGTAGACCACCAACACCTTTACTTTGTGTAAGTTTTAATTTGCAATTTCTTAGAATAAACAGACAAATCAATTTGTAAAGACATTGCAGTTATTTATTTACAAATTACATAATGCAAAGGTATATATTATCTATTGCTCTAAGATAATAATTATTTTAATGTCACAGGTGTACTATGATTTGAACTTGTTATATTCAGCTTGTCTTGATGTTTGCTGATGTCAGTCTTGAGGATCCAGCTGGTCCACTTCTAGGATGATGTCCTTTTTCCGGGGTGGAGCAGCTGGTCATGTGCCTGGATGATGTCCATTGACTACACACTGATGCTGAAGATTACTTGCTGGTCCTTCTTTATGGAGTTTCTCAAGGGTCTGTTGATTTAAGGTTCCACTGAAACCAACTTCATGAGCTGAGTCTTAAGGTACACATTCACATGGAGCTTCAGTGTGACAATCTGGACAAGGACCCAAACGCAGACCAGGATATTGCAGAAAGAGAACGCCATTTAATCAGTCCAAGTTCAAAGTCAGTAATCAGAATCCGAGAAAGTACAAAAACAAAATCCAAAAGAGTAGTGAGGGGCCGTCAAAAGATCAAAAACCAAACAGGCAGAAGGGCAAACAAATCAGAATCGGAAGGCAAAACTCGAAGTCAAACAAAGGGTGTCTCGAAAATCTTAAAATAACACAGGCTTACTAACAATCGGCACTGGGAAACTTGATCAATGTTCTGACAAAGTCAGAGTGCAAACTAGGGGCTTAAATACAAACGGGGAAGATAACACAAGAGGAATCAGGTGTGACTGGAATGGGAAAGGGGCGAGAACACAGGTTAGAACAATCAGGACCACTAATACAATAACAAGGGGAGACGAAAGACACGGACTGGAAAGCACATAGACACAATAATAACAAACAACCTGGGAAAAGCAGGTAGACACGTGCACAGCTCGGAAGGGAGGAGGGTGTAGGTGGAAACGCGTGCAGAGAATGCGAGAAGACAGAAAGCAGCAGGGATAGGAAAACAAGAGGGAGAATGACAGCTGCAGATAGAAACACAAGATAATCAGTCATTAGTAAATGTTAGTAACGCACCCAAAATCCCTAACGTTAGTAGATTAGTTTGTTAGTACTATATACACATAACTAATATGTACAGATAAAAAGAAAGAAAGAAAGAAGTAAACAAGATACGAAATAAGGCAGAAACCCGTTTAGCCGAAATCACCCGAATAGTGCAACGACAAAGACAGGGAGTGGATTCTCGGATAACAAGGAACACAGACAGACGGGGGAACTAACGTGAAAAATAAACGAACATGGAGAAAATAATACAATACAAAAACAAGCAGAACACATAAATACAGAAGATAACATTCAGGCAAAGGTGCAAGTGCACCGGAGAGCATTGTTTTTCAATGCAGCCCTGACGTTGGCTGGCATTGCGTTTCTTGCTTTGAAGCTTGGGCTAGCATCCAAAAAAGTGTAAATCAAGTCTACTTTGAGCCAACCTTCCATGCTTTGAAGTGACATCCAGCCAATCGCAAAACTAAAGGGAGGGGAGGACCAGCTAATAGCTGCTAGAATTAATATATTTGATTTCTTAGAAATCAGCCAGCTAACTAGGTTAGTCAGATAGCAAATCAGCTAGATAGCAAGATAACATATTGAATAACAATCTCAATTTTAAATCTCCCCCTTGATGGGCCTCCAGGTGGCGTAACGGTAAAGGAGTGCAAGTCGCCCACTGCGGCCGGGGTTCGATCCCTGGCTGTGCCAGCCAGGCTCTGGCCGGGAGCCCCATTCGGGGTTGGCAATTGACTGTCTGCCCCAGAGGGAGGGGGGAGGGAAGCCAGCAGGAGGTCGCCACATGAAAAGAGTGTCTCTGTGTGGATCAGAGTTACGGTCAACAGCTTGGTGAGTTCCAATTCGGGGGAGGCGGCTCTGCGCCTTTGTCACTGCCGGTCCCAGAGTTACAGTGGTGAGCTCGTAGTACAAGGGAAGGGTTAGTTGAATTAGCTATAAGGTACAGTTGGCTACCAAATTGGGAGAACATTACTGTACATTACTGTATACTGTACCCTTGAGCAAGGTACTTAACCTGAATTGCTTTAGTTAATAGTAAAGCTGTATAAATGGATTGTAAAGAAATGTAAAGAAATGTAAACTGGATAAGAGCGTCTGCTAAATGCCTGTAATGTAATGTAATGTAACAAGTCCGAGGCACGTCCCAAAGCGTTACATCAACATTAAGTACCATGTGAACGTAGCTTTACTCTGAATCTTCCATCCTGAGTGTTTGGTTTAAGAAATTATTTAAGCCTTGTTGTAAAGAGTCCTTTATTATTCTAGATCTGGGCCCGTATTCACAAAGCATTTTAAGGGTAAAAGTTGGTCCTAACTCCGCAATTCAGGAGCAAGTCCGAAAAATAATGGGCGTGTCACTCATAAATTTAGGAGTCCTACATTTTTGGGATAAGAGTATTTCACAAAGGGTTTGAGAGCTAAAAACAGCTCCTAAGTCCAGGAGAAGTCAAAAGCAGCCAAGAGGACTTCTAAGTCGCTAAAGACCTACTCACGGCGATCCGAAAATCTGCTGCGGCCGGCAATCGTTGTCGCAATCGCATCAACACTGGAGATATTGAATGATACAGAGCTCATAAAAAGGTACCGCCTCAATCGCGAGGGTATTATATATATAATATTATATATATTATATATAGATACCCACTGATTGTTTACGAGATGCAGACATGTAACCAATTGACTAGTCAGTATTCTTGGTTTCATGTTAAATCAGTGACACGTAGCCTACATTTGTATTTTAGAATCTTTATTAGAATATAATAGGGGTGCATCGGATCATTTTTCGGATCAGCAAAAAAAAATAAACGGGACCAAAGGCGCGTTTCCACCAAAAATTACCAGGAACTATTCTCAAGGAATTGAATGAATGATAATTTCAGTTTTTCAATTTAAGTTATTTCACTAAATCTTTATTCGAAAATTTCACAAAATACATTTTTAGATTCAGTACGCCTTAGGCGATTTAACTAGGGTGGTCTTATGCCTGAATTAATGTAATAAAAAATTAAAAGATCGCTAATGTTTAAATTTTATTTAATTCGGTCGTGTTTCTAAAAACCTGCCTCCCAGAAAGGCATTTAGTATGAAAAACAAAGCAAACCAAAACATACATGGTTGTATATCTCTTCGCTGTAACTCTGCATCGAGATTTAGGGAATTGTTACTTTAAAACTGTATTTCTCTATGATGGTTCAATTTAGCTATTAATCCGTCCCATCCCCTATATCAGCCAATCGCTGTGGGCATTCTGAGTAAGCTCGTTCATGAGAAACAATGTCATCCCTAGCAACGACGTCAACCCCGCCCTCACTCTTAGAATTCCTTAGTATGAGTTTGTCTTTGCAGCTTTGTGAATAGGTTTTAAGGTGGGACTCCTAACTAAAAGGTTTTAGTGCGATTTAGAAGTACTCCTAGTGGTAAGATACAATTCTTTGTGAATACGGGCCCAGGGCTCTTCAACTAGGCTGACCAGAAGTCTTGCACAATCCCGCATTTTGCCTTGTTGCCCCGCGTTCCGCAGTGATGGACCTTGCCCCGCAATAAAATACTAACATCATGGATATGAATCCCCACCCCTCATCCCAATTGACCACATTTTAAGCACAAACTTAAAGGTTTGATTATGATATAAAAATACAATATTTCAACATACATATACATATCATCAGCAATCACTTTATTTTTCTTTCCTCCCTTCATCCTGCTTGTTCCTGGTTTTTGTGGTCACTTAATTGCTGAAATAATCAGTTCACACCTCACCTGGTTTCTTGGGTCTGAACTGGATGATGAATTTAAAGTGAAAATGAAAACCAGCCACACCCTGCCTCCCTTCTGGACCAGAATTGAAGAGTCCAGTTCTAGATAATGTTTACTTGTGAGGAGAATGAGGCTGTAAATGTCATCACAAGGGTCAGGGCTGGCAAGAACAACTACGGAATCACCGTGGTTCAACCAGATGCCCATACAGCACATGAGAGATTTGGAGTCAACCAAGATTGCAGTCAGTGCACATCTATGGATGATCATTTGGGTACCTCAAAGTACATTTGTATAGTAAGTTTGAAGGAACCAGGCACATGAATGCAGAATGGCGTTATGTGATATACTTAATTTGGGTAATCAGTTTGAAATTTATCTTGAAATGTCATTAAAAAAAATACTTAAATGACAGAGCACCCCGGCACGAGTCGCAAAAAAAGCTCCTGCTTCACCTTGATTACAGTGTGTGGTGCTTCATTCCATTAACTTGTGCGCTGATCGTTTGAACGGCAAAGGTCAAAGCCTGATGCACACTTCTGTAGATAGCTGCAGCAAACCTTTAAAAACCAAGGCAGACAGGAACGAGGCTGTGTTGTCTGAAACATTTGCAGGGGGAAGAGAGAGGGAATGAAAGTTTTGACCTGACTAATGTGTCTGCTCTTCCAGACGTGGCTAAATGACGGTCACCGAAGCTGACGTTTCATTCGGCGCTCTTCCAGTCTCTGGATCTGTATGCTTCCCATTCAGGATTTTTCTGCCTGATTTAAATGTGAAGTATTACACCATGAATGGCATAACCACTTGTATACATACAGTATAGGACACAAAATGTACCCAAAATAAATATTTCAATATGCAATCAAATTCTATATAATACACATATTGAGAGGCATTGATTAACGTCTGTATTTGTAGCTTACCATACACAGGTAGAGGGAAAATTGGCATTGGGACACTTATGGCAGGGACGTAAATGTCCATGGTCCCCGCCCTCCAAACTCACTTGGGGAAGACCAATCGAGGAATCCACATATTCCTGCATCAGAAACTCTCAAATAATGCCGGGATGTTGTTGCTGTGGTCAGCTGTGCGGTACCACAGGTCCTGTCACTGTGCTTTAGCTGAACGCTCAACCTGGGAGGTCCCATATTGGCTGCATTCGCAAACAATTTCACTTGCATTGGGGCTTAGGACTTCAGCATAACATCATGACTCAGCTCCCTTCTCATCTTCCTTTACTGTGGGCATTTGCATTTACATGAGATGAAACCATAATTAATCGATTGACTGCCTATCATGTCTAAAGTCCTGCCATTCTCCATTTTGCAGTAATTATTCTCTCACCGTGTAATATTTTCCAATACAAGCAGCCTAGATGGATGTTTCTATCTAGACTGGTGCAGGAAAAATCCAAGTGCCTTCCACCACAAAGCTGCATTTGGTATGCAAGACGCATTGTCCTGTGTGCCTGCTGGCCTACGTAGGTAGAATTCTGTACAAAAGAAGCCATTCACTAAGCTACATTCACTGAGCTAGACGTCTCAAAGCCTCCAATTTGTAGGTGGACTTGCAATTATCTAAAGTGCAGACAAAATCCTTTCATCACTGTGACTGTAACTGAAGCTGTCTATTTTACCCAAAGCGATGCATGAAAGTGGAGCATTTCCAATAACTGCTGTGTATCCTCATGTTAAGGTCATTAAATATGATTTCCCTACTGCCTTGTATGAAAACAAACAAAGGGTTGATTCTGCTTAATCTACTTTACGCTGGTGCAGTGAATATGCTAAAGCCAACGTTTCAATGAAAGCAAAAAAGGATATTGGTAAGCAATGAATGATTGGTGCACATTTATATTTAATCTATAAACTGAACGTATGTAAACTTCATAAGGCAGTGTCTTCTACCCTTGTTATCCGGATGACAACTGATATACAGTGAGAGACTGCCTTGTGGCTCTCCTGGCCGCGTGTATGCTTACTGATTCATAAAGGTCACACCACAAGATGAGCAAGGGCACGATAGCTCAGAAATGGACAGAAAACAAAACGACGCCACCAACAGCAGGCCCCAATAACATGATATATTAAAGATGACTACACATGATATAATGAGTAAATTATCCAACACTATTTTAAAAGAAATTCAATGAACACTTTGGTGGTTTTTTGTAACATTCTTGGCTGGTGCTTTTCAAGGTTGCTGCGAAGATCACTCCAGCTAGGTACAATCCCGGGGATGGGAGATGGTTGGGTATTCTGGGAACGTAAGAAAAATGGCATGCGTGCATTAAACTGAAAAGCAGAAAAACAGCTAAGCTCCTGTCCAACTGTCACTACAGCATGCCCACAGCTATAACTGATACAGCAGTTCCATTTATAACCATTCTAGCCCCTCGAGGTAAGAACAACACTACAGAAAACATTTCAACCTCCCCCTCACTGGGAAAATAACAGCACACATCATAAGACAGGATGAATCAACTCCCAAGGTTATCGGGAAGGTCAGGCACAGACAGAGGCTGTATTTGTGCCGATATGCCGCACATTGAAAGGATATCCGCCTCTGTTCAGGATTACATTTGAACCATCTCTGTTTTGGAATTGGCTTCATTACCTCTATCCTTTTAGTCTCTGGTGAAGCTGCTATGCTGTCAATCTTTTTTGTATTATTTAACATGGCTGAACTAACATGAACCTGTGAGGTGAGTCATGTCAAAGTGCATCCCGTTCTATGCTAGGCTCAAAAACCTAGGCCTGGATTCAATTCATGTTTGCCCTTAACTTTGACTTTCAAGTGCCTGTTTTATTCATCACAAACACATTTGGCAAGTCCAGGAGTCACTAAAATGAACTCACATTAATAAAACACTTATTTATTCAGCATTTATTTTTCAGTAACTGCAAGGACACATGTTGATTGAACCGAGGCCTTAGTCATCCTCGTCCCTATTAAAATCCTCAACATTGTAATAAAAGTCTCAATGTCCTCTATCTGAAGACAGGGCAAAATAGGCAGCTTCATTCCAAGGTGTTTGTTGACATGACGGAATGCCATTTTATACGGCTAATGTCACAATGATTAAGGACTTCCTTCCATGCAGAATGTCTGTCCACGCTCAGGATGATGAAGGCACTCGTTTTCACATTTTTCACGGTCTGGTTCGCAACTCGCCGGGCACGTACGCTGATTCCGCTTTATTACTGTCAGCTATATATTGAAAGAAATTAATTAAAACAGAGTGTGAAATGAAAAATGACAAAACACATCGCTCTCATATTAATCTGTCTTTGCCTTCCCCCGAAACCTATATTTATTTAAAGCTTTTGAAAGTGGTTTGAATTTCAGGCCTCTACAAAAAGAGGGATGGAATTAGATACTTTAATATCAAGGATACATTGAATAAGTTACTATTATGTGCTTGCATTTGATACAAACACATAATGAATCCAACTTAATTAAATTGTTGTTAAAACCATCATACATTCTCAATTTATTCACAAACAAAGGAAAGAGGATTTGTTTATGAATGAGCGTGGCACCAAAATTTCATTCATTTCATTCTCATCTTACACTACAAACTGGTTTCGAAGGTAAAGTACAACCAGGATAGTAGAATGTGCTAACTAAATCCACAGCATGAATAATTCCATTTCTGATGGACTCCACATCATATCCGCAACTCAAATGCATTGAAGGGAGGCATTGAATCTAACCGCTGCAACATTTAATGCTTTCAGAAATCAATTTTATGAATGCACATCAACACAGGTTTAGTGGTCACGTAAATTAAGTTAGCAAAATAAACATAAAATATAATTAACCAAAAATGTAAGACAGCCACCATATTTAATTTTGAAGCTAAGTTCAGTACAAGCCCTTCTGTAGGATTTGTGTAATTGTATATGCATTAATGTTTATGCTACACTTCCTCTGTGAATAGTTTTTCCCCATATGCACCATTCCATCCCTAAAGCACTCTATAGGAAATACAAAATCTGAGTCCATATGCTTGAATTTCAGATAAATGCGCTGGCTTGGAGTTCTTCTTCTTATCAGAATTTTACTGATGTACCAAATAGGCAAAATATGTGCTTGAGATTAAGTTGATGTATTATGACAAGAACCTCATCAGCGAGGTGATTATGCTAAATATGGGATTACTGACCCTTTGGATAGTCTTCTGCTCCAAGTAATCATATCCTCCAAATCTTGATTATAATTTTTGGATTTGATCAAGGCAAAATAAAGTGTTTAAAATTTGATCTGTAGACATCCTGTTTCTATCAGTAAAATAAATAAATTATACTCTTAATTTTGGTTTGTGCCAAGATACCATACATTAAGTCATATTTTCTTCTTCATTAGTGGCAAAGGACCACATGTTTAAACATCTGCTGTGGTTCATTATACATTAGGTTGAGATAAATGCACTTGCACATTAATTACATTTAGAGAGGTCTTTGAATTGAAGACAGATATATTAATGTAATTCTGAGTGACATTTTTTCTCTCTGTCTCTCTCCCAAAACCATACAAAAATCAAGAACGGAACATACCCTTTTTCATGCTAGATACAGCCCGAGATGACCCAGACAGCAGAGGTCTTCTCAGTTACAAACAAACGAGACATATCTTGACATAATTTACCCGGCCCTGCCCAAGCTTGAGTCTCTCACACAATGACACTTTGTATGCAGTGTAACACATATACTATTTTTAATACAAAATGGCAGATTCGTGTAATAATACCATTGACTAATGAGCCTTCAGTAGGCAAGGGTAAATTGGAATCACTTATGCAAAGTCATTTAATATGGTCTTGGTCCACCACGTGAGGCGAGCATAGCCTGTATGTGCCATGGCATAGAGTCTACCGGCATCTGAAATTCGACAGGATGAATATGACTCCCACTCTTCCACAAGAAAGTCAGACAACCCAAGCTTAGATTGAAGTGAAAAAACTCTGTCTCAGGCATTGTTCCATAAGATCCTATAAACGCTAGATTGGTGTCAGATCTGGTGAGTGAGAAGGCCAAGACGTGTATAACTTCAATGTCATGCTCTTCAAACCATTAGGTGACTATTCAAGCTCTGCGGACAGGGGGTATTTTCATGCTGAAAAACACCCCTTTCTGCAGGAAATATATGCCAAAAATAAATGAAATAAAAGGGTTCCAAGGGTATGATTGCACCGAGACCATGGTAGGACAATGTGCCTCACACCATTAGGTTACCACCGGAACCTTTCATGGTTGGAAAACCATAGGTGGAGGGTGAACCAACTGCTGGGTAAAGCTATGAAGTCTAAGCGCATATATATATCACTGATTCTTGAGAGTCGGGACAAAACGTCCTACTGGGAAAAGTCGTATTTATGTTAAAAACCAAGATGAAAAAATCTCTTGTAATAATTTCAATTAAATTTGTCTATATGTCTGCTCTGTACCTGGAAACCACCTTGTCCTCAGCAGGAAATCACAAATTTAAAACTGCCCAAAAATGTGTTAAAAATTATTTAAGTGTAAATACTGTATAACTATCATTTAAAAGGAAACGATATGTATTATATAAAATAAGGCATACCATGAAGCTTAACGCATATTTTCTGTAAACATTTGCCTATCAAAATCGTGTCCTCAATTTCTGTCAACTCCGTCAGATTTTTCTATAATCCTGAGTAAATCAGGAAATTACATGGGCAGCTATATCCCTGAGGACCCCTTTTCTACTTCCTGCTCAAGGTGAATGCAACAATTCCACACATGTTCTGGTAAGTTTTCAGTTTTTGGATATTTTAAATAAACAATATTGATATTACTGTGGTCACAGCTTTGTCTCTCCATTATGGCAAGAATTGCTAAGAATTTGAATAAATATGTCCATTTTAGTTAGAGTTTACAGACAGCTAGAAACTGAGAAAAAACGAAATGGCTCAAGTGTAGAGCACATGGTTGAGATGGAAAAACATGGCATTTTGTCAACACCGTCAAAAGACGTGACCACCGACAGGTGACGGTGGTGATGTGCAAACTGACGGAGTTGACAATTGATCCCATAATTCCCGTGTGCATGCACATACATGCACACACACAGATACACACACACACACACACACACACACACACACACACACACACACACACACACACACACAGGTGATTTCACATACATGCACCCTCCTTGGTTGAAGAACAAGCTACACAGTGAAATCACTGGTGCACGCATGGACAACAAAAACCACATACACACAGAAACGATGGAATGAATTTGACAACACACCTTAAAGGGATAGTTTGTACATTTCAAACTTTTTGATGTTGTGTTTCTACAATAGATTATTGTTCTCCTGCTGATCTATTTATCCCAAATATGATGTAGCCCCAGTTAGAGTTAGTTTCAAGACACTGCTTCAGAGGCCAGGAGGATAAGTCCTCCAGCCATATTGATGGAAGAGATGCCCCTGAGAGGTCCTGAGGGCACCACCACTGAGATAACCATTGATACTATAGAAAATGGAGACTGGCTAGTGGTGGTATACGATGAACACTGGTGGCTGGTGAAGGCCATTGCTGTAACACTGAGCATCAAGATGTCAAAGTGGAGTTCCTGTACCCCCATGGTCCTACAGCCCATTTCCATCCAAAACCTGGCAGGAAGGATGTTTGCTTCTTACCAATTGCAGATATTCTTGTAAAGCTCCATGGAAAGGCATCCCCTCTACAATCAAGCCACACAAGGGAACTCTTTAACATGGCCCCTGATGTTATGGACTTCATAGAGGGCAAGCATGTCCATCACCTCTTGCCCATTGTCTAAATTATGCAGGTCAGAGAGGGCACTAGACTTTTTATTGATCAGACTCACTTTTGATTAGATTACATTTTGATTAATGAAACTTTTGATTTCATGTTTGGAAATGTCATGCAAATTTTTCAAATTACATTCCTCTTTTTTAATAGAGAATCACATTAAAGCCCATTAGACACACTAAGTAATAACACAGTAACAGTATCTACCAATGACAGTTGTTTATGATTTTCAGTGAGCCCGTGGAGGTGACCGAGGGTGTCACGGTTGCTGAGGGAGGCCATTTGGCTCAGGAAGCTCACAAATTCACACTAAACAGAATGATGTTCCATGTTAAATTTGCTGCAGTGTTTATTAAGCCATCATCTTTCGTTCATTAATAATTATTTGTTCAATTTCATTTAGTCGTAAATAAAAGAGTTCCACGGCCAGGTGAAACTAAATTTAAGTGATAAAAATGTAGGCTATTTTGTGATTTTTATTGTTATGAAACGTCAAATGAAAGATTCCCCATGTGTTTTAAATGGTGTAATACAATTCTACATTTATTGTGAAAAGAACTGGGCTGTTTTCATCATTGTTGTCACCTCCGTCAGATTGTTGTCACCACCGTCAGATGGACTTTTGTGTTCATTTTCAAAGAAAATATGATAATGTTTGGTCAGTTAGTACTGTTGGTCAATTAAATTACTGAATGATATATGTCTAATGATGTTTTCTTTCTCTTAGAATATTACTTTTATATCCTTAATTTTAAAAACAAAGTTAGATAATGAAGTAATTTTGAAATTGGGGTTTTCAGAATAGTGCGAAATCATAACAAAAATGTATTAAATGCATTTAAATTACATATCTGAGTAACTGAACACCATTGTTGGATATTTGAGGACTTAAAAGCTTTGTTGGACTGAACAAATTAATATAAAATCCTTTTTATTGTGTCTGATGGAGTGGACATAAATTCAGTTATGAAGAGAATAATGTTTCATTTCTGAAAAAGTGTATGAATAAGAAACCTGTTCCTTTACATGGTTTTGTAACTGAGACCTATGTCTACAAACCTATCCATTTCAAATTCATGAAGTATTGAGAAATATTTTTGGGGATTTAAAACATGTTTTGTCCTGACTTTCAAGAATCAGTGATATATATATATATATATATATACACTACCGTTCAAAAGTTTGGGGTCACCTTCCATCTGGACTATGGCTAATCAGACACTCCTTCATTCTTCAGCAAGATAACGACCTGAAAAACACCTTGAAGTTGTGCAAGAACTATCTGGTGAAGGAGGAATGTGAACAACAACTCAAACTAAAGACCTGGCCTGACCAGTGTCCAGACCTCAATCCCATAGAACTTGTATGGGACAAACTGGAAAGGAAGAGTCAAAGCAAAGCAACCCACAAGTTTCTCTGGGAATTGCTGCAGGATAGCTGGGAAAACATGTCGGGTGATTTCCTGCTAAAACTTATTAACCAAATGGCCACTGTTTGTGAGGCTATTCTCACGCCAAAGGGTGACTATTTTGAGGAATCCAAGATTCAATTTTCAATATAATTTTCTTGAACATTTCTTTGATGTTCATTTTGTTCATTGTTACATGTGTTTTTTTGTCATTTTAAAGTATTTGCAGAAATGTATACGGTGTAAAGCATTGTCAATTATGAGATAAACCTAGTTTCCAGCAGGTGACCCCAAACTTTAGAACGGTAGTGTATATATATACACTACCAGTCAAAAGTTTTAGAACACCCCCATTTTCCAGTTTTTACTGAAATCTAAGTCCAATTCCAGTGAGGTTAAAAAAAAAAGTTTAGGTTACCAAAAACTGAAAAATAATGTACATTTCAGGGTTATAAATAAAGGCCCTTTTCAGGGAAGTAATGGGTTAATGTGGGTTAACAGTCACTCTGTGCAAGTCGCCGACTCTGGATCCAGCAAAAGAGCCCCAGACCATCACGCTTCCTCCTCCATGTTTGACAGTTGGTGTCACACACTGAGGCATCATCCTTCGGCCTACAAAAACCTTTCAAAATTTCAAGATTTCAGATTTTGATTAATCAGTCCATAAGACTTTCTTCCAGTCTTCAGTAGTCCACTGGCAGCTTCATGGCCCAGGCAAGCCTCTTTTTCTTATTTTGCCAATGGCTTTCTTACTGCCCCTCGACCTGTCAAACCTGCAGCTCAAAGTCTTCTCTTCACAGTTGAAACTGAGACTTCCTTACTTCGACCAGTATTAAGCTGTGCTGTGACTCTCAGAAACTTGTCTTCTGATTTTGTTCTGGCTTTGGGTCAGACCTCTTCCTGTCACAGTTTTTTTTATTTTAAATTTTTAATGTATTTTACCAGTAGATGGTAGTGTGAAGATGATAGGTTCATCTTAACAGTGAGAGACAGAATATTAAAAAAAATCCCAGAAAATCACATTATATGAATTTTAAACATTTATTTGTGTTTTATTGAGGAAAATAAGTATTTCACCCCCTACCAACCAGCAAGAATTCTGGCTCCCACAGACCGGTTATGTGACCAGGAGGCACACAGATTAGTCCTCTTACTTAATTAGTACTCCTAATTAAGTACTCGTTACCTGTATAAAAGACACCTGTCCACAGAATCAATCAATGAATCAGATTCCAACCTCTCCACAATGGGCAAGACCAAAGAATTGTCTAAGGACATCAGGGACAAAATTGTAGACCTGCACAAGACTGGAATGGGCTACAAGACCATTGGCAAGCAGCTTGGTGAGAAGGAGGTCAACTGTTGCTGCGATAATTAGAAAATGGAAGAAACACCAATTGACCATCAATCTCCCTCGGTCTGGGGCTCCACGCAAGATCTCACCTCGTGGAGTGAACCTGATCATGAGAAAGGTGAGGGAACAACCCAGAACTACACGGCTGGAGCTTGTTGATGATCTCAAGGCAGCTGGGACCACAGTCACCAAGATGACCATTGGTAACACACTACGCCGTAATGGATCGAAATCCTGTAGTGCCCGCAAGGTCCCCCTGCTCAAGAAGGCACATGTACAGGCCCGTCTGAAGTTTGCCAATGAGCACCTGGATGATTCAGAGGAGGCTTGGGAGAAAGTGCTGTGGTCAGATGAGACTAAAATCGAGCTCTTTGGCATCAACTCGACTTGCCGTGTTTGGAGGAAGAAAAAAGCTGCCTTGGACCCCAAGAACACCATCCCAACCGTCAGGCATGGCGGTGGAAACATTATGCTTTGGGGCTGTTTCTCTGCTAAGGGGACAGGACGACTTCACTGGATCGAGGGGAGGATGAATGGGGCCATGTACCGGGAAATCTTGGGTGAGAACCTCCTTCCCTCAGCCAGGACACTGAAAGTGGGTCGTGGATGGGTGTTCCAGCATGACAATGACCCAAAGCATACGGCTAAGGCAACAAAGGAGTGGCTCAAGAAGAAGCACATTAAGGTCATGGAGTGACCTAGTCAGTCTCCGGACCTTAATCCTATAGAGAATCTGTGGAGGGAGCTGAAGCTTCGAGTTGCCAAGCAACAACCTACAAACCCTAAGGATTTGGAGAGGATCTGCAAAGAGGAGTGGGCCAAAATCCCTCCTGGGATCTGCGCAAACTTGGTGACCAACTACAAGAAACGTCTGACCGCTGTGCTTGCCAACAAGGGTTTCTCCACCAAGTACTGAGTCATGTTTTGCTAGGGGGTGAAATACTTATTTTTCTCAATAAAACACAAATAAATGTTTAAAATTCATATAATGTGATTTTCTGGGATTTTTTAAATATTATGTCTCTCACTGTTAAGATGAACCTACCATGAAAATTATAGACCGTTCCTTTCTTTGTAAGGGGGCAAACTCACAAAATCAGCAGGGGGTGAAATACTTATTTTCCCCACTGTATATATATACGTATATATATATATTTTTTTTGTTTGTGAGTAAACAAGTATGGGTCAAAGACATGACATGCATATTTTTGTGTCCGAGTTCATTATTTTAAAATAAATTCATCAATTCAAGTCATATATGATTTTATTATATAAAACATGTTTAGTTTGAATCAATTTTCAGTACATTCAAATAATATATATTACTTTGTGTTTTGGCATCTCAAACCCCCAAAATGTCAGGTGGCGCAACCGTCCGAGCAAAGGAACAGATTAAGAAAACTGTAAAAAGTGGTATTTTAATAATAATAAATTCAATATAAAATACTGTGGCATGATTTTATGTTTGAAACCTTTCAAATAAACACAATTTTACAAATAACAATAGTTTTAAAGCTATTGAGATAATTGAGGAACTTTTGTCCGGCAATTTGTGCTTTTCAAATGTCAGGGTGGCACAACCGTAAACATGGGACTTTTATTTTTAAGTCAAGAGGCTATCGCATCAGCCAGATGTTACATCATCCAGAGGACCCTATCTGACATCCATGGCTGACTGAAAAGGTTTGCGGAGCTCTCTCAAATATTGATAAAAATAGCTACGTTCACCTCATAGGTAGGATGGTACACTTTCCATGTCAGGTGGTACAACCAATGTAAAACTAGGAAAATGTTATTTTATCATAAAACTACTTATTCTGTTTTAAATGATTTGTATGCTATTGCTAGCATAGGTCAAAGCTAATGCAGGTGTCCAAGTAGAAGCCTGTTTAATTTGAAATCAGTTGCAAAAGTCAGGTGGCGCAACCTGTAAGTCAGGTGGCAAACCGTAAGGAATGCCACTATATGAAATAAATAATGTTATTTAAAGCTTCAAGATGCTCTAAAATGTTTATTAGTTTCAAGTTAAATATGTTATACACGTTGGATGTTAAAAATACTAAATAACTGACCCTTAGAATGCAGTAATCTTAAATTATTGTTAATATAATAATCAACCCCCAAAAAACAAATCTGTAAGGCACTATAGACACTCTAATAGATACTTGACCAAGATTTCACTTCAAATAAATAAATAATAAATAATAGGAAAATATAAATAATTTTACAAATATTTGGTTGCGCCACCTGACATTTTTTGGTCAGTCAATATAAAAATACAGTCAAAAAATGAATTTAAACACATTGAAATGTTATTTAACAAATGAGGCTTGTTTAAGCACATTGTCACAGATTCAAAAATATGCATTTTATCTATTTTGAACAAACTTATTTATTAATAACTTATGAGGCCTTATTTGTCATTGACCCATATACAAAAAGTATTAAACATGTAGACAGTGGTGATGACAATTGGCTAGATGTACAGAATTTAATGGTAGTGCAGTCTGAAAAGGTGGGTTTTGATCTTGCGGAAGATCGCAAGTGATTTCGCGATCCTGACCCAGTGCAGAGATCATTCCATCACCGAGAGGTCATGACAGAGACCGCGAGACCGCGAGGAGCGGCTGCTGGCCACCCGGAGGGATGGAACAGTCAGTTTGCCAGAGGAGGGGATGCGGAGGGGTCTGGCTGGGGTGTAGCATGTGATGAGTGTCTGGAGGTAAGGGGGAGCAGTTCCTCTAGCCGCTTGATAAGCCGTGCTGGCTTATGATTTGAATCTGATGCATGCTGCGATGGGGAGAATGGCTCCATGAGTCCGTATTTGAATCCTTCAGCTTTCAGGGTAACATAAGCTAGCTTGTTGTCTGCTGCTTCACTGACAGGACAACATGTTGTTAGATGAGACTGGAGCACTGAACTAGCTAGCTAACTAACATCAGTAGCTTAATAACCATGCAGCAATCGGCTGCAGCCAGCAGCTAGGCTGCATTGAATGACTAACTACACCTCGAATCCTCATAGCTAGCAGCAGGCAAATTGCATCTGGCAAATTGAAAATAGTATAAACAATGATATTAAAGAAGATCTATCTTAAATATAATGCATCATCAATGCATATATCTTCAATTTGAATTAATGGACAGTACAGTATCCATGCAGCCGGATTTATATATATTGTGGCAGACGGCCAGGGGTGGTGCGGGGAATCGTGATAGAGGGGAAATATGTGCTGACAGGCTGGCTCCACCCTGAACCGTATATGGAGCTCCGAAGGAAATGTGATGCACCGGGAAACCCTTAATAGCTGAATGCTCGGTAATATAAGAGGGGGCGATGCCCCTAGCCAGTTACAAAGTACCATGTGGGAAACGCGTGGAAAGAGAAAGTAAGAGCATTGTTTTTGGAATTACCTGAATTGCTTTGAGACCCCCATTTGTGTACCGAATATTGATTGTATGAGAACCTGACTTGAACTAATGACAGTGGATTACGAACAACGACTACGGATATGGATCGCGATATTGGACTGTTTGCCTTATTTCTCCCCTCTCCCTAATTGTGAGTTTATCCCCAATAAACCCAGTTATATTTCATTGACTGTCTTATGTGTTGTTTCGTTATCCAACTTGGTTGCATGGAACCCCTGTTCATGCTACAACATCCATCCATCCATCCATCCATTATCTAAGCCGCTTATTCCTGGTCAGGGTCGCGGGGGGGGGCTGGAGCCTATCCCAGCATGCGTTCCGGGCGAGAGGCAGGAATACACCCTGGACAGGTCGCCAATCCATCGCAGGGCACACACACCATTCACTCACACACTCATACCCACGGGCAATTTAGACTCTCCAATTAGCCTAACGTGCATGTCTTTGGACTGTGGGAAGAAACCGGAGTACCCGGAGGAAACCCACGCGGACACGGGGAGAACATGCAAACTCCGCACAGAAAGGCCCCGGCCTGGATTCGAACCCGAGACCTTCTTGCTGTGAGGCGACAGCGCTATCCACTGCACCACCGTGCCGCCGACGCTACAACATATAAGTAAAAATAAAAAAATTGTAGAAAAATATATTTTCAGCATCCACATCCTTTCCAACATCATGTCTGTGAAGAGGAAAGGGTTACTGCACAAACAGGGAAACACCATTGAGCCACACGTTCATATTAAATTTATCAAGTGGAAAATAATGTAGCATCCCATCTACAGAACTTGTGGAGAGACCCATGCATATTACAGGTCTGCCGTGAATTCAATAGCCACGTTATTAAAGTAGCACGGGAAGTAAGAGAGACCACGTCACACTGCAGTGCCGAACAGCATTTGGGCTGCATGCTGATGAGCGCTTTTTCCATTAGGATACCCTGGTAAATAGTCAAACTCAGACATTGAACATACGCAAAATGCACAGCTGCACTGACCTTCATCCTGCCCTTTCGAGATGCCTGCCAGTCTAAATGCGTAGCTTAATAGCATATCTGCCCAGCGGTAGTTTAGGACAAGGGATGGTCTGAGTCTCCCCTCAATGTTAGACAGGGCCGTTAAAGTGGTTGAATCAGAGGAGAGCGGATGGGGGGAAAAACAAAGCAAACAAACCCGGCAGTGGGAGATGATTACCCTTAGGTAATGTTTAAACTTGTGGGATAATTAGTAGTCTAAGCGATGACTCGTGCTGCGATGGAGTTCCTGACTGAGCTTTCGCGCTGCTCTCATGTAGAGCCAATAAACCACAGGCCACTTCAGCTGAAACAGGAATAGTCCAATTTCAAACAAGTACATGGGGATTATTGATACCTTTTCCACACAATGTATTTAAACATGATGGAATGGAACTAATTTCAAACTACGATTGAAAAGTGAATACACTGCATTAAGCATTAACATATTCCCATGGAAATCAGGTATACATGTAATGCATATGTTTTGTGCTTGCATGAATACATCAACTTGCATATGAATTGTAGTTTTATATTTTGAGAGAGATATAGTGTGTGTACCCCTGTCTGAGTATGTGATGTTACTATTGAAGTAGTAACATCAACAGCCATTAAGAAATGTATTATTTACATTATTTAACATTTATTTATTAACATTTCTTAATGCACCAGAACAGCAAGTGTCATTCACATGCAGCACATGTTGACAAATGTATCAAAAACCCATCTACACTCTGTTGACAAATTACCAAAAATAATTCTCAGTAATTATTTCCTTCTAAATCATACATTTGACTGAAGAAAACACTTTGTTTTTTCAGATACACAGGGCTGGCAACTTTGAAAGGTGATAGAGAATAATATTTGACCCCAGAAAAGTGGGTGCGGGGATGTTTCAGGAAGAAATTTGTTCATGGTCCTCCAGTTCTAGGGGGTGTTTTACACAGGGGTGGTCAGGTTCAGTCCTCCAGTTCTATTGGGTATGCAGGCTGATTTCATGAATACCTTCACGAACCAAAGCCACCACACCCAGTAGATCTTGAGGACCGTGCTTGGGCACTCCTGATATGCAGGATTCAGGGGCAATGTTGCCATCCTTAACAAGAGTTAGATTACAATCTCTGCAAATCAGCATGTGAGATGGATTAATTGGTTAACATTCAAACTCAATGTGTGAGTTTTGGCAGCCCTGCATATGTTTGTTAAGTAAAGTTAATAATAAAGCACACTGCGGTTAGATAGAATAGAACCCTAAAAAATAAAAAAAAAAAAAAAATTAAAAGATCCAGTGGGCCAAAATTAGTGACCGGTGTGCTTAAATATTTTGGAAGTTGCACTTTTTGTGCGATTTCTCACATATCTCTGACACATTCATTTGATAACACGTTTGAGACCCTGCCCACCTCATTGTTACTTTTGGATAAACAGCAGTCCTATAATGTCCTGCTTTCAGGACTACTCATCACAGGGGAATGCCGGTTTCGGTCCAACGGCTAAACTCTTATGTCGGCGCTTCAGTTAGGCTGCTACTGCTTTGTGTTAAAGACCTCATCCTCAGATTACATTATTCCCAAGGTTAGTCCTCTCTAAGGCCTCTATCAGCATTACATGCGGCACGTTTCATCATTTGCATAATTCTAATCATTTTTTATCTCGGACGGCGTGTTTGACTTTGGTTGGTTAGACGATGCTCGCTGGCGAGATTCCCCGTGACAGGTGTTCATCCCGCCTCCTCAGAGTGCTCCGCTTTCACTCGGATTAATTGTGCAGGAGGGAATTTTGCGGCTTCTAAAGTTAGTTAATTAGTTGCCGTCGGTATTGACACCGACGCTGTGCCGCCTACGAAAAACCTTTATGCAATCAAGGCCAAGGCCTGCTTCTTCCAGCGCTCACATCTCCTGTGAAAATGAGGGGGAGTAATGTCTTTCTCTCACTTGTTGCTCCATGCGAGACTTCACTTCTTCATCACCCCCACCCCGGGAGGTGATTTTCTTGCAATCCTGCTTTCCTGGGCCCCTTCACAAGAATCATCCTGTTGTTGTGAAGGTCAAATTAAAAGCTTGACGTGAAACACAGTGGAGACATCAAAAAACAAAAGGAAAGCGGAGAACTCTGTTTCAAAAAGCGTTTTGCGACAAGCAAAAGGGGAAAGAAGATAATGAAAATCATTACCCCCTCTTAATGTACACCAGAATCTTCAAAACAATCCGAGCGATCAAGTGGGGGGAATCATGTGTGGCCTCCAGTTCAGAAAGTTGTGGCATACTTGTTATTGGCGAAGCTTGATAGCTTGTGCTCATTTGATCAGAGCACAATACAAAATTACTGCATCCCAGAGCACTGTGAGGAAGCAAAAGTCATATACCGATGCTAGGGCTTTGAGTCCAAATATGTTCATCTGACCTTTACTGTGACTCCAGCCAAGTTCCAGATAACAGCGGTCCTCTACCCCATGGGCGCATAATGAGTCAGAACAAGCAACAAAAAAACTCCCCTCTTGCTTTTTGCCCTCCGTCTGTGGCATAAAAATAGGCAACACAACTAGTGTTGGCAGTATGGGGGGTGAGCTGGCAGAAAGCACAAAATGAAGGAGTAGTTCTTGATCTGGATAAAAAAGTAGATTAAAAGGGTACTTTGATAGGAAGGGGGTGGGGGTTTATTTATTGGAATAAAAAGACTTATTGGAAGGTATGGTATTGCATGGCAGCTACTAAGGTGAAGAGAATATTTTTTTGGTTGGCTGGCTTGTGGTGTGGAGAGAAGGTTACGAAAGGACCAACGGAGGAGGCACTTGGGTTGATCCAGGAGAGAGGGCAATACATGGCAATACAAGAGCTGGACATGCACTCAAACATGATCATAGGTGGCTGAGGTTTCATTTAGGGAAGGACTGCACTTTTTGCAACCCATGATTTGTTCTCTGACAGTGTTTTCAATTCCCTGCTGAAGTGTCGTTTCCCGTTTTCTGAAGTGGGTTCCTGGAAGAAACAGTTTAAGTGAAAGAACACCGCACATACTGGTAATTTTGGTAGTTTTCTGAGAAGCATACATAAACCTTTCTCTCTGGGCTTATTTGGGTTGGGCTTTGAGGTCGCCTGTGGTGGAGTTAAAATCACCAGCTGGGGAGACAAGATTTAATCCGCCAGGACAGTTTGATACCCAAAAGCGGCACAAGAATAAGAAAAGAAAATCATTCTTTAAATGGCAGGAAATTACATTTTGTTGGACTGATTCGATTTCACTTTTGCTCGCTTAATTTCGCCACGCATATTTGTCTTATACAGGAGGGACAATCAATTCATAACTACATTATGCAAATGGTACTATCTTTGCAAAATGTTTTTGCAATGAATTAGATATGAGATAGGCCCATTCATTTGTACTGCAATTAGCACATGCTGACGTAAATAGATCCTCCTCTATAATTATTAGTTCATCAGAGGCCATCATTAAGCACATTACCGAAATAGAATGAACTCATTCTGTTATATAAATATGCCATGCATGTTCTGATATTATCATGGATAAAATGCTAAGTTAATTGAGGTTTGAATATGGGCAGAAGGATAACCTTATAGCAGTAATATATTCAGGTTTATAAAACATCATGTCCATTCCTCTACTTTTCCAGTTCATACAGTGTAACTGGGGCAGAGTTTATGGGAGTCTTCGAAAATGTCCCTGTGGCAGCTCCTACTGCCTAGACAAAACTGTCTTCCTTTGTGAAAGCAGTGTGTATGGCTTTATCTGTGAGCAGAGGCAGCCAATCTTGTAGCCTTACAGAGAGTTACATCTATGAATATGGATTTTCCTCAGAAGTAAAGTAAAATGGTAAATGTTCTCAGCCATGTGGAAGGATGGTGCTGTGGGTATGTCTCGATTTAGCAGGTGAGCTTTATTGCATACTGGAGATGGCCACATAGTGCATTTGGCCACTTGCAAGGCAAGATACATAAATGGGAGATGGGTGCTATTATATGACTTTTATATTTTAGTCTTCAACATTCTTCTCCTTATCCAGTGAGCTCATTGGACGCTCATATGTATGTTCTTCTTGGAGCACAAATCTAAGCACATACTGTAATTGGGCTATTTCCTTCAGCAGCTTGCCTTGGTTTTCGGTCTAGTTTTAAAAATGCACAGCAGACCTTTTTCTGATGACCTTAGTTTAACCTTGTGGATTAAGTACTCATGAGCGGTCAATTAACCTGGCCCTGTGTCTGGGTTCCTAGGAAAATTCTTGCCCTGTTTACAGCCTATCTGAGGTGTGATTTAGCAGTGCTAAGAGACAGGGCAGACTGTATCCTTACTATAAACAATCAGGGATTCTGTCCCATAAATGTGTGCTCAAAAACAAATGCATCTCTTAATTTTTCCTTGGTAGTCCCTAAATTGTTCCAAGTAGTTCCACTTCTATTTTACCTTTTAAAAAATGGTCCTATCAAAGATAAATATATATATATATATATATATATATATATATAGTGGCATCCCAAGGGGCTGCGCAAGGGAATGGCTGCGCGCTTTAAATCATTGGAGCCACTGGAGCCGGAAAAGACTGCATTTCCCAGCAGCCTGCAGTCCCACAGCCGGAGGACGACGGACAGCTGAAGGCAATATTGATGCCTATTTAAAGAACTGTGTTTGGTCACACTGGGAAGGAGTGGATTGGTGGTTTTGGGGAATGGTTTGGAGAGTGTGATGAAGAGTTAGTTTTGGGATTGCTGTTCGTGTTTGGAGTGGATTGTTTTGAGGACCCTGTTTGTGCAGTGACTTTGTATTGTTTGAGGAACTGGATTTGATTTTGGACTTGGATTACGGACATCGACAAAGATAAGGATTGTGGACTTTATGTGTTATGAATTCCTCCGAAGACCCCACCCTTTTTGTGTTTATCAAGATTCCTTTAATTATTATTAATTATTATTAAAGTATTGTTTTGTTCGTATTACTGCCTCTTCAGGGTTATTTAACTGCCTAGGCCCTCTGCAAAGGTCCGTGAGTGTTGCCCAACCCCAAGGGACACCACAATATATACAGTATATACTGTATATATATATCAGTGGCGGGCCGTGCATTTCACACCTAGGCCTTCAGTAGTGCTCCGTCTGAATCAATCCACCCCTCAATAACTATTTTATGGCTATAAAAGCCATCTTATTGTTATGTTTTGAGTGTCTGTTCGGTTTGTTTTTGCACTTTGTTTTATTTATCTTTCTTCAGTCATGTTTCATTCGTTCTGTCATGCACTTCGGTAAATTCTATGTTTCGGTTTTTCCGTCTTCGTTTCTAATCTTGTTTTACTTCCTTCTTACTTTCTAATTACACTTTGTATATATTAGTTAGATGTATATAGTACTAACCAATTAATCTACTAACATTAGGGATTTAGATTAAGTTACTAACACTACTAATCACTAATTATCTCACGCTTCTAACTATCGCTGTCATTCTCTCGTCCTATCTCTGTATGCTTCTCACGTTCCGCTTTATTCGCATGCAGATTTCTTTATGCGTTCCTCCTCCTCCCTAAAAACCGAAACATAGAATTTCCCGAAGTGCATGACAAGACAAGGAGAGGAACTCGAACAGGAACAATGACAGACGTCGAACAGAACGAGAATGAAACATGACTGAAGAAAGATAAATAAACAAACCGAACAGACACCCGTTGCCGTTGCATCGAAGATAGATAACTCGTATATCCAGAATAAATGCCTTTACTGAAGAAACAAACCCGGGGTGCTACAGCTGCGACACACATAAAAATCATCAATAATAACCTGATAAAATTGCAATATTATTTAGGAAAATAGCAACATTTTACTCACCAAAAATCCTTATTATTTGTACACAAAATCCATCCCCCTTTCTTTCCTCAAAAAGAGTTCAATTACTCTGTCGTACAGATTATCCGTGTGTTTCATTTCCATCAAGAAGTCCTTTTCTATTGCCATCGAAGCTAATGCTGAAAGTCGAGCCTGCCCTGTCGTATTTCTGGCATAACTTTTAATTCGCTTTAGGGCTGAAAATGTCCGCTCAAATGTCTGAATCACAGACTGATGTTAATTATATTTTCTCCATGAATACTTATTAAATAATTCCAAATGGTCTGTCCGCTCCCTTTCATAGCTTTTCCCCTGATTGCGCTGCTTCCAGACGTGTATTTTCATATTAAAGCATTTAACCAATCACATTACATCATAGTCAGACACTCTCTGACTATCCAATCAAAGGGTGTGAATACGCTGACGTTACCTAGGCCTTCTAGAAGGCCTTCGTGTCCCCAACTCAAAATCTGATTGGTTGAAGCAACAGTTTGATCAACACTTATTTTATGCTACAGGGCCTGCAGAACTGATTGTGAAGGCCTCCAGGCAGATTTATTTGACCCTGGCAACAAATGATGGCTGAAATGTGATTGGTTAAATGCTTTAATATGAAAATACACGTCTGGAAGCAGCGCAACCAGAAAAGCTATGAAAGGAAGCGGACAGACCATTTGGAATTATTTAATAAGTATTCATGGAAAAATATAATTAACATCAGTCTGTGATTCAGATATTTTTTAGGCCAGCAGAGAAGGCCTTGCAGGCCCTGACGGCCCACCACTGATATATATATATATTATTTTTTTAATACAACCAGTAGAATGTCTTCAATCAGCCTTTTAATTGAACACAGCAATAAAATATTTACATCAAATGAAATGCACACACACATGCTAAAATATGCCCATCCAACATGTAACATTCTCACTTTGCGTGAATATTGTCAGTTGGATGATCTTTGAAACTGGAGCTTGCAACCTGGACTCATGACCTTCGGTTCCATAGGTCAATGTCTGACCATAGTGACCATAGTGAGGTAAAGAGACCAGGCTTGGACGTACATGGACATTCTGGACATAGGAATTAAGGACAATGTTCTTGTTGCAGTTGCTCTTACTAATTATTTGTATTATCTGAAAAGTAAAAAAAACTACAAACTGTGTATTCATAATGAGGGTGCATGTGTTCTGGAGCCCAAGGGACCTACCTACATATACTGACAATCTACTAACATGCCCAAAACATAAATATTTGGATATTTCAACATGAAGAATTCAGCAAAATCTGTGTAAATTTGATTTGCACACCTAGTCCTCTATAAATCTCCAACAAATTGGAAAAAAAGCATGTGCAAGCTGATTAAATCGACTGTCCCTATTTTGACAGCACATGATCAGCAAACACAAGAGCAAGCACTAGGACACATCAAAATGAGGTGTGTCTGAGTCAGTTGTGATGAGCATTTCATCAGTACTAACGCACACAGCATGGAGTGCAAAGAGGCAGGGTTGGGTTTGAAGTTGTGCAGAAGGTGTAAATGAACTTGGAAGTATTTCTGCAAATTAATTCATAATTACAGAAAAGGTTGTTCAATGATGTTTTAATGAAATTGTACACAATTTAATTGATGTAGTGAAACAGTGATATGTATGACCAAATAATGCAAATGTATGACCAAATATAATATGAATAATGATAATAATAATACAATCTACATGGTACACCTCATTTCATTTTTTTGTGAAACCAAAACCAATTTCCTCTCTAGGAGAGCAACCTTAATGTAATTATTTCAAGAAAAATGTCTGATTAATGCAGAACTGACATCGCTCAGGGGAGGTGAATATGACAGCTAGGTGTACATAGAGACGGGAAGGAATCTAAAGCACAATTTACATTTGCATTTGACATGGCAACAGGCCCAATGCTCTTTACGGGAAGGAATGTTATAAATATTAATAACAATGATGGTAATAATTCTAAAAGGTATCATCTGCAGAACAAAAGCATCCTCCCTGGTGGATTTCTTTGGGAATGTTTTAAGGCGCCACCATCTTGACAACAAGCTCTGCATGACACATGCTCACCAGGATAGTATTTTCCTAGAAAACTGAGGTCTGATTAAGATTCTAGGTGATTGTTTTTCATTTCTTACATTTCTGATTTACATTTGCTCAGCTGGCTTTGGGTATTTTTGACTTTTTCAGGAATTCATTAAATAAAAGTACCTAATAATAATAATAATAATAATAATGAATTTTATTTAGATGGCGCCTTTCTGGACACCCAAGGTCACCTTACATAAAAGTCAATAAACCTAATACCTAAACCTCTTCTTGTGAAATGTATGTACTATAAAGGTAAAAATACCCTTTTCATTCATACAGGCCTCCATAGACAAACAGCCAGCTGAACTATCAGTGAGAGCGGGCAATGCTCCACCTGTCTATACAGCGCAGGGCCCAGTAAGTAGATGTGGCTCTATGGGGGAAAGCCTTTGATTTCCTTGCCTAGGCACCCCACAGGTCACAGGTACTGGCAGGTGGACAGAGCCTGCCCCACGCCTCTAATTGTGCATGACAATGCACTGAGCCGCCAGCCACACTGCGAGCTTAGAGCCGGTTCAAAATGACAAGAGCCTGCGCTTTTGAGAAAGATGACTCAGTCATCTGTAATTATAAATGATTTTCCGTGGATACCAAAGAAGAAGTGAGAAATGTGAAAAAAAGAGAAGTGAAAAAAATATTTCCTTTTTCCAGCCAGTGGTGATTTGCTCAGACGAGAATGCTTATGTGGAGCATTCCCATGATCTCATCGAGGGATTTTAAGATAGTCTTGGTTGGTTTTACTCATCAAAATAGTCTTAAGCCTATTGTCAATGTATTTAGCGCTATATTAGGAAATACAAATCACAAATACAGTGTCATAATAGGAGCCTAGAGTATTACAGTACCTACCTATGCTAAATACACTCTCTAGTACCATAATTGTTGTAAATAAGTTACTACCACACATTTTTCTGTTGATGATAGTACTGTGCACTATTCATCTTAGAAAGCTCCACAAATTGTGTCATTAAGTGCTAACATTTCAGTTGACAAAACATTTTTGTATGTATATTCGAACAGTGGGTAATATACTGTATTAGATTTAAAAAAATCAGATTTTATACATTTTGTTTGGGAACTTCCAGAATGTAAACCTAAATAAGATAAAGACTATTCACTATTCTGATGTGTTTTCATAATATGTATCTTACCTGGCAACCATTGTTGCTAGAAATACCAGTGCTGATGGTGGGTTTTGGCTTGATGTGATTTTGCCTTTAATAGCTACAATGAGCTGCTAAGATTTGTAACATTTCTATGCCTGCCTGGAATCAGTACAGCAGCTAAACACTGTAGATGATGTCTTGTGTCAAGTGCTTACATGTGAGTAAAATTATTCTTACAAGCCAGGACTGAAGCTAAAGAACAAAACCAAAAAAAGAATTTAATAGCATACTGTAATGCGCTAACAATAAGGGAGCTGTATCACAGAAAACAATAAAATAAACAATACTAAATAGCAATACAGCTGTGGGATAAGGCAGATAGAATACAAAACACAAGTGGCAAACCAAGACTTCTCCACTGTAAAGAAGTGGAGAAGAATTCATTGAGGTGTGGCAAGAACATGAGGATTTATTTAATCCATCTACAGAGACATGCTACAACAAATAATGGCACAGTAAGCAGAAAGAAATGGCCTGGCTGCTTGTAAGAAACAGCTGGTGACTTTCTGTGTCCTGGGGTTATGGTAGCTAACTGCTGTATGACCAGTGGGTGACTTGGAAATCGTTTATAAATTGATATGGACAGGTGCGTTACTACATCGTTTTTTCTGAGTAAACCCATTGCTATTTTCAAGGAGATGTGTGTACTAGGCTTAGGAGCGTATTATGTTAGAAACATTCATTGCAGGTTGAGAAATTAGGAAAGAAACATATTACAATTCACCGTGCTTTTTAAACTTCCCCGACAGCTTTGACCTTAAAATCACTTTGGGCTCTTTAAAAACAATTCATCAAACTTTACATATTAAATAAGGATTCCTCTGTGTCTCAGTTGTCTGGGGTACCTGATTTCTTAAATAAAAAAATCCTGAATGAAGGCTATATTCTCAGGGGATTCTTTCAGAGATTTCATATAAAAAAGTAAATAAGAAATAAAAAATAAAAAAACTTTCTACTACCATCTGAGTACAATTAAGTTCTGCAAACTTTGGAAAATTACCTACGGCGACCTACTTTCACCAGGGCACAGATATACCTGTGCAGTGAAGTCGTTACTCTTGTTTTTGTGCCTTTTTCGCAAGGCATGCCTTTTAAGTCACATGCTGTAAACACTCCACTTGACAGGATCCTATTGTGGAACACATTCTGCTGCAAAAACGTAAAAAAATGTTTTTTTAAAAAATGGAATGCCATCAGGATTCCGCCAGTCACTGTGACTGTCCCACAGGCACCCCTGAGTCCAGGCTAGAGGCAACTCATCAGAGACCAAACAATCTATATGAAACTCTTCAGCTCATCAGCACCAGGGGGGTCGCTGTGGAATTCTGGAGCTTCTTCAAAGGTCTATGTGTAGCACAAATGAGGCAGACTAGAAATCTATTTATTCTTGTTTCCTAGGTGCGATGGCATCAGGAAATGGTGAATATTCGCTATTTGCAGACCAAAGGGCAGCCGCCTGCTGGTGTGATAGTATTATCAACACGGCTGTTTTTCCTACATAAATCTCATGATAACCCTATCACTAAGACCAGTGCACCTGCATATCCAATCCAAGCACATACACAATCAAGGACAAGACACTTTCGTCGAGTGCAAGTAAACAGTGCGAGTAAAAATTTAAAATGAATGTCGTCGCCTCTAGATCACTCTGCTCTAATCAATTAAGAAGTGTCCCCTGCACACCTGTGCGCTATAATTATGCTCTGGTTTATGCACCCCAAGGGCAAAAAGCCCAAGAGTCAATATATGGCAAAAAGAAAAATCCATCTGGCGATGACTCGGAGAACATTGACAAACAAAATGTACACAGGGAAACTCTGTGCTGCAGTTTGAACACTAAAGTCAGCCAATCAAAGGGGTTCAGGAGGCAATTCAAGAGTGACAGAGAAGCATACTGCACGCAGTATATGTCAGTGTTTGTTTATGTCATGGGTCAATACCTCAAGTTCACATCTGACCTTTTTTAACCTTAACTGACATCATTCATTCATTTCATATCTTTGTATTAGTTTCCAGCCTCGTTTACCCAGGACATCACTATTAATGTGAAATGTGTTTTCAGTTTACTATACTTGGTTATGTCATAGGTTTTCTTTACTCACTCTATATGCAGTCTTACTAGCCTGACATGGTTCAAAGAATATGAGTAATTTAGCATCAGGAATACCTGTGTGTTATAAATGCGGATTTGGGCGTGAGAAGAATAACTACTTTGAAAACAATTTGGTGTGGTGTGGTAAACCCTCTTAGCAAAGAAAACATCAAACTGGAAAATGACCGTTGTAATCAAACAACCCCCAGTGGATTGGGAACACTGCACCACTTAGTTCGATTTTTTTATCAGTGGATATTTATGAAATACATAACACCCCAACTGGAAAATGTCCTACAGGAATAAAGGTACAAAATTAATCTTGGGCATTGGTGTAGCTGTACACTCATTAAGAGACCACTTACTGCTTGCCCGCTATTGCTGCTGTTTTCCTTTCAACCAATTTAATCTCATGGAGCTCTGTAGCGGCGTGCCTGTTTCCAGCTGACAGCTCAAGTTCTCATCCAATCATGGAGTGGCAGAGGCGGGCCCCAGCTCCCCTCCAGATTGGCAGAGTATTCCCGTGTCAGTGTGAGAATAATCAATGAGAACTCCTCAGTCTCTTCTCAGCCTCAACTTGCCTTGGATTTAAATCACCTTCACACAGAACAGCACTGAAGGGAAAAGGGAAAAGGCAAAACGACATTGAACAAATCCAAGAGAGGGAGAGAATAATAATTACAATATAAAAAAGATAAGAAAACAGGGCACGTTACATTCCTGTGGAAGAGAGAATAAACAAAAACAAAATAAAAAAGCTACAAGAGGAACATCAAGAGAACATTTTGGAAGAATGTATAATTCTATCTGCTTTCTCATCTTGTCCTGGCTGTTTGCTCTGCTCGTATTTCCAGGTAATGTAACTGCCTCTCTCGACCCATGCCAGTGCTGTTTACTGCTGTACTGTGGCTGCTGAAATGCTTGGAGTTTGCTCTCTGTTGGGGGAAAGGTGGCTGATATCGCACGTTACTGCTGAATTCTCCGCTTCTAACAACAGGCGAGTCATCTCCTTTTCTGACTGAAAAATTCCCCCTCACTTTGGCAGCGCTCAGAGCTTTATCAGATTAGGAAATACTCAGACAGATTGATAGGTAGGAAAAATAAAAAAGAGGTCAGCGTAAGGCAAAATAGTCATATTTTATAGGCAGTGTTTGCCTGCTGTTAAAGGTGATCCCCTTCTGTGTGTCCCAGAGGAATTCTGTCCAAACTTGTTGGCTGTGCTTTCAAGGTGCAGTCAGGAGAAACCGAAGATGGGAAAAAAAGTGTGGAGGACAGAGGGGGAAGATGAAACAACAACAAAAAAACAAATGCAATTTACAGATGGTGCACATGTTAGTCCAGTGATGTTCAGTGTCGGAGGGCAGATGGGGTCAGTCAGTGGGCTTGTGAAACAGAACCTCTGCTCAGTTGGTAATGAGATAATTAGGCTCATTATGCAAATGATCTCCAGGTGAGAGCTGTGGGGGTCGGTTCAGAGAAAACAGCTCTACAAAGAGGTTTTTAATAGCCAGCCTGTTGCCGGAGGGAGGGGGGGGGTGGTGTCTGATGGATTTTTCTTTTGCCATATATTGATTCTTGGGCTTTTGCCCCTGGGGTGCATAAACCAGAGCATAATTATAGTGCACAGGTGTGCAGGGGACACTTCTTAATTGATTAGAGCAGAGTGATTGAGAGGCAACGATGTGAATTTTTAATTTTTACTCGCACTGTCTCGCACTCTACTTGCCCTCGACGAAAGTGTCTTGTCCTTGATTGTGTATGTAAGAGGTTTTGGATTTGATATGCAGGTGCGCTGGTTTAGTGATGGGGTTACCATAAGATTTCTCTAGGAAAAGCAGCTGTGTGGATAATACTATCGCACATATCCGTCTTTTAACATAGGTAGCCATGTATTGTACGAAAATATGATATTCACCTAATTCAACATTCTTTCGGTTTAATTAAAGTTTAACATGTATGAACAAGACATGTTAGAACATTTACATTTACATTTTGCCATTTAGCAGACGCTTTGTGCAAATTGGATAAGGCTCATTCTATTATGTTGGCATACTTCACAGAAGCTTAGTATTAACCCTTTATAGCAAGCATGACAAAGAAAAATAATAAATAAATATATAAACCAGTGTATAAACCTACTAGTTGTAACCAGCAGACCTTTCCCAAGAGTTTAGGCCCCCAACATGCATAAAAACACCCAACACACACACACATGCAACCCCAACCACCCCAAAAATGGTGCTTCATATACTCATTAAAAATCTACTTTTTGAATATACTAATGTTGAATTCAAATGTTATTTGTCAGTAGTTACAAACATGCACTTTGGTTTAGAAAAATGGTTGAAAGTTGTGTTAGTCACACATATCTGTCTTTTAACATAGGTATTGTAAGAACATATGATATTCACCTAATTTAACAATAAGATCATTTCAGCTCTAATGTGTGGCAAACCACTGGACCTGCCCTATTAAGGTCAACCTTGAGCTACTCTAAAAAATAAGCCTCCAGTACTTTTCCTTGTTTCACTGCAACAGTGGAGGCAGCCCAAGACTCACTAACTGCCTGGGTGAGCAGCTACTGCAGTAACACGGTTTCCCCACAAGAGGGAATCACAGCCATTGAACGGTGCCTGATCAGATCTTGTATTCCTATAGTTCCAGTGGTGGCATGAGTTTCTCCAAATGATCTGAAAAGCCGTGAAATCATTCTTGTATGCATTTGATTCCATGGTTGTTTATGGAAGTGTGGCCTGCTAATTAACTATGGTCGTAAGGGGTATAATTCTCAGGCATCACTCGACAGCTCGAATGTTGATTCATGGGGTTGTTGTGACCTGGCTTTTCCGATGGCAGTGAGAAAATTGTCAGGAAGACGAAGCATGATGACATCTCAATCTTGGCGAGGTGTTGTGACTCCTGGTCTCCCAGACTGTGGCCTGTCATTGATGGACTGTGTTTGGCTGCAGGGTCTGGCCAGCAGGTTAAAAACGGCTGGCTGTGAATACTTTAGACAGTGAGTGACAATGCACATATACTGAAATGACAACAGCCAATGTTCTCTTGAAAAGCAGGCTATAGCAGTTCCTTTCTGTGTTTTTCTTTCTTGATTTTCACCAGACGTGATGTTCAACATATCAATTCACCTTATCACCTCTTCCCAACCACCTCACTGACTTAAGCAGCATGCATGCAACAGTGTAATCTCGGCAACCCAGAGTGTTTTTTCAAAATATTGTGTATACTCCTGAAAATGTCTGGGGGCAGTGGTTCTTCCATTTACTATCTACTGTAAGACTGGGACACATTTCCTTATACTGCAAAGTCCCCGTGATGCTCATTTGATTTCCTGCCGTGCCCCCTAGTTCAGCAGCCACCAGGACACAAACAGAGAATTACCTAGCTATGGTTACTGTGATTGCTAACAGTGCTGCTGTAATTAGCTAGCTGTAGCTGCTGTAAAGCTTAGGGGCAAGGATAATCACTGTGTGACACTGGTTCCGCCATCTTCTTTAATGCTAGAGTGTAATAGTGTTTGACGGAGGTAAATCCAATAAATAAACTATGTTTGTTTTTGAGCTATTGAAATAAGCCAGTAGGGGCAGTTTTTCCTCTGGACCAAAGTCCAATGCCCAAGCTCAGTGATGGGGGAAATGTGCCTTAGAAGGTACTGTACTTTGAATGAGACATTAAACCAAGGTCCTAATTCACTGTGGGCATTAAGGATCCCATTGCACTTTTCAAACGAGTAGGGGTGTTAAGGCCAGTGGCCTGGTCAAACACCTGCAAAACTGATTCTGTACATCTGCCTAACTGAGCACACCCTCTACATCTGATTGTCTAAACCAGGGGTTTCCAAAATAAGTATGATGAACTATTAATTGTTTTAATTTTCCAGTCTCCCACACTGGTCCCAATGGTTTTCTGGTTTTTTGATTCCCTCTGGAAAATGCCAATTGTGTAGCGCTGTGTGACAACCTGTTTGTAAATGGCGCTATACAAAAATAAAGATTGATTGATTGAGTGTACAAATAAGGCCTCAGCAAAAACACAGCTTTGAAGGTTTGAGTTATTCTCATTTGACATTAGGCTTTTTACATGTCTGGTGTTTAGCTACTGTGTCACACTGTTATAACTTCACATGTCCATAAACAACACATTGAGAGGAGTGAGGATCCAATGCAATGACAGCTGCTAATATAATGGAAGACATCCAGTCAATCTCGGGGCCTTAATCACCCTGCATCCGGCTCATCCTGGGCACCCCCTGCTCTGCAGTTGATGTCCCACCAAGGAGAGGGTTCTGGGATGGCTGTGATCTGGAAAGGCTCCCGAATGGCTATGTGACAGATGGGCTCTGGGAAATTTGAGTCACACAGTCCTTGTAAAATTTGTACAGTGAGGCTCCTGTGAGGCCATTCCGTCCGGGCAATGTCATCTCACTTTCTCAGCTAGAATTTAATGGAACCATTAGTCAAAATGACAGGCAAATGGCCCTGCTAACTCATGCTTACACACTATTTCCCTCACGTATTGGCTGGATTATAAACAGTAATCAGGGTTAAATTAATTTGGTATAGGGAATGCTACATATATTTTTTTGTTCATTTAAATGTTAGTACTTATTTATAAGAAAATGTAGTTTAGTATGTATTGCACAGGCATTGTAATTGTCAATATTTTCCACTACAATACAACTATATAATCTATCCCTTAAATATTTGTATGCCTTTAAGCCTTTAATGGCTTAAAGCCTATTGTTTTATTCATGTTCATATTCTTGTTTTACATTACCCTTATTACACATAATAATTTACAATACCAAAATAATGACAATGTAGTTACATATGTAAGTACTATGCAACTGCATGTGGAACTGTGGAACTACTATGCAGTATCATATTATTACATTTTGTTTTTGTTTTTTTGTAATTACCTTAAGGGTTAGGGTTTATTTGTGGTTAGATTTATAGTTGGTAAGGTAAAGTGTTGAAGCAGGAGGATAAAAACTAAAATAGATGGCCTACTCCTTAATTACTCACTTCCTACAGCCCAGATCCAGTCTATCAGAAATGCACTTTGTGCTTTACTTACAAATATTTTTCTAATTTAATGTCTGTAGCCGCCGAAGACCCAATTTTGCATAAATATCAACATAAGTCACATTTTCCTGAATGCATTACTCCAACTTAAGGAAACAGTATTTAAGTGGTTAGTTAAAGTGGTTAGTTTGAATCTACCCCTAAGGATGGCATTCAGTCCTCACACTTTAACCTAAAGGTTCAATAAATAATTTGATGTGGGAATTTGTACTTGTTTTTATTGTTTTGCTTACATAACATGCCCCTTATTGTTCAAGTTTACAAATAAAGGTCCTGTGAGTAATTGCAGAAGAAACATTGCCAGACAAAACTATATGATATTTCAGAAAATCAATTGAAGAGTGTTTTTCCAAAACTCACTCAGTCCACTTTGACCAATTTTGAGAAGATCAACATTTTTGTTTATATTAAATTTAATGAGTTTTTTTGCATTAACAAAATCACCTTAAATTCCTAAGAATAATAGTGTAAAAGTAAAACTGCAAATATCTAACCATTTATCTGAAAAATAATACCCACCTTGAAAAATGTAGTTTATCAAAACTCACTCAGTCCACTGAGTGAGTTTTGGAAAAACACTCTTCAATTGTTGGAGACAGCTGTCAACAGAGAGCATGGTGGATCACAGTTCTATTGAGCACAGTCAGTATTCGGTTGTAACATTGCAGTATGTCATATTCCTCTTTATTTAGCATTAGCCCCACTGTGTTAGAGGAGCAGCTATCACAGACACTTAAATTAACTGCACGGTAGAGATCCTCCGAAATGTGCCGCTGTCTGCTCTCAGAAACTGTATTGATGTTCCAGCCTGGCTGCTTATGACAAGCAGCATGAAGACATGGTAAATCGAATGGTCATATTGTCTTGCTGTGCAAATAAATTCCATCACCAAGGCTTTCAAACTTTTTAAGCAACTGAATTATCACAATAATAGGCGGCTCCATAAAATATGTTGCTTCTATATTTGGGCATAGCCCTGATGTGATGTTTGGGACATCAATAACATTCTGTATAGGGTCTGCCTTAATACATAACTCAAAATATACATTTAATTATGTATCATTTGCAATATTATAATGCATCAGGTAAATACGAAATTAAGTTATTATTCTCTTTCTTCAATTCGGTGTATGTGGGGAATATTATATCAATAAATTAATACTTTCATCACAATAATGATTTATTTTCCCCTACCTACACTACCGCTCAAAAGTTTTAGAACAGCCCCATTTTCCAGTTTATACTGAAATTTAAGCAATTCAAGTCCATTCAATAACCTGAAATGGTACAAAGGTAAGCGGTAAACTGCCAGAGGTTTAAAAAAAAATGTAGGTTACCAAAAACTGAAAATGAATGTACATTTTTTGGCAGTGAGTAGTTTCCTACACCATCAAAAGACACTTGGAAACTGGAGGAAACTCTGACAGGAAGAGGTCTGGCAGACCACAACAAAGTCAGAAGACAAGTTTCTGAGAGTCAACAGCTTGCGTGATAGGACAACAGGACAACACAGGACAACAGCTTCAAGCACAGCAACACTGGCCGAAGTAAGGAAGTCTCAGTTTCAACTGTGAAGAAAAGACTTCAAGCTGCAGGTTTGACAGGTCGAGTGGCAGTAAGAAAGCCATTGCTAAGATGAGAAAAAGAAAATAAGAAAAGGAGTCTTCCCTGGGCCATGAAGCACCGCCAGTGGACTACTGAAGACTGGAAGAAGGTCTTATGGACTGATTAATCAAAATTTGAAATCTTCGGTTCATCACGCAGGGTTTTTGTACACCGTTGAGTAGGCGAAAGGATGGCTCCTCAGTGTGTGACACCAACTGTCAAACATGGAGGAGGAAGCGTGATAGTCTGGGGCTGGGTCCAGAGTCGGCAACTTGCACAGAGTGACTGTTAACCCACGTTAACCCATTACTTGTTCCCTGAAAAGGGCCTTTTTTTATCAATGAAATGTACATAATGTACATACATAATCAGTTTTTGGTAACCTAAACCTTTTTTTTTTTTTTACCTCTGGCAGTTTACTGCTTACCTTTGTACCATTTCAAGTTATTCACTGGACTTGAACTGTTTAAATTTCAGTAAAAACATTACATTTACATTTTTAAGGCATTTAGCAGACATTATTATCCAGAGCGACTTACACAGTTTACATTTCTTTTACGTACAATCCATTTATACAGCTGGATATTTTACTGAAGCAATTCAGATTATGTACCTTGCTCAAGGGTACAACAGCAGTGCCCCACCTGGGAATTAAACATGCAACCAGCTGGGAGTTATAAGCCCAGCTTCCTAATCATTACACTACACTGCCAGCCCTAGAACCTTGACTATACATGATAGCTGTACAGATGTGTGGTGAATCTGATATAAACCTTAACACTAGGAGTGCCAAGTTTCCAGGCATACAAGGAGATGTCAACCAACAGCTCTTGGTACCATTTCCAAACCTACATCTGTTTAGAAATTGTAATTAGATTACCCCCACAATATTGGCATGCCCAGTTTTATTCACATTAATAATGGATTATTATGCAATCATATTACAATGTCTTCCCCCTACCCTCACCCATTCTCACCCATTAGACTAGTGGTTCTGTGATACATAACACAATATAAACCATTGACAGATATTTTCATTCAATCCATAATCATTGGAGAAATACCAGATGACTGGAAGCAGGGTAGTATAATTCCAATATAAGAAGGGGGACCGTACTGACCCAGGGAACTATAGGCCTGTCAGTTTAACTTGCATTGCATGTAAAATGCTGGAATGTATTATTAGGGATAAGTTGGAATCATTCTTGAAAAATAATAGTATTTTAAGCGAGAGCCAACATGGTTTTCTCAAAGGGAGGTCATGCCTAACAAACCTCCTGGACTTTTTTGAAGAGGCTATAAAGTGTGTTGACCTGAACCAGGCTTATGATATTATATATTTGGACTTTCAGAAAGCATTTGACAAGGTACCACATGAGAGGCTCATTGCTAAAATGAATTCAGTAGGAATTGCAGGAGTAGTTTCAGACTAGGTTCATAATTGGCTGCAAGGGCGAACACAAAGAGTGGGGCCGTATCTGACCTCGGTGCTGTGGGCAGTACTACTACTGAGTCGTCCTCAGACGGGCCTTCCACTGACGTCTCCAGCCAACCCGATCCTCCATGCATCCTGCGAGCTCAGTAGTTTCCACTCCCACATCAGTCAGCATTTCCACTGGGACAACCACATCTATCTTCAGCATGTCCACAGTATGTTGGTGTGGGACAATTCTCCTAGCTGCTATTTTGTTACTCTTGGTGTCTGTACAGCTTGTGATGGTTCCTCTGGTTGCAGTTTGCTGGCTGGTAGCCCAGTGGTGACCGGCTTCAGGGTCCAGCATTCACAGCCATATAGGAGAACGGATTCCACCATCACATCGAAGAGGCGGAGCTTGATATCGTGAGGGAGGTTGGATTTACACACACTGGCCATGCCGTTCAGAGCTTTCCATGTAAGCGCCTTCCTCACTTTTAGGTCCCACTCTGACGAGTTGACCCATGAGCCCAGGTATTTGAAGTCATTGACTTCCTTCAGAGCAGTCCCTCCTGTAGTTATCAGAGGTAGATGGTCCAGTGGTCTGATGTTGTAGGTAATGACCTCGGTCTTCTTACCATTTAGCCTAAGCCCAACCTTGGCACATTCCATCTCCACTCTGTTCAAAAGCTCCTGTGCCTGCTCCACACGGTCAGATATCAGGCCGATGTCGTCCGCATATTCCAGGTCCGCTAGGACTACAGCAGGAACTTGTCTTGACTTCCTGGATGTAATAGTGAAGCCGAGTTCCCGCTCACGTCCATTGATGGCCTGCCTTAGCGCGTAGTCCAGGACTATTATGAAGAGGAAGGGGGCGAGGGTGTCCCCTTGCAACACCCCCGCTAGGATGTCAAACTCCACGCTGTTGCCATCTGGGGTCACAACCCTGACTCTTGTGCCTGAATACATGGTCCCAATGGCCCGGAGTAGGTTGGGAGGGACACCGTAGGCCTTAAGAATTTTCATCATGACGCCCCTGTGTATTGAATCAAATGCCTTTTTGAAATCAATAAATGTAAATGTTGTGTCCTGCAGGGATCGGTGCTGGGACCTCTGCTCTTCCTTATTTACATAAATGATCTTGATATGGACGTTAGTAGCAAAATAGTTACATTTGCAGATGATACTAAACTTGGGGGTTTGGCAAACAGTTTGGAATTGACTAAAGTAATCCAAGATGATTTAAACAAAATCCAAAAATGGGCCGATACATGGCAGATGACATTCAATATTGCTAAATGTAAAGTTATGCATGTGGGAAATAAAAACATTAGACAGGAATATTTTATGGGAGAAGAAAAGTTAGAAGGTGTTCAATTTGAAAGATACTTAGGAATTGTAGTTGATCAAAGCCTATCTGTATCAAAGCAGTGAAAAAAGCCAACAGGATGCTGGGATACATAGCAAAAAGTATTGAGTATAAATCAAAGGAGGTTATATTAATGTGATATAATGCCTTTGTCAGACCTCACTTAGAATACTATGTGCAGTTCTGGGCACCGCACTACAAGAAAGATATAGAAGCTCTTGAAAAAGTCCAAAGAAGGGCAACTAAACTGACACCTGGTATAAAAGGTAAAAGTTATGATGATAGACTTAAGGCACTTAATCTATTTAAGCTTAGCAAACAGAGACTTAGGGGGAATTTGATTGAAGATTTTAAATTCCGAAAAGGAATTAACAAAGTGAAATACCAAAGATTTTTTAAGATAAGTGGGGTCAGCAGAACAAGAGGTCACAGGTGGAAATTAGTTAAAGGCAAATTCACTGGCTGACACTGGTTCAGATGACTATCCTGCCAATACTGGACTATGGAGATGTGATCTACAGGTCTGCTCCCAAGGCTGCGCTTGATAGGCTGGATGTCCTCTATCATACATTTACATTTGATTTAGCAGACGCTTTTATCCAGAGCGACTTACAAGATGTGCATTAATACATGGTAGGAACAATCATAGTTTGCGCACAAGATCAGTGCAGTAATACAGCGATAGACATAGTTGTAGGCAGCTGCATGCCATACCTGGCCTGTAACACTGGGAAGGAAAAGGTTAGAGTTTTTTTTTAAATTAAATGAGAAGGCAGGGATACATGTACAAGAAGTGTTTTGCAAGTTGGCAGTGGTGATGACAATAGGCTAGATGTACAGAATTCAGTGGTAGTGGAGTCCGAAAAGGTGGGTTTTAAGTCTCTTGCGGAAGATCGCAAGTGATTCCGTGGTCCTGACCGATTGCGGAAGGTCGGTCCACCACCGAGGGGTCAGGACAGAGAAGAGGCTAGACTGCGAGGAGCGGCTGCCAGGCACCCGGAGGGATGGGACAGTCAGTTTCAGCTATCATTCAGCCATCAGACTCGCTACCAATGCCCCTTACAGAACACTCCACTGCAACCTCTATCCCTTCTTAACTGACCCCCTGGTACCTGTCATCTCTGCAAAAAAATCTGACCCTGCCTACAAAACCAGATCCACCAGCTACATCCATCTAGTCACCTCCAAAGTCAGCACTACTCTGAGCCGCTCCTCATTTCAGCATGCAGCAGCCTCAGACTGGAATGAACTGCAAAAAACCCTGAGATTGGACAATTTTGTATCCGTTCGTGTTTTTAAGGCTGGGATCATGGACATTTTCACAGACTCATGCTCCTGCTACAGTCGACGCATGAGTTCTGTGTCTCATTTATCTTTAATGCCTGTGTATGTTTTTAAATTCCTGTTTGTCCAATTTTATTATGTTTTGCTGTGTTTGGCCTCTTGGCAAGGCCGTTATGTAAATGAGAATTTGTTCTCAATTAACTTGCCTGGTTAAAGATTGGTTAAATATATATATTTTTTAAACAACAACAATGTCCTATTATTATATGTTTGGGGCAGAATATCCTATTTGCGTTACAAAGGCACCAACAACCAAAAGACGTAATGGCGACAAGGGTAGACTTAAATTACAACAGTCATTCCTTTTGTTATATTTAAATTCAAACAATGTAAATGTGTTTAAAAAAGTTATTTTAATTTTAAAACCACCAAAAGCCTGAAAAATGTCATATTACTGAAAGAGTAGGTCAAATCTTTGATGGTCTCATTTTAAACATATTTTTGTAGACATTTATGGCCCAATGCAGTGAAGCAAAATGGGCTTGCGTATCAAAGCTGGGGTGGGAGTGTTAACATTGATCTGTGTTTTACCAATGGTTTTCTGAGGTATCAATTTTCTGGTTTCTGGAAACGGAAATGGATGGATGGATGGAGGTTCAGAATATTACATTGTTTCAACCCACATGCAAAAAGGCTGTTATTTGTGGCTCCTAAGGAAATTACTACTTTAAAACTCAGCTTCTATTGTGGCAGCAGCCTCTGTCTGCAAATGGTTACTTTGGCACTAAAAATTCAGTGCTTGTAATGAACTTCATGAATGATTGTGGTGATCTCCCTCACAGAGGTTAGTAAAAGATGTGGCTCAGTACCTTTAATAGGCAGATTGATATGGCAAGCCTATGTCAGATTCAAACAGATTTAGACTAAGCAAGGAAATAAATACAATTCAAATTGAAAAGACTTAAGTTTAATCCAGATTCAATCAAGCCAACTTCATCCTCATAAGGATCCACTTTATGCTCATAAGGACCGAAAATCCAGGAAACAGGAAAGGGTGTGGCCTGAAATCTGGGGTGCCTGGACAGGAGACGGGAGCTTCTGTCCAAAAAAAGATGTTTCCCTGTCTCCAACTTTATGCTGTTGAATGAAATGAATGAAATACAACTTTCTCCAAGAAAAAAAGTAAGAAAATAAAGAATTACGGGTGATTTATTCAACATTTTAGGGATAAAGAAATTAACTAATGTAGGTGTTTCCCAATGAAAAGGAGGGCAAACACGAGTAGTTCAGAATAGGGTTTTGAGAGTTAATGTAATTTAATCTGCTAACAATAGAACATATAATTAAATATGTTATGAGTTCAAGTATTGCACAAAATTAATTGTATTAGTATTTCAGGTATTTGATGGAAATATATATTCAATGATGATTAGCAGTTCATCATTTTAGTAGATGTCATACATACATGTACTGTATCGTGCACTGGGTAAAATGGTTCGAATTTACATCAACTTTGAATAAGACCATATTGATTGAAATGTGTTTCTATGAGTGATTATTTGTTCATTTGGACACCTACCTAGCGTCGCATAATAATAAACAGTAGCTCTGTGGCTCAGTAGGTAAAGCATGATGCTGACAACACTTAAGTTGTGGGTTCAATTCCCATTGAGACCCCATATACTGAAAAATATATGCATTCACTACTGCAAATTGCTTTAGAAAAAAGCATCTGCTACATATGTTGTGTAAAGAAAGGCATCTTTGTTTCACCGAATATCCAAAGTGTCTTAATAGGGCGCTGAGCCACCAGAACAGCTTCAATGCACCTTGGCATAGAGAGCCACAAGAACCCTTAATGTACTCAAGTGGTTCCTTTATACTGGCAGTTACTTGTAGCTATAACATAAGTAAGTAGTGCATTGCAGGAATAGCTTTTCAGCAGCTGTTGGTGCCCTGTTAATTAGTATCTGTCCATAAAATTTGACATTTTACATATAGCATTTAGCAGACGCTCTTATCCAGAGCGACTTACAAGATGTGCATTAATACAAGGTAAGAACAATCATAGTTAGCACACAAGATCAGTGCAGAAATACAGCAATAGACATCATTGCAGGCGTCTGCGTATCATACCTGTAACACTGGGAAAGAAAAGTGTTTTATTTTTAATTTTTAAATAGTGTTGAACAAGTAAACAGTGGTGAGGACAGATTGACTAGATGGACAGTGTTCAGTGGTAGTGGAGTCTGAAGAGGTGGGTTTTGAGTCTCTTGCGGAAGATTGGAAGTGATTCTGCAGTCCTGACCGATTGCGGGAGGTCATTCCACCAGCGAGGGACCAGGACAGAGAAGAGGCGAGACCGCGAGGAGCGCTGGCAGGCGCCCGGAGGGATGGGGCAGTCAGTTTGCCAGAGGAGGCGGAGCAGAGGGGTCTGGGCGGGGTGTAGGGAGTGATGAGTGACTGGAGGTATGGGAGACACATTTTAAAATGTTTTTAGGTTAAAGGCTTTCTGAAATGTTTGCATGAACAGGACACAATTCACACATCAGTGGGCAGAGGTAGGATTGGTTTAATATTGGTTTCCTCTGGTGACCACTGCATTAGTTTCTCCCTACCACATACCAGTTGCTTACAGGCTACCAGCTATCATCAGTCAGAGATTTGCCTCTCCTCTGATCAGTTCTATCTCTCCTTTAGTAAACTGTGTTGTTTGTAGTGTGGAAAATATGCGAAAAAATGCGCAAGAAAAAACAATGTCCCAATCAAAAGTAATTAATGTGGATTGCAGTTTATGTGACTACACAGGATATAATCAGAATATCCCTGCCCTTCGTGTCCTCAACACTACCCCAGTCTGAGCTCTTAAGATATATACAGTATGTGTTTTTAAAATGCCTTTTGCGGCACGGTGGTGCAGTGGATAGCACTGTTTTAAAATGCCTTTTAACTGGGAATGGTTTCTTCCCACAGTCCAAAGACAACGTTAGGCTAATTCCATTGCCCGTAGGTATGAGTGTGTGAGTGAATGGTGTGTGTGCCCTGCGATTTTTCAGGGTGTATTCCTGCCTCTCGCCCGGAACGCATGCTGGGATAGATATGACCAGGAAAAACAATGGATGGATGGATGGAAAATGCCTTTTAACTGGGAATTGAAATGGCTTTCGAGATATCCAGAAAACTGAAAATCATTAAGGCTTTATTACGTTTAGTCATCAGATCTGGATGGGCTGATGGATTCCTATGTCTGTGTGCATGCATGTGTCTAATAGCCCACAAGAAAGTTCTGTGTCTCTTTGTTATGAGTTTTCCGGGCTCTATTGCTAATGGCAGCCATTTATCTAAACGATAAACGATGAAAGGTGTTTAATGGTGACGAAAGGTCTCCTGGTTGAAATTAGATGGTGACCTTCACTGTGAATGGTGGTAGCCCTGCCAACACAAGAAACTTCAAAGCCAGACAATCAATATTAATCATTAAGATTACGAAAATGCATGCAGAAATGAACTGCCTGAAAAAAGGCTAACTCAATGGGAAATATATCAAGAGGGCAAGTGCTTTGCCATTTTTTTACTATGATCTACAATGACACATCTGGAGGGTAAGTAGTTTTGTTTGTTTCAATACTTTTTGCAGTTTTTTTTAAACATTGATTAGTAACTTAAAATCAGTAATTAAAAGCAATTAATAAGCAGTAGTAATTAGCAATAGGTAATTAAACAAGGTGATTAAGACTTTAAAAGCAAGTTGTGAAGGAAAATAAATGAAGACAATTAGCAAAAGGTTTTATTGTGTTTATGAAATAAGTGGCCATGTTTTTCAGCTCTGTACTTAGTTGTTGCCTTTTTGGCTTGCTTTATGATGTAATCATAGAATGAATCATAAAATAGAGCTGCATACAAGGTTAATTGGAAATACTGCATTGCTTTTTTGCAATGCTATTGGGAGAGTGGTGTGTGTGTAAATCCCAAACCCACTGCTGTATGGGGTCTTCCTGCGGCTGTATTTCACTACAATGAGGCCTTGGTAAGTGGAAGCTAACTCAAAGCCCTTAGAGAGATGAGGAAACAAGGCTAATCATTTATACTTAAACTCATAATCTGGAAATCAACACAGAGAAACAGCCATAGACAAGGCACAGTTCATTTTAATTTATTTAAATTATTCTCTGTGACAAGAAAAACATACAGTAAATAGGTAGGCTGAATAGGCTAATAGGGCTAAAATAATGTCAGCTCACCTATTGAATCTGTTATTTTTAATCACTTAAAAAACTCACTTACCAAGAACAGTTATATTTTATAACCTAGCCTACACTCCTACATATTTAATTGATGTATTCTGATATCACTTTGAAACTTTAAATTATTTCCGAATGACATACATTCCTGATGTGATCATATCTCAGAGGGTCTAATGCATATATGAATACAAAAACAAATAGCCTGCTAAAATCACGTGCTAAAAAAATGCATTTTGATTGATTGAAAGATAGATGGACAATGTTTACAATATCAGCTATACAAGTTCCCCTAGGTTAGAATACCTTTTAAAGAAAATAAAACTTGAGATGATTTAAATAGTCATGGTGCTCAAGGACTCTATTAGAAGAAATATAAACAGCAGGACAATGCCTGGACATTTTTCAGACTGCATCCTTCCATAATCGCACTACAAGCCTGACTATTGTGCCCGTGAGAACTATGATGTCAGAGTGTTTTGTACCTAAACATAGGCACTAAAACCCCAGATTTGTTGTTTGCCACCTGTGTCTGTACACTGTTGTTTATCACACACTACTGGGATGAAAAGTAAGCCTGTCATTTTTACCCTTATCCCCTTGGCGTTCCAATATAAGACAATGGAAGAGAATGGTAATTGAGCCCATGCCTGTGTTTTGGGAGTGCAAAGCCTCTCAGAACTGTTCCAGTCTACTCTATGGCACAATGTGATTAACATTTGAATGTAGGAGTCGTGTTTAATTAGCCTTGTCTTTACAAGTGCCATACGTGGCATATTTAACTATGTGGACTTTGACTGTGCAAATGCAAAAAAAGCCCTCTCCATAACCACTTACAGATTTGGAGAAAAAAAATGACTGCCAATTTAAAAAAATTGTTTTTATCACAGCGGCCATTTCTTTCCTCTATGGTTCATTTTCACATTTTATTTTCTTACTTCATGGAATCAAAATGGATTTAATTGGGATTTACCACAGATAAACACAAAATACTCTATATAGTTGTGAAATACCATGTTAATACAAATGTTGCACAGTATGTCAACATAACTAGTGATTTCCATGTTTGCTGGGAATGAGCAGTAATACAGTGTTTGATCTCTTTGTATTTACCCATGTTACACTGGTGCTATGAACATGGATAAATAAATACTGTGTTATGAATAATGTAATGTGGTCATGTTCTGGTGTGAAAATATGTTTAACTACAGTGGTAGTACAACAGTAGTGAAGATATTAAAACAGCGGGTGCTGATTGAAGTCTACATGGGAGTGTTGAGAAAAATAACACTAACCTGTATTCCAAAATTTTATTTTATACATGGTGTGAATGTAGCTCTATGACTTTGTTAAAAACAAACTTGTTACTTTTAGGAAAATGTTCAAAAAACATTTACATAGTCACTGTGACACTCTAAGAGTTGATCTGACTGTGACAATGCCAATTTTTTTGTGTAGAGTGGGCTCCCTTCAAAACAAGCGTCCAGAGACGATGGAGGAATTATTTCATTCTAAATGCAAATAATGTCTCTAAGAAGTGCTATTAAACTTTAACCCGAGGTTATATGGTAGTTTTAATTGGTCCAATTACCTTTTTTTCAATATTTATGAGAGATCGGGAAAGTTCCCTTAATGGAGACTGGGGCATGGTGAAAGGATGTCACAATGACACTGGGGTTTACATAGATTGGGGTATAAACTAGATTCTGCTGAAGAGAGTGAGATTGAGAGCCTCTCCTAGATCTGAACAATGTGGCAAAGTCGCTTTAACGTACCCCAGAGGAATAGCTGCAGGCCCTTATCTCATACTTCCCCATAGACACCACTTTCTTCATCCCCGTCTATAGCCTTTTTGACAATACAAGTGTTTTGGAAATTGATTTATCTCATTGTTTTAAAAATGGGTAGAGACATAATGTGATCTCATATCAAACACTTGTGTACAGTTTGTGACATTGTGACGTATTGTGTATTGTGACGTATTGTGTATGTGTGTGTGTATATGTGTATCAATATTTTGATTTCTAATTGAATCAGCTTTAATGTGCTGGCCATATTTCTCTACAAGTGAAACACAAAAAAATATTTTTGTCACAAAAATTATTGTTTTGGGAAAAAAGCAATATTGACAGGTAGTTCCAGTCATCATTTCCATAGTGGAATTCATGGTCTAGCTTGAAGTTTATACAGTTTGGAATTAATTTTCCGTGTGACTCATCACATTTATTTTTGGATGTGTACACAAATGCATAATATTTGTGTGATGTGTTTCTTGCTAATGGTGTGATGCACAGTTCTCGCTCCTTCGAAGTGAAATGCAAGGAGAACAAATAATAATCAGCTCACAGCTATCAAAGCATCTCTTGGCTGTCTGCCATGTCACCACCGTCTTGTTATTTTCGGTCACGCAGCCGCCTATAACATCCTCATAAACTGTATTTGTCTCGTTTTACATTAAATTGTCCGTTGGAAACATATCCTTTCAGACAGACAAAAAAATCACCACATGCACAATGTCACCCATACCAGAGGGAATTCCGTCTCATCTCTGACAGACATTATACATATCTTGTTATGAATTGCATCTTATGAAATTGGCCTTGCCTGGGAGAGAGGCTGACTGATCCATGGATGCGAATAGTTGCCCTCAAATTAGCCTTTAGTTACTGCTGGTCTGAACAAAAGTACAGATCGCTTTGCTTTACACTTGGACTTCCAGTCGTGGCACATAGACACTTCACAGCTGGATCAAAACGATGGGTGGTATGTCATGCAAAGAAAATCCCATTATCAGCATCACCAGCAGGGTTTTATCTGTTTACATTTCAATAACCTACATAATTATATGATAGAGCTACATTGTCTGATCCATTATGCTTGGATAAAAAATGGGGGAAATCACTGGTGTATGCTGCCAGGTTAGAAATTTGACAAAAAGAGCACAAACTCAATTTTAAAGCAATTTATTTGCCAGTTTGTTACCTGCAAAAGGCAATTCCCTTGAACACAGTTTCCATATTTAGTTGCTAAAATTAAGTCATGGTTCAGGCATGAGTGACACAGTTACAATGTTGTCAAAACTCAGTAAAATTTGAATCCACATCTTTTGACAAATTATACTGTCAATCTACTGTAGAATAATAATGCAGGTTTAATGCACTGAACACTTGCAACTATAATTGCTACTGTATTGCCTTTTCAAGCTTTGCCATTCATTTCCGTCCTACAATTGACATTTTAATGCCCTGGACTACAACCATACAAAAATACCTCTGAGCAGCAGCAGTTCATGGCTTTAATCAGAACCATGTTCTCTTTAAATACTTTCATTAATGAGGAAAACATTTAGCAAAAATAAGATCTAATCTGAAAAGTATCCATTTGAAGAGGTTGGATGCAAAAGCAGATAAATCCATTTCTGTCATTTTCAGTAAATCAAGATTTTCTGGTAGTGGGGGACTAGGCTCGCTCTCTACTCTGATATTATGGTGAAAAGACAAATCTTGTCCTCTTTTCCTTGTTCTGAATTGTACTGCATGGTTGTGTGAATTTAGTACGTTAAAGGATAAAATAGAGTAGTGGATATCTCGGTTTGTGCTAACAAGAGGGCACTGCGTATATTGGTTTCTGCAACAAAATGTTGATTAACTGTACATAAAGCATGAAACATATCGAGTTTTGCAACAAAACTATTTGTAAATCGCAAAGACGGCACTGTGATCTTGTTTCTTTCTTTGCTTGTTTGGTTTAGTTTTGGCAGGAATGGGATTTATCGGGTTTTGCGTATAAACTCTCAATTTATACTGCTGGTGGTTAGCTACAGTATGTTCCTCAGTGGTGACTTTAGTCAACCCATACCTTTAACCTGCAAGCCCTTCCCAAGCCACTCGCTTCACTCCATGTCACAAGAACACTACCTATCTCAACTGACTGAATTTGGTAGGATTTATTTTCTTTTTTGGTTCACATACCTGTCCAATAGTATGGCATGATATTGGCAAATGAGCATATAATAACAAATTAAGAATATGATATAAGACAGGTCTGTGGATATTATCCATTGCATGAAATATTCAAACATTCATCAACATTTAAACAAAAAGCCACATGATTAGGGCTATTATGTATGAAGAGTGTGAAAGAGTCACTGGCTCATGGGCCAGTGTATAAAAACAGTGCACATGCTTCAGCTACAGTGTTCCCTGTCTGGGTGTGGGTACGGTTGGCATATTGTTGACATGAGAGCACAGTACAATTGGTGATCCCAAATGGGGGAAAAAGACAGCCACATGATTTATTTCTCTTTTTTTCACTGCTGCTGTTGGAACTCAATTTGGTTTCACTGCATTGCAATAACTGACACAGAATGATGGAGTGAGATACATCTACATTGCCTGAAACATGTATAGCATGAATGCATGCTCTTTAGCTGTCAAGGGTTGCAGTACTGTTTAGACTGTCTAGATTTATGGATTGACTTGCAGTGAAAAATGCATTTGAATACACTGATATGACGAGCGATCCTTCGAATACATTGTGAAAACTGATCTGTAAATGTAACTCCGGAAATTAGTTTTACTGCCAGCATCCCTTATTAGAGAGCACCAAAAGGAAACCAACCATACTTAACTATAAGGACATCACAAGTCCGATGTCCTACAGCTGACACTATTTATAGTGATGCTGACATGGACTTACTGTAGACCTCAAGAGCAAGGCTTTCTGTTGTAACAAAATGTCATTATTTTAAGTGGAGGAATCAGCATTTTGTGCAAATAGTAATCTTGGCATCTGCTGCTTCAAGCATTATTCAAGGACAGCTGGATTGGGGCCAACACAGGATGTGAAGTCATTGCCTTTGAATAAACAGAAGGAGCAACTTCACACATTTGCAAACAACATGCAGTTGGATTTTGAAAATATATGCCATCAGTTTATATGCAGCTCATGCTGTGAAAGGTGCGTGGACATACAGTAGCTACTATGCAAAGATACTATGATACTAAGATACTATTCAGAACATATTGTTGATTAAATCAAATGTCAGAATATTTTATGGTGTTGTGATGCTTGCGAACAGTGCCTTAAATTCACCTTAAACAATAAACAAAAGCAATTATGGCATTTTAATTAGAAGAAACAAATGTTTTTCTTCTAATTAAGGAATTTTATAGCAATCATACCTCAAGTCAGGATGTGTGTATATTATATATATACACATATACAGTATACACACACACATATCAAATTGTATTCCTTTATTTCTTTCCAAACACAGCTGGGGAGTTTATTTTTGTGACTGATATTGAACATTTCCTTGAAAAGCAGTGTCAATGAAGGAATCTTGAAAATTGAGGAAACTGAAAAATATTGGCGGCTTACCAGGTTCAGTAAACAGTAGCGCAGATCTCATTTGAACATTTTGTGTGTGTGTCTCACTCAAGAGCAGGGAGATAAATATACAATAACTCTAGAAAAATATATATCTAGAAAAACATTTGATATTTTATATGGCTTCATAATTCAAGGGCAAATTGTGCTTCTGTAGCTGTTGATCGGTAAACACATTACCCCACTTCACTGACCGCAGCATTCACGTTTATTGTAGAGCGCACGGTCAGCTGTGATGCTCATTGGTTTTCAGGTCATGATCACCCTCCTGAAATTGGGAATGAAGAAGTTCTCAGCAGATGGTATGAGATATTGACTGAGCAGTTCACCGCTGCTCTTTAGACATTTAGCCAATATGATAAGCTTTAACAGCCAGACACTAAATAAGGGTGGCCCTGCACTCTCCTTGGCAGCGAAAGCATTTGCGGCATGTCTTGTTCTCTGTTCAAAGGGATACAGTTTGTAACTGGTGTGACCGACTCTATTATGAGTGAAAATATAACTGAATGTAACTCGGGTATCCCTTTGGAGTGTGTCGACCTGTCATAAAATATGATTATCGTTAAGACTTAAGACAATTTTACGACCACCACCATCATACTACTAAATACTATTATCCAGCTATTTTTGAGAAATCTGTTGTAAAAAAAGCTGAGCATTTCAAAGATAATGAAAAACTTATTTGGAGCAAGTCAGTTATAATAGTATTTTTGTGTACTTCCTTTTTTTCAACCTGACAATGACTATGTCTGAAAATGATGACACAAATAACGGATATGACTATAGCGAGGCACACACCTAGCATCTTTGTTTGTTCATTACATGTTTCATTCCTTTCCGATTTTCCCTGGTAAGAGTGAAATGTATGGGTATTTTACAAACAACAAACCATCACAGCCAGATGCCATAGAAGCCCATTGGATTAGACAGGTCTGCGGTTTTCCACTTTCTTCAGAAGACCTCAAATAACCAGGATTCAATCAAAATGTAGTAAAAATGATTTTTTTAAACATGAGTTATTTTTGACAATTGCTAAATTTGCCAAATTCTGTTTATTTTTTAAAAATATTATTTTATTTTCCGATTTTACCCCGTTTTCTCCCAATTTCCCATGTGCTTAGTTCAATCCCCCTTACCCCTATAGTTCGCAGCTGTAGTCCTGTGACCGGGGCGTAGCGCTGCCTCCTCTGAGACAAAACTCGTCATGCCGTCGACTGTAATTCCGGCACCCCAGAACCACTCCCCCAGAACCACTCCTGGGGTGGACAGCCAGCAAACTGCCAGAGCTGACTCTGGCGGGATTCGAACCTCGGTCCCCTCCCTGTAACCACGCGGGAGGCCGCCAAATTCAGTTTTTGAAGAGAAAAAACATGCTAATCATCAGGCAGCACTGCCGATATCTAGTAGATAGTGATCATTTCATGTTTGGAAGAGACTTGTCAGTCAGTTTGAGTTGTGACAGTTGTGACCTAACCTAAATCTCCATCTCATGTCTCTCCTCTCTAAAAGACATGCTGATTGTACTAATATCCATAAAACAAATGTGGGCTTCCCTGGTGTCATCACTGACAGGCTTTCTTACGCCTTGAAAGAACACCAGGGCACTTTGGTATTTATTTAGGTATTGAGATTCAGGAAATATAAATTTTTATTAAATCTCACTTGCCCGACAAAAGCATGAGTTGTACGTGCAGTCACACTAGAGCTGTGAGCAGCAGCACACATTTTAATTTGGCACAGGTCATCACAGGTCCACCACGAGTGTCCAATGCAGTTTATCATATCATACATCACAAGTCACAAAGCAAGAAAAATAGGCCCAGACAGAATTGAAGATTTACAACCTAGTGGTTCAAAGATTTTGGTGGATCAATGTATAAACGTAAAGAAGAATAATACAATTTTTATGGTCATCTCATAGATACAAAATAAGGACTATGAACTATGAACACACACAAAAAAACACCAAAAATTTCAGTAATTCATGTTTGAAGACAAAGTAATAATAGTTTTGAAAGCCATTGTGTTTAATGGCCTCAAAAGAATGTAAGCTCATTACACACATTTCAAGGTGGTTAACTGAATGTTAACATCGCTCCCTGTCTACAACCTTAAGAATACAATTAAATCATCAAACAATTAAATCTGGTGCCTTGTGCTCTTTAAACAGAAATTATAAGTAAGGGTATAAATACTTACAGTATATTTACTTATCTTTGTCAGATTGTTGCAGATGGTTTAACAACACAAGTTACATTATGACTTTTTTCCCCACTTAGAATACAGGTAAGTGACAAAATAAACTAAACACTTCAGTGTTCTGGTGGCTCTGTTATGTGCGTGGGTGCATTTACCTGGCATGGTTTAGGTCCAATCAACCCCTTGGTGGGCAGGGCAAATGCCAATAAATACAAAGCCATTCTGAGGGCTCACCTTCATTCTATGTTGAAGCTTTTCTATCCTGATGTAATTGTCTCTTCCAGGATGACAATGCCCTATCCACAGGACACAGGCGAATAATTTGATGAGCATGACAACTATTTAAACCCTATGCCTGTCTCTGTAACCAGATCTCAAACTAATTGACCATTTCTGGGAGATTCTGGAGCAGCACCTGAGACCGCGTTTTCCACCACCATCAACAAAACAGCACAAGTAAAGGAATTTCTCATGGAAGAATGGTGTTGCATCCCTCAAATAGAGTTACAGACACTTGTAGAATCTCTGCCAAGGCACATTCTGGCTGGTCTGGTGGTTGGGGTGGCCCAACACCTATACAGACTTTAAGTTGGTGTTTCCTTTATTTTTACAGTTGCCTGTTCTGCAATCAGCATAAGATAAAGTGAGTGTTCCACGAGTGAGAAAGAAACATGATGTTTACATTCACATTACCAAGGTTACATACGGTCAGTAAGACGATCACAAGGTCACTTATTATTGACTGATTGGTGATTCTCTTCATAGGTGGTGATCATAGCTATCTCAGGATGTGCACCTCCGACAGGATTAACTGATCAACAGGAAACAAACAAACTGCCTTTCTAAATAGATTCAATATTTGGATCTACATCCTCTGGACTTACTAAAGCAAATACCAGTGTGTGTCACCATCTGCAATTTTGATTAAAGTTCAGAGCCAAGGAAATAAGAGAGGCCCCACTGTACTGCCAATATACAGTACAGGCACTGTATCACATGGAAATATCGGTTAGAATATGGTGTGATACGGATTATAATAACATTGTAATACAATAATACAACAATTACATTTTCCATTCATGACAGCTTTCAACAACCTATTTGGCCAAAAAACTGAAGCAAATAGGGGACCAAGATTTATTCATTTATGATGTTAAATGAGAGGAATATTAAATATGCTTTCACACAAGCACAGTAGCAATTTGAATACCCATGCACATTGTAAATGTACAGAATCATACACGGTCATCAAACGACCCGTCATGGTGTACTCTTTGTTCAGTTTGGGAAGGTGACACGTGAACAATCAGCCCTGAGTATCTAATACCAACAGCACAACAGCAGACAAACACTGTTAAGGATGGTATTAATAATAGATCAAACTTTAACAGTCATTTGTACAGTTCCCCTCAGGCCATTAATCATAGCAGTATAAAGGTCACTTATCCAAGATGATCCATTACTTTCATCTCCAACTACACCGATACAATTATTTCATTTTTATAAATTATAGTACGTTTCGGTGAGTGGGTAAGAGAACAGTGAAAAAAATAAAAATAATGAAACTCCAGTTGAGAAATATCCACAGCATGAATATCGCCACAGGATGGACACCTGGCGTTAAAGGAAATTACACTCCAAAAGGTCAGATGTGACACCTGTGCTGGATGTAAGGGAATTGTGAGGGGAGCCTATTTCTTTATCTGCTCTTGCTCAATCAGGGAGTGGTCTTGAATAATGTGCAGTGCCAAAAATCCCACCAAACCATCTTATGCCACTCGGTTTTATTTTCTTTGCTCACCCTTATGTAATGTGTTAGGTCAATTGGAACTGCAATCAAAACCTGGGAAGTATACGAGGGTGTAGAATACACATGTACATTGCTAACTGTCCAGTTGATTCATTTCAGAACAGCAAGTCTAGAATTTGGACAATACAACAGTGCTAACATAACATAACATATGCCATTTAGCAGACACTTTTGTTTGAAGCGACACACAGAAGTGAATTAATTTATTCATTTGTCAGGGACATAAGAAAAACATTGCTGCAACGTCAAAAGAAACGAACATCAGATGCAATGCATTAAGTGTTTATAGTGTGGTGTCCCCAGGGGTTGGGCGACACACACGGACCTTGCAGAGGGCGTAGGCAAGTTCAAGAACCCAGAGGAGGCAGTATTCACAAACAAAATGATAATTTATTAAACTAATACTGGCACACAAAACAAAGGGTGGGGTCTTCAGGGGAATACAAAAACATAAAGTCCACAATACTAACTCGTTGTCATTGTCCGTAATCCAATTCCAAAATCCAGTTCAGTTCCGTAATCCAGTCCGTAGTGAATCCAAAGGGGGTCCTCAAAACAATCCAATTCCATACACACAAAAACACACTCCAACACTCTCTTTCCAAATCCTGGCTGGTCAAAAGACTTCACAGGTATTCACTCTGCACACACACACGCACGCACACATGCACGCACACACACACACACACACGCACACACACACACACACACACACACACACACACACACACACACACACTGGTGTGTTAGTTGCTACAGTATTTTTCACTTTGCCATGGTGGGTTTATCACTCTTAATTTACTCTGTATAAGAATGCCAGCAAATAATTAATGTACAATAATAATATCTACCATGTGAATTTTACCCATCCAATCAGGACCTTGGATGAATGACTCATCAACATTGAATACATCCTGTCATACATTTTCCCCATCATTACATTGAAAGATAACTATTTAACTGTTTGTCAGACTGTTATTTCTTCCTTTTGTTGAATATTCACTCCACAGTCATCAGCCAATGAAACTATGGCCAAGTGCACTGACTTTTTAAATGCTATGTCTGATCTTATAGGCTTGCCTTCCTGTCATGAGTTTCTGACTGTCAGGAGCCCATTTTTCTATCTCAGATAAAACCATTACCTCATTCCCTGCCACTCTTATCATATCATATAATCATATCAGAAGATGAATTCCATCTTATGCTCTTGACAGGATATGCCCATGTAGAATTATCACTTTGAAAAAGGAAGATCCCCCCCTCAAGAGTATGGGGTGTTTTCATGGAGAAATCACATTTATTCCTTGAATTCTCAGTGTTTTTTTCTTTCTCCTATCCAAATCTGTTGGAAAAAGTCAAAGCTAGTGTGATACTGGGAGAGGTGGAGGGAGGAGTAGAGAGAGCTGCGCCTCCCTTTTGGCTGCTGTCAGGTGTTCCTGTTCCCTCTCACAGCCTGGAGAGGACTACAGGGCCTTGGACAGCAGCAGCCTCACTTACAGGCAGGCTCACCTGAGGCTAATGAGCAATCAACTCAGCGTTAGGCCATTATAAAAGCACAGCCTGCCATGCCTGAAGGGAGACTTTTGGGGTATGGAGGCAGAAGTGCAGGTTTGGTTACTGTTTCCCTCAATTGCATGATTTTGGATTTGACTGCTTTATTTTAGTTTTGTTTGAATTATTTTGTAAAAGGAGAATACATTGGCCTATCAAACCCTAATTATTTTGTTTAGTCTTTCATCCACTCACCACCTGGCATGGTGGCCAGCCCTGCCACCTTGCTACAGCTAGCTACTAGGTCAGAATCTTGCATGCTATCAAATCACACTTTTTCATTTAATATTAAAAACACATATAATTAATCACACCCAGTGATTAATGAGGGAGAAGGGAATTAAGAGCATGCATCTGTTGCCACAACCTCATGTGATGCCATATGCTTGTATAAACATGTTGACAGTTTAGGGTGCAGCAAGGGCAATTTACTGAAGGTATATTAAAAATAATTTGTTCATTTCTCTTTTAATTTGTTGTGTAATGTTGTGTATAAAACACCTGTTAAAAAATTAACTAAACTGATATCACGCTGACAGCGGTGCAGGTAGATATGATTTTATTCTGGAACAACCTATGGCACTGTCACATTTTTTCCTTAAGATTAAAATATAGATCTTGCAGAAAATTACAATTAATCTCTAATTAAACATGAACAATTCATCTCTAATTTGAAATTAAACAGGAGCAAAATAGCCATCTTTGTTGATAAGATTCAAAGGGTACAGATGAAAGTTAATTATTGATACCTTGCTAGCTAACTGCGCTTCATAATTATTCCTCTGTTGACAGAGATTAAGGATGTGCTAATGAAGGCTACTAAAGACCCACAAGGTAACCTGACAAAACATAACCAACAAGAAGGCCACACATTCATCATTTATATTGCAATTCTACAATTATACTACACTAGTATCAAAAGGGAGGAAGTTGGCCAAAATACAAGAGAGCTACCAATTGGAGGAGTGTCTCTGTCTCTGACTGATGACAACTGGTTGCCTGTGGGTGCCTTCCATGTCTTGGGGTAGGAACTAATAAAGCAATAACCCAAGGAACACTGGCTAACCTAAACCCATGGAAGTCTTGGCTATATGGCCTAGCCTGCACTCGTGGCATGGGCTTTTATTTTTTGAGTCACCTGGGATCCCCGTCTTCTATCATTTATGAAGCACATTTACAACAGCTTGTAGTGCTGTAAGGCTCAGAAAACAAACTCCCAAGTCTTGATTCTATTTTTCATTATTAGAATTCATAACAGACTCCCCGTGCCTTAGTGTGACAGTAAGTCTGGTTCTTTGAACAGGATTCTCTGAGATTTATACCCACTCTGGGCATGAAATTCTGGCTGAGAGCTGGAGTTATATCAGAGGGAAATTAGTAGTAGTAGTATTATGGATAGGGAGGTACAGACTGCCCAGATGGAAGATACCAGGGCAGAGTATAATAAATCAGAGGATATAATTAATAAATATTTTTGGGATCATAATGTGAATAGAGGTGGTTCGGCACAGTTATGTGTGGAGGGGAAGGACAACGTAAGTGTGAGTAAGGCTCTGAAGTTCATGTGTTTAAATGCGAGAAGCATAAAACATCTTTTTTTGGAACTGGAGGCATGTTGAATGGGGTTATGACATTGTTGGGATTACTGAGACATGGCTTGGCACAGAGGATGGGGATGAATATAATGTAGAGGGGTACAAATTGTTTCGGAAGGATAGAACTAATAAAAGAGGAGGGGGAGTGGCCCTTTATGTGAAAGACAATCTTAATATGCAGGAAATTCCAGGTATAAACTGATTAGTTTCTTGTGAGAACATCTGGATTAGATTACTGGGAGATCATGAGAAGGGCCTTAATATAGGAGTATGCTATAGACCTCCAGCTTCAGACAGTAACATAAATAGTACGCTCTTTGGTAACATAAAACAAACCTGTGGTGAAGGAGAGATGATAATAATGGGCGACTTCAATTACCCCTCTATTAATTGGGAGATAGTGACAGGTCAGGGCAAATGTGAAGAGGAGTTTTTAGATATGGTCAATGACTGCTTTTTGGTACAGTCTGTTACTCAGCCTACGAGAGGGAAATCAATATTGGTGTGAGGTACCAAACTGGGACCCAGACGCAGACCAGGATAAGGCAGTAAAGGAACGTTTAATGACCAGACAAGGTTCAAAAGCCGATAGTCAGAGTTAGGTAAAGTACAAAATTGAAATCCAAAAGAGTAGTCAAAAAGGCATAACAAAAGTCAAAACCAAATAATCAGAAAGGCGAACAAACAAAATCGGAAGGCAAACTCGAAGTCAAACAGAAGGGGTGTCTCGGAAAATACAAACAAACTCTGGCTTACACACAATCAGCACAGTGAATGATGATCAACGTTCTGACGCAGACTGAAAGCAAACAGGGAACTTAAATACAATTGGGGAAGGGAAACACAATAGGAATCAGGTGTGACTGGGAGGAGAGAAGGGCAAGAACACAGGTGAGAACGATAGGGATCACTAATACAATCACGAGGGGAGAAAAAAGACACGGACTGGGAAGCACATAAACACACTGAAAATAAACGACCTGGAATAGCAGGTAGACACGTGCACAGTTCAAAGGGGAGGAGCGCATAGAAAGAAACTGCGTGCAGATAAAACAAAAAGAGAGAAGCGTACAGGGATAGGACAACGAGAGAGAATGATAGCAGTAGATAGAAACATGAGATAATTAGTAATTAGTCAATGTTAGTAACTTAATCTAAATCCCTAATGTTAGTAGATTAGTAGGTTAGTACTATATACACCTAGCTAATATGTACAGAGTGTTAGAAAGAAAGAAGGAAGTAAACGAGATAGGAAAATAAGGCAGAAAACCCGTAAAGTCGAAATCACCCGAATAGTGCAATAACAAAGACGAGGAGTGGATTATCGAAAAACAAGGAACACAGACAGACGGGGAAACAGACGTGAATGAAATGTAATGATGAGAAAATAATAAAATACAAAAACAAACAAAACAAACGTAACAATTGGAATTGGTTTTGTGTAACAATCCTGATAGAATTTGCAGCACAGAGGTAGGAGAACCACTAGGGGCAAGTGACCACAGTGCAGTTATTTTTTATATTTTTTGGCAAGTTAAGACAGCCTCCTCGAATTTTTTATTTTAGACGAGCTGACTTTAATAAAATGAGAGAGTATTATTAGGGATAAGTTGGAATCATTCTTGAAAAATAATAGGATTTTAAGGGAGAGCCAACATGGTTTTCTCAAAGGGAAATCATGCCTAACAAACTTCCTGGACTTTTTTGAAGAGGTTACAAAGTGTGTTGACCTGAACCAGGCTTATGATTAGGGTTAGGGTTAGTTTAGGGTATATGAGTAGTTTCAGAGTGGGTTCATAATTGGCTGCAAGGGCAAATACAAAGAGTAACAGTAGGTGGGGCCGTATCTGACCTCGGTGCTATGGGCAGTGGTGTCCCGCAGGGATCGGTGCTGGGACCTCTGCTCTTCCTTATTTACATAAATGATATTGATATGGACGTTAGTAGCAAAATAGTTACATTTGCAGATGATACTAAACTTGGGGGTTTGGCAAACAGTTTAGAATCGACTAAAGTAATCCAAGATGATTTAAACAAAATCCAAAAATGGGCCGATACATGGCAGATGACATTCAATATTGTTAAATGCAAAGTTATGCATGTGGGAAATAAAAACATTAGACAGGAGTATTTTATGGGAGGAGAAAGGTTAGTAGGTGTTCAATTTGAAAAAGACTTGCAAAAAGTATTGAGTATAAATCAAAGGAAGTTATATTAATGTTATATAATGCCTTTGTCAGACCTCACTTAGAATACTGTGTGCAGTTCTGGGCACCGCACTACAAGAAAGATATAGAAGCTCTTGAAAAAGTCCAAAGAAGGGCAACTAAACTGATACCTGGTATGAAAGGTAAAAGTTCTGATGATAGACTTAAGGCACTCAATCTATTTAAGCTTATCAAACGGAGACTTAGGGGGTATTTGATTGAGGATTTACAATTCCTAAAAGGGATTAACAAAGTGAAATGCCAAAGATTTTTTAAGATAAGTGGGGTCAGCAGAACAAGTGGAAATTAGTAAAAGGCAAATTCTGCACAGATATTAGGAAGTTTTTCTTTACACAGAGAGTTGTCAATGCCTGGAACAGCTTGCCAGGTCAGGTAGTAGAGGCAGAAACACTTGGGCTATTCAAGTCCAGGCTAGATATAGTAATAGATACTCTTTAGATTAGGACATGACGAGCCTAGATTCTCGTCATTATGTATTCTTATGTTCTTATGTAACCCTTTGTATCATGTGAAGTAGTTGCTGCATGAGTTGGGTTGCATTCTGTGACACCTCAGGCTCAACTTATGTTCTTGCCTGCACTTCAACTTTCTGCCAACAAGAGGTCGGTAGCGCTCTTTATTCAAGCCACGTGTCAAACAATGATCAAGTTGCACCACCCCAATCATCTACATTGATAAATTACTTGCCACTAATTAAGCACAGATGATGTCTGACAGTGATGTTTATGATCCATACTGTCACTTGTTGAATTGTGGACATGTGGCAGTATTTTGAAATGTTGTGCAGGGGTATGCTGTTTGAACCTGCGTGAAATATATAATATGTAACCTGCACAAAATAGGTTAATATTGTTAATAATAATAAAACAGTTTGGAGTAAGGGCGAGCTATTAAAAATGACAAATTAAATGAAGAAGGGTGAATGTCATATAGGCTACATAGATGGTTCTAAACTCTGATTAACTTTGATCATGGTCAGTTGTTTGACAGTCTCTTTGGTCATTCATTTTACAATGCTTGAAAACTTGAATTCAAAAGATGCATCTTTCTGCATCGGAAAAATTAGTAACAACTGTCAAGCATCATTTTGCCTTCTGTGTAAGATTTGGAAATGTTTTTGCCAGCTCTATCCCATAATTCCCACAGTGACATTGTAGTGCTGTTTTCTTGTGCAAATAATTTGTAATTGCCCAGCTCGGATCTACAATTCTTGTCAAAACCTGGAATCCAATCTAGCGGGAGGGTTGTCAGATCGAGGCTGCAAACTTGCTTGGGGTCAAAAATCCTGACTACCATTATAAATTTGTGAGCTGGATGAAAGAAACACGGTTTATTTTTAAGTTGATGAGGGCTGTAATATTTTGTGAGTTTCTCTAATTTTGTTGAATGTTTTGACGCACATCTTGGATAGAAACCGAAACATCACTGTGCCATCTTGTTTTTCGTTGCTCAGGAGGGAGTTTATTGCTGCTCTATAATCACATTCCTCAGATCCTCCATGTAGCGCATTTTCTGCCTTGGGCAATGTTTAAAACTTTTTGGAAAATGGCCACAGGTTTGTCAACCTTTGGGAAATTACTTGTCCAAATATCTTTCGCTAGTGCCACATTGTGGGCACTGCAAATTAAATAAACAGTTCTTCATTTATTTTGTTTCAATTTTATGCAAATCAGCAATCTGCAGCACATACCTCTGTTGTAGCCAGTTTATTATGTGTTTGTTTAAAAATGCACATAACCTGGGATTATACACATTTTCTAAAGGAATATTGGACTGTCAAATGCATCTGTCAAATCTTGAATTCGGTGTTAATCTCAGACCTTTGTAAATGTTGGTCTTTTTTTGCATGTTTACTGTTAAATTGCAAGTTGTGCAAATTACCAATGAACTGTGGATTTACTACAGCTAAAGACCTTTCTGAATGGTTTTGTTGGGTTGATGAGAGGATGCTATCACTGTATCCCGGTTTACCCATGCAGGGCAGGATAGGCCGAGCGCACAGGAGGACAAGGGGGGCGTGGCTGTACCTGCATCAGGTGCATCAATCATTCCATATTTTCCCCCCAGATTTATACCTGCCTGCCTTTCGCAGTCTTTCACTGCCTAAAAAAACATGTACTATTTTGTTCCGATTTTAAAGCAGCCTTCTTTTTCATGATTTATGAATGGAACCCATGGTTGTTTTTTATAGCTCCACCTACACCTTGCATGAGATTTCCACACCAGTGGTTCACAGCAGTCTTGTGTGTGTGTGTGTGTGTGTGTGTGTGTGTGTGTGTGTGTGTGTCTGTGTGTGTGTGTGTGAATGTGAGTGAGAGAGAGAGAGAGAGAGTGTGTGAGTGAGAGAGAGAGCAAGACAGATACATCGGTCTGTTCCTTATTGGTTACAGTTGAAAAGGTTACACAAGGTCCCTTGTGCTGCACCAGGTATCCACATGGGTAATAAAGGAGTCCAGCTCACTTGCGTACAGCCAAAGTACCATACCCAAAGAATAATGCTGTGGCTTGAGTGACACCACAGTAAATGGGTCACTATTTTGTTCTGCGTTTGATGTGATTATACTGTTGCAAACATTCCTGTCAAACATTTATGTCAAAAAATAGAATACAGAATAATAAACAGAATACAGCTCATTCTCATCCAGAATGACTAAAAACATGGAGCTGTCGCATGGTGCCGCATCAGTGGCATTATATAATTTATTGGAAAAGCCAGGTCATTTATTTCTACAGCTGTCACTTGTAATTGTGTGTCATGAAGCTCCCAGGCATGCCGTCATAGTTTCTGCCTAGGCAATGCGATTGGTAGGGCAGAATTGTTTTGGGGAAATCTGCCATGCTGATTTTATCCTTGGATAAGAACATCTTCCACCGGGCAATGTCATAATGAATCGGGGAGGAGGACAGTGACAGGAGATTCGGGGGCAATGGGGATTCATGTTAATTACTGTGACCCACATTCCCCCCGAACATAGAACTGACAAAACAGTCCACAATAATTTATTACTTCATTTCAATTGCTGTACAGTATTAGCCACCTTTTATTGGAATTTAGTGGAATTTATAACAGTAAAAAACAGAGCATGTTAGCTATATGGAACAACACAGAGATTAGTATGGTTGCACATCCTTCAACATTCATTGAAATTAAATATTTTTAAAAAACATCTATATCTGGGACCGATAGGAAATGCAGAACAAACACATAATTTTAATTTCAAGTGCATGCTGTTTAGTTGCTACAGTAATTCTAATTGATAAATATAGGGAACTATATAAGGAATATATTTTAAAAGTCAGTTAAGTACAGTTGTCAATTAATTTAATTTGGACTGTCTATGTATAACTGCACTTAGCTTCATTGTTTGTATATATTGTATGATACACTGTTTATTATATAGATTTGTTGTATGTATTTGACAACCCTTTTACTTCCTGTTTTAAGGGGTGGAAGGGTATATAAGTCACATGACTGATTGTATTCTGTGACTTTGAGGAAGACGACTGAGACGTCAAAACATCAGTCTTGTTCATAAAATGTTCCCAATGCATAAAGTCAGTGTGCAGTTTTTAACTGTGGGTAGTCTTTGCTAAGAAGTTCCCTATATTCATCAATTACATATACAGTCTTAACAGGCAGAACCTTTTTGTTTCTGTGACTTTAGCCTGGCAGTAGTGCTGAGGCACACTTTTAATGCAATAAATCTGGTGTTCAAGGCTGGTTCCACCTGAACTCAGTGTGTTATTTTGCATCAATTAGAATCAAGTTGGAATTCACATTTAAAAAGTTGGTCATGAGACATTGTGCCTTAATGATCAAAGACATGCCCTTTATCTAGTGGTTGTAAGGAAGCATGTAATATTTCAAGTCAAAGAAATTCCAATTATAACATTTTTGCTAAAAGCAAAATAGAAACCTGACACAGCTGGGAACTTGAATAGCAATGAGCAAGCTTTAATAATATAATATATTCCAATTAGCAGATGCTTAAGATGTAGAGAATGCATACGGTTTTCAGTATATATGGTCCCAATGGAAATCGAACCCACAACCTAAGCATTGTCAACATTATGCTCTACCTACTGAGCTTTATCACAAATGGATGCTGACATGCCCTTTTAAGCATTTCATTTGCAGGTACATTTCATTTCTTCAACAAATTAATTAATTATTTTTACAAAATAATATTCACATAAATATGTATTATTTGTTAGAGTTAAGAGTGGCTGCCAGCTCATTATTTTAATTAAAAGGGAAAAAAGTGAAAACCTAGCGAAACGAGTGGTGCCTTTGGATTCATGCATTATCCACATCTCATCAGGGAGTGTGGTTTATTTGATTTGCAAGATCATCACTGAAACTAATGGAATGGAATGCATTTTAGTTTCAAACACATTTTGTGAAATAGCAAGCTAGCTAGCAATATATAAATATAATGTAATATAACATACTTTTCACATATTTTTGAGCATACAATAGAGCTCATTACCTGTATTTTTTATTTTATACAGCCTTCTTTGCTCATCTTATCAAGGGTTTGAATAATTTTGGAGGGTAATGTACAAAGTAGTTATTTATTATTTAATTGATAGCATGCTCATGTGTAACAGTATGGCAAAAAGACCAGATTCTCAGCGATTTTTACCCGCACTGAGCTTTGACAGTTGGATAGTTGGATATCATAACCCTTTTTCCCACATGCGCAAGCAGGCTTGTGTTTATTATGATATTTTTGTTACATGTTTACTTCCAAACTACAGAATATGCCCATGCATTCTAATTTAGCACCAATAAATATTGGTTGAATATAAAAGATCTTTAGCTATGCTAATTCTTTTTTGTTCTTTAGAACTCTGTAGCTGAGGGCAGTGTAATATTTCCCAAATGATAATGTAACGGTGAAACATGTATTATGAATAACCCAAATATATCCGAGTTCACACAGTCAGCTGGATTGAATAATACATATTACAAACTAAAAAGAGAGCTGGAGAGGAATTGTAACACATCTAGAATATCTAGTAGAAAACCTTAACCAACACAGACTAAAATACATCCTTTATAAAGTTAACCTCACAGTAAATTTACCATGAAGTGACTGTATCCAGTTGTGCCAGGGCAATGTGGGGCTGCAAATTCCATGTATTGCGTAAAGGTTTGCACCTGTTCAACTTCTAAGGCAGGAGCAATCTGGAAACTTGGTAAGCATGCATTCATGTAACATCAACAGGAGTAGTTGCCTTTCTTTCTTACACAGTGGTCTTGTTTTTCAGTCTTTTCCAGACTATCTGGGCTGGGTGGTGCAGTGTAATTGAGGTTCATATCATCCCCAGAAAATGAGATTAGGGGGGTGGGGTTAGAGTCCTGGGACATCATTAGACACATCCACAAGAAACACATAAGTAATTTCCAACAGATAAAAAGATTAATTCAGCTCACAAATCCTATAGCCCCCAGTAGAACCTGATTATTGATGAATCAGTTGCAACTGCACTTTGCATCCCACACTCTTGTGTGCGATCTTCTTTCAAAAAAATTAATCAAAACTTCTATATCCAGTTGTATCTGCCTGGGGAAGAGACATATCTTTGCCTTTCAAGTGTGAGTTCATATTGGATTTCTTTTTAAATAATAAAAACAAAAACAACATGTTAATTATGTAGTGCTTAGAACCAACAAACTCAAAATCACCCTCAATCTGAATTCCTGCAGTCCTAGACAAACAGGAGTCCTGCTTTGTTTTGGTCCTAGGAGGCAGAGTTGATATTCAGAATTGGTGCTCAATTATTGTGAAGTGCAAATTCCCTGCTTGACTTCAGTGTCAATTACATTACATTGGAATCTCAGCAGGATTTATAGAAAATGCTCCCAGGAACTGAGTAGCTCTGAACATCACTCAGGCACAGTAATTGACAAAAAGTCTGTTTAGCTTATCAAGATAGCTGAGAAGTCAATTCTGCAGTCTGAATTTGCACAGCAAAAAAAATCTTTCTCATCTCTTGTTATTGCAAATGTATATATTATGTTATAAAAATATGTATCCAATGTCTGTTATTACATTATCATTGTATGTTTAAGTTCAAGTTCAAATATGAATAATAATATTCATACAATTCAGTATCTCATAAACTGACACAGATTGCTCAAATTTCCCACCGTCATTTCTTACAGAACCCATACCATGTATTATTTTGTACAACAGAAATGATAGGAATATTTATGTCAACATACTGTATGCATACTGTTTAATCCTTTGGAACATACTGAAATGCCAGTGTGTCCATTGTTTTAATGTCTCTGGAGATTATGGTATGCACATCCTGTAATGGTATGCACATTTCCCATACTCTTATAAAGATGTACAGAACCCTATGCAAGTCATTAAAAACTGTAAAGATACAAGCTTTACATCTCACATAATGAACACAGTGTGACACGGTCTGACACAATGAAAAAGCCAATATTATTAGCCACGCGTGAATCCAGTGAATCCGGCACACTGAAGTCAACAGATAGGGATAAACAAACATTGGTGCATTGTAATTAATTACACCATTTATTCAGGGAATTATGTTGTTCAGAATAGTTTTTTTGTTTGCTTTAAGTGAAGGTATTCTTACAAGTTAAATATTTGGTATCAACCCAACTTACTGAAGCTTGTTGCAGTACGATCACAATACAAATAATGGCTAGTTAATCTGAAGCATACATAAAGGAAAAGCATGTCATAAATATTCTGTGCATTTGTGCCAAAGCTGGCCAATGCTGTGAACACCAATGCGATTTAACAAGCTTACCTGAAATATTGAGGTTCCAACTAGAGGTGTTTATATAGAAAAAAATAGGAAACAGGGAAAAGGAAAAACAGATGCACAAAACATGGACCACAAAGCATCATCAAACTATGGCCCAATTCCATTCCAGTAAATTTTGGTAATTTTTGTGGGAATTGAAGTCCCGGATGTGTCAACACCCCTTTTTCTATGGGCAGGTCCGTTTCGACTTCGAAGTGAAATTTACATTTTTGTTCACTCAGATCTCAGATCTCAGATCTCCCATAATTGCAAATGATAGAGATAAAAATGCATTTGTACAACAGTGGGGACAATTTGTTGAATGAATGAATGATGTAAGTGACTTTAAACAACTACAGCCTTTGCCATGCTGAGGATCAGCACAATACCAGTTAAATTTAACAAGAAAAAAAGTTGTTTGGGGTCTGCCACTCCGGAGTGAAGAAAGGGAGTGGTGCGACCCACACCTTAAATGGAATTCGGCCATTGACCTCTACTCAGCTTTCTCCAAAATGGAGTCTATAGGTTCTTCCGCACATCTCATTTTAACCCCTGATTAATTAAATTACAAACAGGTGCGTGATTGGTTACAAATCATTCAAAGTTTTTGCACCTATCCAACAATGACATCACAAACAAAGAGAAATAACTATTTTAGGTGGAAATGACAATAAGATAGCTGGAAATTATAGACCTTTGGGTAATCTTGACAGATTTAAAGGCAATACAATTTCACATGCTCATTAAAATAAGAAGTTCATCTTGGTGAAGCCTAAATCTTTACATCATTACTAAATAAAAAACTACTATTACAACAAAAAGAAGTACTACTACTATTACTATCAATAATAATAATAGTAATAATAATAATAATAGTATATTGACATGTTTTCACACTCATCTATCTTGATTTTTGTAGAATAGCAATCAAAATGCAGTAAGACTTTTTTCCCTAATAAGTTCATAAAATCTAAGCCCTCTCCAATCTTGGTTCTCAGACTAAAGGCAGTATTAGAAGAGGTCAGACAGACAGTAAAGTGCATTCTGTATGCACAAGGGGGACAGACTAATACATGCTTTATTCAATTTCATTCCTCATTCCCTAATGAGACCAGCCGCAAAGAGTAGGAGGATACACTTGTTCCATGTACAGGCAAGATGCTTTCTGAATGAAAGGAGATTGGTGCCTTTCTGGCTGTGCGTTGGGACAGCCGTTTAGCCATATGTTTCTCCCCTGCTCTCTTTGCTGCTGAAGCTAAAGTGCTGATATTAATGACAGCACTTTGATCTGGGTGCAACAGACCCTTTCTTGCTTTTCTCTGTTTGTCAAGTTTGTCCAATTTCAGAGTGCCAGTTTGCTGTTGAAAGACTGTGTCTGGCTGCTTCTCTCCCTCTCTTTCTCTCTGTCTTGGCTATCTTTCTCCCCCCTCTCTCTCTCTCTCTCTCTCTCTCTCTCTCTCTCTCTCTCTCTCTCTCTCTCTCTCTCTCTCTCTCTCTCTCTCTCTCTCTTGCCGTCTCTTTGTCACGCCCACACACACACAGTGTATATTGTGTTGATACATGCTATTATTACATTATTATGGTAGATGTGCTGATTACTAAAGCTCTCACAAGGTTTGTTTTTCTTAGCGCTTTCTGTAGCAGGATCCCCGACCTGATTTATATGGCCATTGTCTGATCGACTTTCCTGTGAGAAAATTAATTGTACGGCATCTTACCCTGTGAGCAGTGAATCTTTGTTACACATCCCATCCCGCCCCCCACCTCTCAGCCACTACAGCAGCACTGACAAGAGAGCGGTGCTCTTGGTTCAATGTGACTATTTTATGGTATTTCTGCCACAGTTCTGAGGGTTGCAAAATGTATGTGCAAAATGATGAAATAACCCGAAGAAAGAAGTTATTTCACACTTGTGTGATAGGGTTCAAAAAGTTGTCCACCACGATAAGCTATTTCTCAAGAGATAGACACAGTAAATCTAACGCCACGTGGAAAGACCAGACGAAATGCCACTGCTATCATGCGGTCAGACTGAGAGTAATTCAAGCCCTTACCCTCATGAACACAGGATTCAAGCTTATAACACAGTTTGTGGCCATCCTTGATTAATGGTAGCATGGCTAAATGTATAAGATTGTATTACAAGAACACATTTTTAAAACACATCCCCGGTAGTATATCCAGCTGAGGCAGTTGTTCTTAGTGGAGTGATGCACCCTGTAGTCCAGGTTGAATCCTGACTGTGAATCAATGTCAACAGTGGCTGGGAGTCATGCAGGGTGATGCCTAGTTGCCAATAGCATCACCCTAAGGAAGGCATGTTTCAGTAAAAGGAAGGAAAGAGGAGAAAATTATTGCACTACCATTATCTACAAAGTACAGCCGGCAATAAATAGGTAGACTGAAAATATTTACCTTGTTTCCCCAATATCACTAATAAATTCAAACTTAACTCTGCTTCACTAATAACACAATGCGTGTCCTAAGATTCATACAGATGAGATGGACTAATCAGGCTCTGGCTACGTCCATCAAATTTTACAAGTATGAAGGAAGAACTCAACAGAATTTTAAACAACCAAGCAAAGGAGTCTGCTTCCGGAATTCAAATATGCTTTCTTGTTAATCTGAAAAAGGCATAATGCAGACAAGTTCATCATGTTTCAGTAGACAGACATTCTCCATTACCCCATTCCCCTCGTTAAGAGCTCTTTCCCTGTGGGGAGTTGGCGGAGGCCTGTGCCTTAATTTGATATTCATTTTGTACTTGAAGCAACTTTAATTAGCTTCTGCCTCTTGGAGAGAAGGAGGGAGGGGGAGAGAGAGAGAGGCAGGAGAGCGAGTGGGAGAGGGAGGGAGAGAGATGGAGATATGACAGAGAAGATCATGCAAATCCCTTGTAGGGAGACATTTCTATTCTATTATGAAGAATGGACAAACAGACATAGAATCATTTGGATGCAGACAATGCTTAGGCCGTCATTTAGTCAATGGATTAAGCAATTGCATGAAATGGTTATCCAAGGAATAATTTAAATGCAGTTAATGATGAGTTTCACAGAACATCACTAAGAGTTCAACATCTGTGGTAGAATGAGCAAGGTGATCGGAATTTGTCATCTCTTTTTGCTTTCTTGGCTTTCCATAAAGCACAGACATCACAGCATGTTTCTGCATTGGACATTGATGGAGTAGCATGGCTTTTTTCACATTGTTCCACATTCCAATATGACCGAAAGCTCATCTACGCTTGCAAGTCTGAAGCTAATCTTTTTGCTGTATATTTCCAATGATTTTATTATTTGGTTTTATGATGCCAAAGATCCCAAAGCTTTTATCGATGGCCAGGATCCCATATACAATCGGTGAGATAGCTGACAAGTCAGCTGGTAGGCGGAAGGCCACCAGAAGACACCTATCAAGTTCATGTCTTGTGACGTGCCCTTGTGCTTTGTAGCAAAGAGGGACTGCTTCAATGACTGGCACAACCAAAATAACCTGAAGCTTTTCCAGTAGTTTTGACTAAAGAAGATGAACAGACACTGTGAATGGCCCGTGTTTGTGAGGCTGTTATCAAGGCAAAGGGTGTCTATTTTGAGGAATCCAAGATTCAATTTTCAATTCAATTTTATTGAACATTGCTTTGATGTTCCTTTTGTTTATTGTTTGTTTATGTGTTTTTTGTCATTTTCAAGTATTTACAGAAACTTATATGGTGTAAACCATTGTCAATTATGAGATAAACCTAGTTTCCAGCAAGTGCACTCAAACTTTTGACTGGTACTGTATGTATATATTAATATAATATTTATATGTTATTTATTTTATCTTGTTGCAATAGTTAATTTATTTTTGCTAATGTTGGCAGCTGTTGTTTTTTTAAATTGTTGATAATGGTAAATGTCTGTTGGTTACTTTCTTATCCTTGGAAAAAAAATTACTTATGTTCTTGCCATCCAATTATTTAGTTTGATTTTGGTGTGTTTGCCTCATAGGCAAAAACATGTTGTAGCGTGATTCTCAGTGCCACAGAAGTGAATTGGACCATGGAGACATTAGGAGACACTTCAGTATTTGTTTTCTAAGCAAAATAAAGATCCATAATGGTTTGGGTGATAAAAACAGGTTTTATAGTCACTACATTTTGTATGTTTTCCAGTGTCACAGAAGTGAATAGACATCATTTGGCCAATTTGGCCACCTTGGAAAGCCCTCCACTCACTAAAAGCCCTCGTTCATGTTCATGAGCCCTTGGGTCTCCAAGTCTAATGTTTTACATCGACTTATTTGACATATTGTACAAGGCATGCACATAATTCCATAGGGCTATCATGAAATGTGACTCCTTTATTGAGTTTCAAACATGACTTTCGACACATGGAAACTATGCAATGCCTATTAATTTGTTGTATGTTTGATCTTTGGTACTTTAGGCTGTGCTGTGATATTATCCTCATAAACCGCAAGGTATTTACTTTCAAATGATGCCTAACTTAGGCATGTGGCCATCACAGTTCTTGAGCGGTTAAGGGGTTAAATATATAAAACAGCGATGAATAATTTGAAGAAAACCTGTTATTTTACAAGGCACCCTCTGTGTTATTCTTTCCCCTACTGCCATCCACAAACTTTGGCAACACAGTTCTGCAGTTTTTGAACATCGGAATCCCCCGGAATGCTTCGTTCCACTCTAACCAGATTTCCCAGTGGATCTTCAGTTGCAGTGCTGTCATTCATCATTCCAAAGGTGACCAGGGATTGATGGGAGGCCAGGGAGACAGCAGTGCCATAGGTTACTTATGCCTGTCAGGGTTTTCAATAGTGAGTTAATTAGCCATGCTGAAGACCGCCAGGGAGAGGTGCTTCGGTGTCCAGGTCTGGAACATGTGTGCCCTGAAATCAAGCGCTCACTGTGAATCCCAGAGGCATGGTAGACGGCACAGGTCAAAGACTACCCATCTCTGTGAACGACTGTTAGGGCTGAGGCTCCAGAGATATTGTTTTCATTCTTATTCAAAGTTAGTTTGCGGAACATGTCAAGAGGAAGGGGGTTGATCTCATCTCCAGCAGATATGTGGAGGGGCAAAGTTTATTTGATATGGGCGCAGGCAATGCATTTTTCAGTCATCGGGCTTAAGGCGCTGTCTTTTCAGTTATCAATTATTTGTTTTCGAAAAACAAATATTTACATCCAATTCAGGAAGAGTTGAACGCTGGGATTACTCCAGCCCTCTGGATTCAACACATTTCTGTGGATGTGTGTTGTCTTGAGGATCAAGAGTGAGAATGGAGATCTGAATTTGCTTGCTCACTTTTCCCTGCTGGACCACTTGATTAACATAATAATGCAGTCAGTACAGTCCTGTTCAGTACTGGATGTGCTTCAGACTGGTATTTAGCCTTTATCTAGCCAACAACACTAGCTGTATTCAAATATCATTTGTCCTTACCTTTACATTTCTTCACAAACAAAGTTTGGCCCGTTAATTTAGGTAATCACTGAACAAACTGTGTTTGTGAACAAAAAAATATTGCATTTAATGAGACAAATGCATGAGTCAAAGTTAAGTACAAATGTTGATTCAATACAAGCAATTCAGTGTAACAGGTCTTAATGTGCTGTATTGTACATATTGTACATATTGTTAGAATATATGTGTACATGTATACATGCATATGGCCTATGTATACAGTAACAGTATATGTAACGACACTAGGGCTTTACTCTAAAGCTATCTCAGACAAGTCTTTACCAGCGATTTAACATTTTCTACAGTGCTGCTTCACTATTAGGACTTTGGTAGCATAGCATTGCTTTCATGCATAAAAAATGCACATTCCTTTCAGAAGATATACTCACTATGGGAACTGTATCTGTGTGTGCTCCTGAGAAAGGAGTGTGTGCGTGAGTGTATGTGTGAAAGGCTGGCTGTTTGCAGGTCATGCGGGTGCTCTCCTACAGAATGCAGATGGAAGACGAGCTGTCAGAGACGCTTGCTTTCCATCCCTGCTGATTTTGTATCCAGTGGAAAAACACTCAGGGTGTACTATCACCTCATAGATCAACTGTGGCCCTTTTTTATTGAGTGGATGCACAGTGGCTGAAGTTGCCAGGGGAAACAAGGATACCACTGGATTGTTAAGGAACAGCACACAGAGATTCATGTCACCACTTATAAAATTACACCAATGTACTTCTATACATTCATATGATTTGTAATGTGAACTGCAATGTATCTTTTCTGTGTCACAAGCATACACAAAAAAAAATACTAACCACCAATCAATCAAACCACCTTTATAGTGTTTTGTCCATAACTTTGAGAGACTTTGAGAGCCACAGTCATTCGAGAGCCTCTTACCATGCCATGATGCAGATATAATTAAGAAGAGCTCAGACTCCATCAGCTGTGAAAATGCAATACTGTGTGGTCAGAATTGTGGTGCAGAGGATCCTGAATCCAGAAATGCTTTACAATAGATGGCTTTACATATCTATGCGTACCCTGTGAAACGATGTATATTTGTTGTTGCTTTGTAAATGTAAATGTGCAGCATTAAGCTACATATTATATGTTTTTGTCTTTGTAATGTAAAAACCTTTGTAAATATATATTAAATCTCTTGGAACCTGTTATTGTGGTAAACATGATTTAAATGTGGTTATTTATAGATATCATTAGTGGCTATTATGCTAATCTGAAGTATGTTTGGATACAATGATTTGCCACTTGGGTAAATTAAGTTACCGGCATGTTTGTTTCCTATTTGCCTGGCCCATCGGGACTATTGTTTTAAAGCTTTGCTGATTTCTATCTCAATTAACCATTTTTAATAAATCCACTGCATGACACCCTATGGGAGAAATTATAGACAACCTCGCCTCCCTAGTAGAATATATTTACTCAGAAAATGTCACTGCACTGCATATGTGGTTCATATTCAGGCAGAAATTCAATAAAATGAATGTTTAAGAATGTCTAAGCACAAATGCAATTCCATCAAATAAAACGAAACCTCCGATCCAACGCCATATCTCAATAAAGTCTGCTTAATGTGCCATATCTCTCTATGGTGGTAAAAGTAACACAATGTAGCCAAGGAGAATTTCTCACTGATTGCAATCTGATTTGTCAGGCAGTGCCTTTCTGTGCTAAATCTGTCTGTTTAGGTTCCACTTTTTTGGGTTGCAGTTCATACTGTGTCCCGATCAATTTTATTTTGAATACTTGAGAAACTAATGGTCATTTAACTTCAGGGAAACCAGTCGGAAACTTTGAGACATTTGTCCATCACCTACATCTTGCCAGAGCCAGGTAAACCCTGGTGTTTGTGTTTCTTACAAATATAATGTTATCTAACATGGCCTGAAGACACAGACATTTCTAAATGCAATTGGATTTAATTTCTAAAAGTCATGCAGTTTATTTGATTTCATTTTCACCCGCAACAAAGATATTTTGTTAATGACAGACCTGAGGCTCTGTGTCATTGGTTAATTTAGAGATGCAACCTATAAATAACACGCATGGGATGCCAAAACACTTTATAGACTGTTTGATAAATTATTACTTTTTTCTAAGCAGTAACTGCCATCAATTGTCGAAACCATTTTTTTTCTTTATGTACAGTAGGCTGTATTAATCTACACACAGGAGTTCCTAGTCAAATTCAAGTTAATTTGGCTACACAAACTATGCATTTTGATGGTGACCTATCATTGCAGTATTATTTTTAATAATACTTAATTTAAATGACATATCAGTATTATAGTGACTGTCAGTCGAAGGTCATTAAGTTGTAGACCTGCTTTGATTTAATGCTATATGAAAATGAGGTGAGCAACCCATATTAGGTGAAACATAGATGCGTCTGTTTATTATTATGCAGTGTTACTAGGCACATAGGCCGTGGAACCGGTATGGCTAGTAGGGCCAGTGGCCATACCTACTTTGGTGTGCATCAAACATCAAACATTGTGTAAAAATTCAAATCTATCAGCAAATACATTACGTTCTGTCAGGAACGGAGTAGGAAAACCAGGCGCAGACCCAATAATGTTCTTTATTGCAAAGACAGGCAAAGTTCATACGGGAGCAATCAGGGCAATACAGGAATCCAAAGAGTGGTCAGGGACAGGCAAAGTTTGTTCCAGGCTTCAGGTGTGTCAGAGGCAGGCAAGACGTGGTCAATGGGCAGGCAGAGGTTGATAACAAGGAATCAGTCCAGGGAACACAGAGAGGAGCAGGGCAGGAACCACGAGGAGCATGAACAGGTGGATCGGGAAAGAGACTGAGACTGAGACAGGACTGAACATGGAAGCACGAACATGAGGAAACAAAACACGGGTAAACAAAGAGAATGCTGGAAAGTTGTGTAGGCAGGGCTGGACTGGCTATATAGTCTACCGGGCAAATGCCCGGTGGGCCGGTCTAGTTTTGGGCCGGTAGGGCCTCGGTAGGGCCGGTAGAATCATTTTATATATATTATACCACGGACCGGGTGTTCCGAGGGCGCAATACATTTTTTTCGCGCATATAAACGAACTGGTCTCAGCTTCTTTTCGCGCAGCGCGCAGCAGCGCACCCCCGCACCCCCGGTCGACAGAAAATGCGGCGCTCGCACCGGGTGCCGGGCCGGTCTGAGCGCGAAATGGCAGGGCCGATTTTTTCTCCCAGTCCAGCCCTGTGTGTAGGCATAAGCAAAGCACAAGACAATCTGGCAACGAACATGGGAAAACGCACAGCTTATATACATTTAGACATAACAAGAAATAATCAGGAATTAACATGAATGCAGCTGCCACCGGAGACTGCAATCAGACACACGAGGAACAGGTGAAAATGATAATACAATGATGAGGCAATCTGGTAACGAACATGGGAAAACACACAGCTAAATACATCAGACATAACAAGAAACAATCAGGAATTAACACGAATGCAGCTAACTGCAATCAGACACATGAGGAACAGGTGAAAACAATAATGCAATGACAAGACTGGAAACAGGCAGTGGTGGGCCGTCAGGGCCTGCAAGGCCTTCTCTGCTGGCCTAAAAAATATCTGAATCACAGACTGATGTTAATTATATTTTTTCCATGAATACTTATTAAATAATTCCAAATGGTCTGTCCGCTTCCTTTCATAGCTTTTCCCCTGGTTGCGGTGCTTCCAGACGTGTATTTTCATATTAAAGCATTTAACCAATCACATTTCAGCCATCATTTGTTGCCAGGGTCAAAAAAATTTGCCGGTAGGCCTTCACAATCAGTTCTGCAGGCCCTGTAGCATAAAATAAGTGTTGATCAAACTGTTGCTTCAACCAATCAGATTTTGAGTTGGGGACACGAAGGCCTTCTAGAAGGCCTAGGTAACGTCAGCGTATTCACACCCTTTGATTGGATAGTCAGAGAGTGTCTGACTATGATGTAATGTGATTGGTTAAATGCTTTAATATGAAAATACACGTCTGGAAGCACCGCAACCAGGGGAAAAGCTATGAAAGGAAGCGGACAGACCATTTGGAATTATTTAATAAGTATTCATGGACAAAATATAATTAACATCAGTCTGTGATTCAGACATTTGAGCGGACATTTTCAGCCCTAAAGCTAATTAAAACTTATGCCAGAAATACGACAGGGCAGGCTAGACTTTCTGCATTAGCTTCGATGGCGATAGAAAAAGACTTCTTGATGGAACTGAAACACACGGATAATCTGTACGACAGAGTAATTGAACTCTTTTTGAGGAAAGAAAGGAGGATGGATTTTGTGTACAAATAATACGGATTTTTGGTGAGTAAAATGTTGCTATTTTCCTAAATAATATTGCAATTTATGAGGTTATTATTGATGTTTTGTTATGTGTGTCGCAGCTGTAGCACCCCGGGTTTGTTTCTTCAGTAAAGGCATTTATTCTGGATACACGAGTTATCTATCTGCGATGCAACGGCAATGGGTGTCTGTTCGGTTTGTTTTTGCACTTTGTTTATTTATCTTTCTTCAGTCATGTTTCATTCTCGTTCTGTTCCCTGTCTGTCATTGTTCCTGTTCGAGTTCCTCTCCTTGTCTTGTCATGCACTTCGGGAAATTCTGTTTCGGTTTTTTAGGGAGGAGGAGGAACGCATAAAGAAATCTGCGTGCGAATAAAGCGGAACGTGAGAAGCGTACAGAGATAGGACGAGAGACAATGACAGCGATAGTTAGAAGCGTGAGATAATTAGTGATTAGTAGTGTTAGTAACTTAATCTAAATCCCTAATGTTAGTAGATTAGTTGGTTAGTACTATATACATCTAACTAATATATACAAAGTGTAATTAGAAAGTAAGAAGGAAGTAAAACGAAATTAGAAACGAAGACGGAAAAACCGAAACATAGAATTTCCCGAAGTGCATGACAGAACGAGAATGAAACATGACTGAAGAAAGATAAATAAACTAAGTGCAAAAACAAACCGAACAGACACTCAAAACATAACAATAAGATGGCTTTTATAGCCATAAAATAGTTAGTGAGGGGTGGATTGATTCAGACGGAGCACTACTGAAGGCCTAGGTGTGAAATGCATGGCCCGCCACTGGAAACAGGTAAGTGAAAGTGAAAACACGGACCGGACAACATGGAAAACATGGAATAAACTAAAACACCTAATTACAGGGAACACGAACACGAGACGTGACACGTTCTTAATGTATTGCACTTCCAGGGCTAATTTCCAGTAGCTGTAAACCTACGTACAGTACGTAGCCTATCACAAGCAACACACTCTGTTTCCTAATGATTGATTGGTTATTTGTGTCATGTGAGCTTAGCATCACACTAACGTGAATTCCACAGAACAAATACAAATGCTCTATCTAAGCAGACTGCTAGCGTGTTCGCTAAAGTTTAAGCAATAGTAACGTTAAATTGAACGATGAAGCATCGAAAAATAACTGATTTCTTCGGGTCAAAGTTAACCAAGGCGGCTGAGACAACCACCATCACTCAATGAGCCCTCTGAGCCTGAGGAACCAGCAGTAGAATTGCTAATAGCCCCACAACTGCCAGTGCTCCAGCTAGTGTTAGCCCCTCTGCCGTCACAACGGTAGCATCAGTAACATCGGCAATGAATGCTGCTCCGGTAGCAAAAACCCTATTGCCAGATATACACAGGCTGTTGAAATTGTTTTATACAATTCCCGTGTCAACTGTCAGTGCCGAGAGGTCATTCTCAACCTTTAGTCATATGAAGACTTATCTAAGGTCAACAATGGCTCAAAGGAGACTCAATGACTTGATGTGCAGCCACACACACAGGGATGCTTTGGCCAATGTGGATGTTCTCGCCATTGCCAGTGACTTCATCCAGCACAACGAGAGACGGACAAACTTCTTTGGGAACGTTTAAGATGGGGTGGTGAGTGTTGACATTTTTTAATCCTATGCAACTGGACTTGACGTGTCAAATGATTTACGTTTTCTAATCACACTGGTTAAGTAATGCATATGATACTATTTGATTATGACTGAAGTGTAGGCTATAATCAGGAAAAATAAAAACAGCAATAATAAATAACAATAATAAATAAAGTAATGCGTTACGAGCGTGTGGCTTGGGAGGGGGACGCAACGTCACGTCATTCTTGGCCCTACCCATTCGAAATGTGTTCCGTGGCCCATGACTAGGCAGGTGCCTGATGAGCAAACAAACACTCAATGTAGTGCAGTATATAAAAACATGTTTCAATCAATGTCTTCCTCAGAGAGTTACTGCAAATGTTAACAATCAAGGTGCGAGGTGCACATTTTATTGAGGTGCAAGCTACAGTACATGTATGTACGACATCTGCTAAAGTTTTAAACTCCTTAATTGACAGATATTTTTATGTTGACAAGTTGGAATCATTCTTGAAAAATAATAATATTTTAAGGGAGAGCCAACATGGTTTTCTCAAAGGGAGATCATGCCTAACAAACCTCCTGGACTTTTTTGAAGAGGCTACAAAGTGTGTTGACCTGAACCAGGCTTATGATATTATATATTTTGACTTTCAGAAAGCATTTGACAAGGTACTACATGAGAGGCTCATTGCTAAAATGAATTCAGTAGGAATTGCAGGAGTAGTTTCAGAGTGGGTTCATAATTGGCTGCAAGGGCAAATACAAATAGTAACAGTAGGTGGGGCCATATCTGACCTCGGTGCTGTGGGCAGTGGTGGCAGGGCTGGACTGGGACAAAAATAGGGGATCGGTGCTTGGACCTCTGCTCTTCCATTTTATTTACATAGATGATCTTGATATGGACGTCCATTTTAGTAGACAAAAAAAAAATATATTTTACATTTTTAAGATGATACTAAACTTGGGGGTTTGGCAAACAGTTTGGAATCGACTATAAAGTAATGCCCCAAGATGATTTAAATTTAAAATCCAAAAATAGTAGCAAGATACATTTGCAGATGACATTCAATATTGCTAAATGTCCAAGAATTTATGCAAAAATGGGCAGATACATGGCAGAAATAAAAAAATTGGACAGGAGTATTTTATGGGAGGAGAAAAGTTAGTAGGTGTTCAATTTGAAAAAGACTTAGGAATTGTAATTTATCAAAGCCTATCTGCATCAAAGCAGTGTGCTACATAGCAAAAAGTATTGAGTATAAATCAAAGGAGGTTATATTAATGTTATATAATGCCTTTGTCAGACCTCACTTAGAATTCTGTGTGCAGTTCTGGGCACCACACTACAAGAAAGAAAGATATAGAAGCTCTTGAAAAAGTTCAAAGAAGGGCAACTAAACTGATACCTGGTATGAAAGGTAAGTTATAGTTATGATGATAGACTTAAGGCACTCAATCTATTTAAGACTTCTGATTTCTGTTTCTGTCACACAAACAGAGACTTAGGGGGATTTGATTGAAGGTTTTAAATTCCTAAAAGCAGATTAACAAAGAATGAAATACCAAAGATTGTTTAAGATAAGTGGGGTCAGCAGAACAAGAGGCCACAGGTGGAACCAAACAAAATTTTTAGTTAAAGGCAAATTACTCATGAACAGATATTAGGACGTTTTTCTTTAATGTTTCACAGAGAGTTGTCAATGCCTGGAACAGCTTGCCAGGTCGGGTAGTAGTTTGTTGGCAGGGCAAACACTTGGGCTATTCAAGTCAGAACAGGCTAAATGCTGTACTAAATACTCTTTAGATTAGGACACTCTTTAGACGAGCCTAGATGGGCCGAACGGTCCGTTCTCGTCATTATGTATTCTTATGTTCTTATGTTCATCAATAACATGTCAGAATATGCATTTTCACCAAAATATTGATATACTGAAATATTAATAAAGTTAATTGTTTGGAGTACTCTAACCCATAACATATATAATATGTTCTATTGTTAGCAGTTCAAATTGTTTTAATCTGAAAATCATATTTTGAACTACCAGTATCCACCTATTCATTTTCTTGATAAAATAATTATCTACATATCATGTGCCACAAACATAGCACACAAAAGCAGGAAACAACTATATTGGTTAAATGCTTTATCCCTAAAATTGTGAATTAATCAAATATAATGATATTCCATTTAACTAATAACTACAAAGTATTATTTTTTCTTTGTGAACTACTTCTGGGTGATAAAAACAATATATATATACTTGTGTGAATTAACCATTAACTGTGATACATCCAGTGCATTCCAAATGTCAGATTATTTAACACAATATACATGTATTAAGAAACCTAATCTGAACAAATTACTGATGGTCCAATGCCATTCTATCCCTGTCCGCGTGGATGGATTTGCTTCTCATAAGAGTCCAAGTATACACAGTACACAGTGAGTAACATCCTAATACAGAATAAAAGAGCACTTGAACACTGTAAAGGGTTATGTTATTGGACAATGGCAAAAACATGTAATACACATATTCAACATTTTTGGTTGATGCTGAGCTCCGTGGGCATTTAATTGTTTTTTTTACCCATCCAGAGCTTTGCCTGATGATAAAACACTTGAATATAGATAAAAATCAACTAATTTAGCAATCTCTATCCTAATGAATAGTGATTGCATTTTAATTATTGTCATAGTTTCACTCTCTGGAAAATCTTTTCATTAATTAATCCACTGTTTGTGTCTGAGCTGCCTGGGGGACTACAAGACCCACATTTTAATCCCTGGCTCTGGGTATTTTTTTGTTTTCTACTTTTTGTATAACTCTATTCAATACTTTTCCTGTTGGCAGTATAATTTACAGCATGTTATCCTAATTATTCCTCCTTCATTTTGATACGAACCGGGCTAGTACCTAAGTAATGTGATCCCTATCAAATTCAAGGATGATACTAGACTCATTTTGAGTACACCCCTCCGTGCTGAGACCTGTGTTTATCAGAAGTGAGATTTTCACACTTGTAATCAATATTGACTGACAAATGTGTTGCATTTGGCAAGTCAGGCACAGCAAAGTCAGTTTGTACTGTTCTGTACCGCAGCGTTATTACACTGTGCTAACAATAATAATACGTCTCACTTGCTAATTAAATATTTCACCAAGGAATGTGTTCTTGGCGATTTCCCTCCCACTATTTTGTGGTTTGTAGACGTTTTAATCACGTAATTGCTCCATCCATTTAAATTAGCCTATTCATTCCACATGGAGCCAGTGCAGACTCAGTAGGCAGTAGGTGCAAGGTGGTACCACAGCCTTATGACTGCAATCATAAAACAATAATAGGAAAATAATTTCAATTGATGTTAAAAACATCTGCCAATTGAAAACATACACTCCTCCTTTACAATACTGTAGGCAGCATGCTTCAAGTCATTCAGAGGAGTGAGATGGCATAACTTTAACTATTCTCGGAGTGTGCTCTGATTCGTCATCCAGGCGAGCGGGAGAGTGTGTTAAGGCTGAACCCATGCCCGGGCTCCATCTCCAGGTCACGCAGAGCTGAGAAATGAAAGCTGACACTCTGTCAGCTGAAGAAATGCATACACTCTCCAGACCTTAACAGAACTGCGAGTGTTCACGCTTTGTTAGCTCCCAAACAGTTTCAGAGTGGTACCGTGCAAAATTGCTTCACCTGCACATATACCGACACCAAAGATTGTTATGTTCCTGTCAAGTTCTGGGGGGAAAAAGCATGTGGATTTGACAGTTGAATAACAAGCACGCAATGACTTGTCTTTCATTTTCTTTTTCTTTGTCATTGTAAGCACTTTACTATTATTATTATTATTATTATTATTATTATTATTATTATTATTATATTATAATAATTTATGTGTAATTTGTCAATACTTTTCAATACTTTTATTTTATTTATGTGGTTCTGTGTGGCTCAGTAGGTAGAGCATGACGTTGGCAATGCTTAGGTTGTAGGTTCGATTCCCACTGGGATCACATATACTGAAAAATGTATTGCATTCACTACTGTAAGTCGCTTTGGATAAAAGCATCTGCTAAATGGCATATATTATATTATATTATTATTTAGCACAATGCCTAAAGTACTTTTTGGTACATTGGTATGCTTTTTTCATTGGAATAGCTTTTCATTAACTTGCTATTCTTTTGTCTTTGCAGGTAAGTTGAAGGCCTTTATCTTGCTACCTCTTTGATGACTGGTGATTTGAGATGTGACTCAAAAGACATGTTGCTGTAAACATAATACCGTAAGTTCTAATCCTGTCACAAGCATGAAAATGGGACAACACTTTTCATTAGATTCATTGTAAAATATGGAACAAAGGTTTGTTGAGATTCAGTTTTATAATTAGGCATTTCATGCTGGTGGTTGAAGTGGTGGGGGGTGATCCACCTTTGGGGTCCAGTGTTGCTGAAACAGCATGGTGGGCCAGTAAAATATTATCAGTGCAAAACACACATTGGAATCATAAATTGTTACAGTATTCATCCTCATTAAAGCACAACCAACCCCTCATTGGCAACCCATACAACCCCCTATACGGGACCAGAGCTGGCGATGGAAAACACAGGACTCTGCGTGAGGTCTGCAGGCTGGCACTGCTAGGTGGGCGAGTGATGGCATAACTGTGGTCTCCTTGTGACAGCTGTTGTGTTCCAATGTATGTGTGTGTCACAAGTTCCATCATAAACCAAGTATAATATAATCATTTTTTAACATCCCAGGGGGCATTTTTTGATTGCGGCATCCCTGTACATCAACACATGTCCAGGTGGTAGGGGCAAGTGGCTAACCTTGGTGTAAGTGGATAAAATCGCAGGGCTCACTCACAGGAGTATGGTGCTGTCTGGTTCTCTGTCTGGTACAGGGTTCTGAAACACAGAGAAACATAGTAAAAAAATAAAATAATAATTAAGATAACTGAACGATCGGTTGCAGCTAAATGGCCAGAATCATTCTTTTTTGTCCTCACCAGATGTGTTGCTCCTTTCCTTCATGGCATTCTGCCAGCCATCTCGAGTCTGTGTGATTCAGTGGCCCAATTATGTCTCTTTGCTCCCCACTGGCCGGTGTCGGCCTTATTGAAGGGCACAGCAGGCTCATCAACCTTGAGTTTAGCACATGACAAAACACATGGAAAGTGTTTGGTGCCAGAATGCAATAGCAAGCTAAATTACTGCAAAGACAATATGATTTATGATTTATAATTTTGGCTATATAACATTATATATTGAAATTGAGGTGTCACATACATATTGTTGGTATGTCTTTATCAAACCTTTTTTCCCTTATGGCTATTGTGAAAGGAGCCCTCAAACTATTCTTGATCCCAGACACTTTACTTTTAGAGCATCTGGGAGGAGAAGTCACAGTTTGTGAATTTTATTTCCCTGCAATATGATTCTAGCTAGTTGGCTTGAATCACTGTCTCCACTGACTCCAAGAAGTAACTGACCATTGGTTTATTAGCAAAGCATATCCCCAGACTTCTCACACCAGAGTGTAAACCTGATCAGGCTTATAGTACTGTACATTTATGAGCCTACCTAAGTGAGGCTATCCATAAACTAACTGAAATATAAGTGGAACATGCCTCCAAAGCTCTGTGGAGTAGTAGTTAGAGCAGGGATATTCATCTACATCTGAATTAAGCAAAGGTCAGGATGATGGGTTGAGTTGAACAGGTTGAGTTTAACATGCTCCTTAAAAAACATCCAGAACTAGGCCACCTGCGTGGTCTGATTCCCCGTCGCGCCAGAATTGGCTCTGGCTGGGAGTGCCATCGGGGCGGCAATTGGCTGTCTGCCCCAGGGTTCGCCGCGCACAGGAGTGGTTCTGGGGTACTGGAATTACAGTCGACAGCTCAGCGAGTACAGTCTCGGAGGAGGCAGCACTTCCGCCTTTGTCACTGCCAGTCACAGAACTACAGCAGCAAACTATGAGGAAGGGGATTGAACTAAGCACAGCGGGAGTAAATGACTACCAAACTGGGAGAAAAACAGGGTAAAATTTGAAATAATTCAAACATTTAATTTTTTTAAACTTCCAGAATTATATACAAATATTGGGTTCCCTTGACATTAAGTTGACTTCAAAAAAATAAAAGTCTCTTGCCAACTTTTTGGAAATTTGGCACAAATTCCGTCACAGCTATTTGAAGACACTGATGCAGATGTTCATTTGTGATTCCTGTGCAGTGTTTATTCTTCACCAAATTCATGGTGGAGAATGCAGATTCACACCTATAAGTGGAAGTTTTCCTTTCTTTTCTTTGAACAGCTTGCCATAATGTTCTTCTGGATTAGTTTAGGAGTCAAATATAATGTCACACTTCTAAACCTAAATAATGATCAATTTCAGCAGGGCTGTACAATTTTTCATTTATTTTTTATAAAAACACTGCACTCACATCCTGTGTCTCTGCTGGTCTCGTCCTTGCTCCAGTCGTGCTTGCAGCCAAACCCTGACCCTGTCTTCCCTCTGAATAAACACAGCCAATGAGTAGAAAGAAGAGGATAATGTGATGCTTCTGTTTTATCAAAGAGTTCAAATAATGAAGCACGTGAGACCACAATCATAATGTCAGGGTCGCACGAAATGAGAAGTGCTGGCAAAACCATTAGATAACTCTTAACGGTTTAATCAGCATGTAGAAAGTCAGATTTAATCAGGCAATATGTGGTTATTACTAGGGGTGTACCGAGAAGCCACTATCTGTATCTGTACTTGTTCAGCTCCCAACATTATTTGTTTTTGTATCTGTATTATGAGTTATATTTTGGGAAACCGGAAGTAAGCAGGACTTATACTGTACATGGTTAAAATCACCTTTTAGACTTCCAAATTTAGCTTTTTTTCATTGAATATATGTTAAGATAGGGATTACTTGGATCTAAACACATAAACTGCAGTATTTTATCACGTTTTAAATTGAATTTATTGATGCAATCACCGTTGTAAAAAGGTAACCTTGCCCCTCAGCTATTTACATGGACAGGGGCGTTATGCACCAAAGTATTTTGAGGGGGCACTGATGCAACCTTAACTTTGATTATACCTCTATTCCAGCTGGGCATTTCTACTAGTTTTCATATGACACACCATTTATCAGTTAAAGATAGTGAATATATATTTAAATACACACACACACACACACACACACACACACACACACACACACACACACACACACACACACACACACCATTAATAGATTCTACAAACATATTACTAGTCTAGCTGTACACATTGTTTAAACACTTCTAAATGTATTGTGTGCTTCAGTTGCACCTGTTTGAGTTATCTAAGACTTATAGTTAGCTAGTTAGCATTTCCACTTCACTACCGTACCGTACTGTACCAGAATATGGAACCGAGATCCAGCAGAATCCTGTAGTTCCAGAACCATTCCTCAACTTATTTTTGGTCTCTGCTTATGAGGTGGTAACAAGCATTTCATCAAGAACCAGAAGTAGCATGAGGGTTGGAGCTAGCAATACTGTACACCATTTGATTGGTCAAACATAGTCCTCACAGAATCGTCACATGCCAAGCTCAGATGAACCATAGCTGGAATATTGTACTAAGACAAACATTTATCTGTAGTATGTTGTGTACTTGTCGCATTCAAAATTACGTTGACATAAAATGGTTGTGTTTCTTTCATCACCTCGTAGCTCCTCTCATCCTCAGGTTCCAGAAGTCTGATGAAAATGCAACCAAAAAATGTGGTTCAAATTCTTAATTGTTCCATGGTCCCGTACAATTTTGTGCTATTGAAAAGCGACATTAGTCTAATTCTGTATGACTATCAATTCACCACACTAATTGTATAGCTCTGATGAGCACTCATATAGTCTACTAGCAATTACCTATAGACAATTACCATTCAAAACAAGTACAATATTCAGAAGAATACTAGTATTTGTTTACAGCTCTTTATTCTTGCACATCTGAATAATCTATTTGTTTTCAGATACATCTAGTGATTAATTAAAGTAATTTAAGATAAATTGACATGGTCCAGTAAGAACAGTGTGCTGTTGGGAAATAAACAACAATTTAATGCACAAACAACAATCTACTGCACAATGCATGTTTTTTTTAATGCTATTTACAATACTTGGTTATCTATAAACAAAATGTTGCTCTCTACAATGTAATGGCCCACTGCTTATCAAATTCAGGCTGGGGTTCTGTCTCTCTATGGGTCAGATTGTCTGATTTGGGTCTTAAAAGGCGAGCACTTGGCAGACTTAACTCATATCATGCTAACTAATGGTACGATACCCTTTATGGTATAGAAATATGTAATTGCTACATTGCTTTGCTTTGCTAATGTAGAAAATTGCTAGATATACAGTAGTATCAATTAAAATTGCTGTGTGGCTTAGGTTGGGTGTTAAAGGAAGCACTGAATGGTATGTTTTTATTATTTTCATCTTTGTTTACATCTGTTATCATTCATTTGGTTGTGTTTTTTTTAAATGTGCCTGTACATACAGTGCCCCTTTAAAGTCTACACCCTGTGTCAAAAATGTCACCTTTTGTTGCCTTACAGCCTGAAATGAAAACATATTAAATCAGAATTTTTCCACCTTTATTTACACATATTACACAATTAATATTCAATTATTAATAAAAAAATAAAAAAGCTGTAAGGCAGCAAAATGTTACATTTTTGACATGGCGTGTAGACTTTAAAGGGTATATGCCACTGAAATTGTGAAAATAGCACTACTTGGCCTCCTGGGTGGCACATCCAGCTAATCTGTACAACTATGGCAGTCCAACAGGGCAACACACAATGGCTATAATGCCTGGGGAGAAAGAGTTTCAGTGCACATGCTTTTCCCTCATTGTGCAAGGGTCATTCCTCTGGCCGATCAGATCTGAAGTTTGCCTGCACCAGCATGTGTAGTCTTCAATGCAATGGCTGCACAGTAAAGCTGGTGGACTGCAGAGTGAAAACAAGCTGTAGCTGGCAATGTACCTTGGATGGCATGCATACTAGTCTGCGTTCTGCCAAATTGTTGGAGTACATTTTTGCCGGGGGATGGCCCTACAGACATGAATGGGCATTCCATATTGGGAGAAAAGTATTTTAAAAATTGGAAATCAATAATGGCTTATTTATTCTTACTGATATTCTACTAGGGTCTCTCCGTGCTCATTACCTCATCTCTTCTGGAGCACCCCAAAGGCTCTGTTTTGGGGAAACATATTTTCTATGTACTAGGGGTGTAGGAATATAAGTGTTTATTTATTTTTGCTGGCCATTATCCTGATCTCAGATGTTTACCAAACACTATGTGCCTGGAATCCAGTGCTGATAATGACATTTCTGGAAGCTTGTTTCTTCAGACAAGTACAGTTGTGCAAAAAAAAACATTATAGAGAGTTGCAACAACCTTAAGCATCACAAAAAACATTTATAATAGCTCCAGCTCACAAATTATTTTATAACCAGTTAATTATTGTGGACCTGCTGCCACAGCACAGTGCATACAAGCAGATGGTAAATATAATAACCAAATGTGATTAAATTGAACACATTGAAAATGCAGGATCCATATCTTGGGATCCCATTTATTCATTTTATCACATTGTAATTTTGTATTTGAATGCATTAACAGTAATTAACCATACATGGTTTTGGGCCCCTGGGGGGGAAAGGCAAAGGCACTTAGAAAAGGCACTCGCCCGGAATGCAAGTTTTCCACTGCCACTGCAGTTCGATTCCCCGGCTGCGCCAGCCTGGCTCTGGCCAGGAGTCCCGCTCAGGGGGACTGTGATTGGCTGTCCGCCCCAGGGAGAGGGCAGGGAAGCCGGCACAGGCTCGTCACGTGTACAGAAGGTTTCCCAGTGGGTATACAAATCACGGTCGACGGCTCAGAGGAGTCTATCTCAAAGGAGGCAGTTCGCCCGCTCATGTGGCTGCCAGTCCCTGGGTAGTGGCTGGTCCTGTAGTTGCACACAGTGGGCACCAAATTGGGAGAAAAAAGGCAGGAAATATCTGAAACAAAATGTATTTCTTTAAAAAAATCTTATTCCATCAATTAGATTTTCCATTTGGATGAAATGACTCTAGTTCGGGCTCCTGAGCATGTTAGCCTGCTTTTTGAATTCTAATTTCTCATTAATTTAGATACACTTAAAGTGCAAATAGGATACATGTCTGAGTTCCAAATGTATTTCGCAAAATAAAATAATTGAGTAGAGTAGACTTAATAGGACATAACAGGAGTAAGTGAAGTGAGTGTGATTAAAATGGGACCAGCTGATACTTTAAAACAAATGTGCACTTATCCACAGTCCAATTATAGTGAGATTTGACTGTATTGTTACCCTGTACATCTCTATAGATGAGTAGTGTAGGAATGTGTATGTGTATCTATAGTATGTCTCTTGACTGTTTGAATTAACCTCACAATCCTGTTTTCCCCACAGCAACTCTAGAATTCCACAAACAGAGTTGTTTTTAGCAGGCTTGTTTCCCAATAAAAATAACCACAATCTGCCAAGAATACTTGATAAGGGTAATTAATACAACATTTTAACTAAAAATAAACTACAACTCCCACCACCTTGGAAGATTCTCTGAAATAGATTTCAAGCTGAAAATATCAGGCTGGAAATATGTGTTTAACTTTGACAAATAACTTTATGACAAAACCAGGACCAAGGTATCTTAGTCAAGGTATCTTATTAAAAATGACAGAAACAGTCATACACTCTGGCATGTGTTTCTACATACATGTAAGTCTCAAAGGGATTTAACTTACTTTTATTGGTGTCATACATTTAGTTAAAAGTGAAAGATGTTTTTAGGGGGTTAGTGTCAAATTTGAGCCTTCTTTTAACTGTTGCGCCTGTCTTGAGTGTCAAAACATAGGTGATGTGCCTGTTACCAAGGGAGAAATGTACAAACCTGTGATAAAATATTACTGAAATAAATGTATCTGGAAGAGCTGTCAGTGATATTCAGTACAGCATAGAATGTATAAGGCTGGCAGTGTACAGTACTTGGCTGAAAGAGTTTCAGTGAAATGCATTTCTCGTTCAAAGCTAGGCTTTACACCTACTCAATACCAGGGTATAATTTAACACTGTCTGCTTCAGAAATTCACTCATCCTAATGGCTTTAAAACAACCAAAATTATCATGAGAATAAAGGGAACAGATAGCTTATTGTAATATTGCTTCAAGGCCTCTGGTTAAGCATTAGTCTTTATGTCATAAAATATGGCTGCCCTGGGGCGGCAGATAACGTAGCGGTCTAACGCACCCGTATTTTGGCTGGCCCGATATGAGTGTGTGCTGCCTATCAAGCATGTGGTTCGAAACCCATCTCTGCCAGACCAGCCCTGGCCATTGCCCCCATTGGGGGTGGCATTTGGCTGTCCGCCCCAAGGGGAGGGGGGGTGAGCTGGCTCAAGTTTGCCACGAAGCACGTAATGGTGTTTCAAGGACGTGGGTGGGCGAATTCTGTCTCGAAGGAAGCAGAGTTTGCTGCCCTCTGAGAATTAGCTTGCCTCATAGAGATGAGCGGCATACTCGTGTGGGGAGGGCAAATAAAAATAAATAGGTTATAATTGGCCACTAATTTGGGAGAAAAAAAAAAAAAAAAAAATCTGAAACAGTTAAAATAAAAATATATTTCATCTCATCTCATTGTCTAAGCCGCTTATTCCTCGTCAGGGTCGCGGGGGGGCTGGAGCCTATCCCAGCATGCATAGGGGCAAGAGGCAGGAATAAACCCTGGACAGGTTGCCAATCCATCGCAGGGCACACACACACCATTCAATCACACACTCATACCTACGGGCAATTTAGACTCTCCAATTAGGCTAACGTGCATGTCTTTGGACTGTGGGAGGAAACCGGAGTACCTGGAGGAAACCCACGCGGACACGGGAGAACATGCAAACCACAGAAAGGCCCCGGCCGGACCCGAGACCTTCTTGCTGTGAGGGAGAACATGCAAACTCCTATTTCACAGAAAGGCAAAACTTGAGTCTTTTTTATTTTATTTTATTTTATACCATGGCTTGGTTAAATACTCCATTCTGATTGGTCGAGAGGTGTTTATTATTTTCCTATAAACTACAAGGAGAAACTGTATTTCACATGGCAATAAAGTAGTTGCTATGGAAGTTGCCTTATCACTGTTGCAAATCAATACACAAGCCCAATCTACATTCTATTGTAATTCAACATTCTTTTTCTCTAAACGTATATTATAAAATGGATAGTTGCTGTCCTGAATGCTGATTGGTCCAGCAGCCTTCCTAGTAGTGCCGATATTTATGATAAAGAATGGGTAAATAGAATGTTCCTACATCATTTTAATATTGTTGTGCCTTCCACTAAAACAAACATCCTATATATGAAGCATTTTAAGCAGTCGTTAAAATAGCTGTAAATTTAAAAATAACAACGAAAGTTGAAATGGACAGCATTTGAATTATAAACAAGTACAGCCAATAAAACTCATTGCTTAATGACCAAATAACTTTAGTTTGAGGAACGATACACCTTGTATTCTTGTCTTACTTTTGTGAGTCTTAAAGGACATCTGTACATGGATCAGTTTTATAAAAGTGATATGGAACTTGAACCCATGTGTGACCTATGTAGATGTGGCTCTTTGTTGATTGGCATGACGTGAAGCGGAGTTCTCTTCACTTTTCAACCACTTCAGGGTGGTTAACGACCCCTCGGCCTTGCCTCAGAACCATATCACATCACCCTATCAAGGTTTAACTGCACAGTCCATCAGGGTTTATTCCTTCATTTTTTTACATTTTGTAAAGAATAATTTGATCATACTGTATGTGCCAACTGTGCCAAAAAACATTTTAACCTGTCACTGTTTCAGTTGTGATCAGGATGTTTTCATGAACATACCAAGGTGACATCTCAGCAGTTTAGCTAAATTTACCATCCAATACACACAATATACTAATGCTATAACACTGGCACAATGTGTCTCTATGGTATGTGTTGGTGTGGTATGGTACAGACAGCTTGATTTTGGTATGCACTTCATTAGCATGGCTGATGGCAAAATATTGTATCATCTTAGTGCCGGCAACATTATGATATCAGTGCGTTGGTTTGTTTGACATGTTTAATGGAACAAAGAAATATATATTTTTTTAAACCCTTGGTGCTGAAAGCACAGGTAAATATATTGCAAAGATATACAGCTGATTCACACCATTCCAAAATAATACTTTTTTATTTATATTTTTATGTATACATTTTATTTATTTCTGCATGCAGTAGTCCACAAGAATGAGTGGAATCACATGTTTGAACCACAAAGCCCCCTCGAAACATATACAATGTTTATCATTGACCCTCAGTGTAGAATGATTTAGTGATTTGATTGTGGTATAATAGTCAGACAATGTTTTTAAGGTTCCGATGCAAAGAAAAAACATTGCTTTGAAGTGAAACAATGAATATGTGTGTCATTTTCTGGTATCTGCTGCTGGTTTTATATTTTTTTCCTGTGGCAGTGCAAGATTAATTATTCTGTGACAGGAAACTGCATGCAGAACAATTAAATTAAGTTAGTCATTTTCCTGGTGGTGGGGAGGGGTTGAAGAGAGTGGTTCGAATTTGACAAAATGCTAAACCTGAGAAATTGCCACAAAGAAAATAGCACCATTTTTTCTTCTTCTGCATGTATCCTGTTAAAGACATTTCATGAGTTTTCAAACTTTCTTGCCCTAAAATAAATGATTCATAAATAACTTTTTATGATTGCCATTTATGTAACTTTTCATGTTTATTGTTTTGGGTTTCATTATGTGTTGTAATTTCAGCCAAAGTCTGCAATGGCATTGTCAAGATGTGATCTGTTAAGCATATTGCCACACTAAGACCTAGTTCCTGTGCAGGATTTTATTGTACTCAGAATTTAATAGATTTTTTTGTTGTTGTTTGTTTGTTTAACGTGTATTTGTCAATACCAACATATTCACAATCTCTCAATTTCTCATATTCAGCTTCCTAGTTCAACATGAGTGGTAGAAGGAGCAGACATGAGAGAAAAATACATTTGAAGGTTTGAAAACTTTAACTTCATGCTTATCAAGGCCATATGGTGAATATGTACACAGATTCAGAACTTGGCCTCAAGGCTTTTGAAACCTGAATGTATCCTTTCATATGGCTTATTATTATGGATCTTTCTGCAGTCTGCTGAATTGTTTTTCCATGCTCCTTTTCTTTTATCATTTTGGAACACTTTGAAACACCATGAACAACAGAACAACAGAAAAAACAACATTTCTTATTTTCGTTCACATCAAATGCTCTGTTTAGTTATTGAACAAACAAAACAGAGACTTTGACAAAAGTATTATTCAAATGCACATTTTTAACATGAAGGGGAATGCAGCTAATTTATTTATTTACATAGTTATAAATCTGTAAAATGCAGTTTCTGAACTTGATCACCAAGTAAACACTGATGCTTTGGTGCTGGCACACCATGAATAAATCAACCAGCAAGAAGTCTGGCACACAGCAGAGAAATCTTGAGACCACCTGCCTGTGTAATCGGCCCTGAGGCAGGAGCAAGGTTTCTGACAACTCTTTAAGGCTGTCCTCCAGCTCGGAAATAGCTTTTAACAAGATTTGTAGATTTTCAACCTTTCCTGTGATTTAGCAATTTCACACTCTGAACAGGTTCCAGAGATTCGGCGGCTTTTGCTGTGCGTTCAAACCACCATCTACCCTGTCTGTACAATCATCGAGAAGATGGCTTGTTTGATTGTGCTTACAGTGTACACAAAAATCAAGATATATGATGGTTTTGTGCCATGAAGCCTGGTATCTATCAAATTCATAGATCACTTTATAATATTGTGCTAACCTGGGAGGATTTAAAAAATATATATATTGCACTAACTTTAATATCAGGACAAAATTTAAAATATGTACTTTTTCTCTTGGATTCAATAATAGTCAGTGTGAGGAGCTTATACAGCAAACATCACAAGTTATCTGCCTCATCAGTACCAAAGCTAAGCCCCAAATTCCAGAAATAAATGCCTTTAGACACTATTTATCATGGCACAATAGCACACTTTTTAGCCTGGAATAGTGTTATTATACCCTGCCCTTCACCCAGTCTCGAACCAGAAACAATTTTATTAGAATGTAGAGATTGAATTGGCAGCTCAACAGAACATGTTGCAGAAGAGACAGCTCATTTCTGTTGGATCAAAGAAGTTCCTTGTCATTGGTGACCTATATCACTTTACTGTTGAGATTCAACAGAATTCAGTCTGGTGAAATGACCTTTATGTCATGATGTATGAATGTAGTTTCACAGTGCTGAAGATAAAAAGCAAAGATGTACTCAAATATTGTATAAGATAAACTAGTTTAGTAGAAAAGATCCATTCCAAAAACATATTCAAAAATAAATTTGTAACAATGTGGTGCAAATGTGGTAGAATATGAGAATATAATAATTTGATAAATAAAATGTACAAGAGTGCTTCTAGGATTTTATCAAGGCTAACATGGCATGACACAGTAAAGACAAAACAAGAACAAGAAAATGGGTACAGAACACAAAACAGTAAATAGAGCATAACTAAAAAAAACTGTTTTATCCTTAAACATAGCATACGTACATCATACTAAAGCAATTGTGGGGCCTAACGATCTATAAAAGCAAGATAACTGTACATCACATAATTGCATTGGAATGGAATTTCAGTAAGATGACGAAAGGAAATAACATTTATCTTAAAAAGGTTATTCCAAGCTTCCCAGTTGTCAGCCCTGTCACAAAAGCAGTGGGTGAGATAACATCTTATTTCCACGTTGGGATGGCGATGGCGGATAAGGGATAAGGGTGAAGTCCTGTGACCCCATGTGCACAGTCTGGAAGGGGTGACGGACACAACACAGGACACACATGAGGTTCAAGTGAAATACAGTTTCAATCTGTTTTCAGTGCGTACATTTGCTTTTCATGTTTTTGCCATTATACAAATTTTGGACAGTCTGAGGAGTAAACAATATAACTTGGTAATCAGATCCTTGTTTTGACAATGACACAGTTTGGCAGTACTTAATTAAGGAGACAGCTAAAAACCAATGCAGGTTCCATTTGAACCTGCAAAATTGCAATAGATCCCATGGCACAATCTGGCTGTGTAAAGAGTTTGTTCATTAGGCAGTAAATGTGCTTCCACACACAAACTATTTTGTTGGGTTATTTTGTAAAGCTAACACTTTGTAAATGTAACACTACAGCAACATTAAAATTGTATGCCTCTGTAGTGTTACATTTAAGACAGCTCAAGTTGGCTGAAATGTTTTAAATGATCTGGCACTGGGGTTGAGATTGGTGGTGGAGTGTCTCAGAACAGAGATACAGTAGGGAGCTATTTTTTTTTTATCTTAAATTTTAGAAATGCTTCCTTCCTATTCTTCTGTGAAATGTGCACATTTTCCTTGCAATAACATAGGGGTAAGCTTATAGCCATAGCCCTCAACTGTGCATTAGATGTCCCTTGCATGCTGGATACTTGCTCTTCATGTTATACAGAGACAAATGAAAGGTTCTACAGTGTAGACATGAATTTAAATAAACTTGGTTAAAATGTATGGGTCAGTCCAGGCCCCGTCTTGTGTGAAAGACCTTAATCAATGAAGCAGTACAAGTGTGATGTCACTCTCCCGTCAGAGATTGTATTTCCTGTCTGATCCCTGAGTACAAATCAGTATCAAGCTTAAAACCCACCTGTTGAGACAATATTAAAGCAATTTGGGACAAGGACCCATGTTATATCATGCATATCAGCATGGCATGGCAGTGTTGTTAGGCACAACGTTGCCAGCAACCCTCGAAACGAACGTGCTGATCTTCATGATATAACATGGGTTCGAGGTCCATATTGTTTTTGTAAAACAGTAAATCCTCGAGTTACCCGTATAGGCTCAGAAAAGTAAGATATGATTCTTAGAAATATAAAACATTTAGGGACTATATGGTGTATTCTTCTGCTAGCAAAGTTATTCAGTCACTAAGCAATTACAGTTCCATTTCTTAATTTAGCTAGTATTCATGCAGAATCGTATTCATTTCACTGTTCGTCGTTGTTTTGAAGTTAACAAAAATGTATTTCTCGGCGCAACAATAAGTAAAACACCCACATTAAGGACCTGGAAGGACATTGAACCGAGGCCACTGAATTCGATTTTAAAATTCTCCATTTTTATTATGATTCACAGCTTATAATGTTTCATATCTAGGATGTTAATGCTATTGAAAGACGCAGTGATAACTAATATGTTATACAAACATTCTAGTTAGCCCTGCTTTATCATGAATATTGGCACTGCCAGGAAGGCTGGTTGACCAGTCAGGATCCACTACCAGAACTATCCGTTTTATATGAATGTATATCAGGTCTTAATTACTATTATTGACTATTTGCAATAGTTAATTTGTTGCATGTAACTGACTAATTTGGTATTGGTTTGTGTGGCAGACGTCGGTCTCGGTCACGTGGGAGTGGCATGGTTGCCTGTGTTTTATATGTGGAGGAGGCCTTTGGAGCAGGGAGACTTTCCGGGGGCAGGTTTGGCACTCTCACAGGGTGTGAGAGTGAACTGTCACCCGGAAGGTTGCTCCAAAGGTCATAGTTGATTTAATTATTATTTAATTGGTGTCAATCAGTCAATTGATATGGAAGTCATTTTGTGTGTGTGTGTGTGTGTGTGTGTGTGTGTGTGTGTGTGTGCGCGTGCGTGTGCGCGTGTGTGCGATCGTGATAGAGAGCGAGAGGGCCCTGAAAGAGGGTCCGCCTCTCGCCCTCGGTGTGATTGAAAGAGAACTCGCAGTCGGGCAGTGGAGAGTGTTTCTGGGCAACAGCCCGAGAACTCTCACTGGAAGAGTGGAGAGTGTCTCGGTGCTGGTTGGCAGAAAACTCTCAATGTGGGGAGTGGCGAGTGTCTCTGTATGAATGGGTTGAAAAGAGAACTCGAACTGCAAAGTTCGAGTGTCTCAGTATGCATGGGTGGGAAGCACTTGATACTGTGTGCCTGGGGAGGTTCCAGGGGAACTCCGGAGGAAGAGGCGCGGTGTCCCGTAAGTTATGATTATTTTAGTTTGTTATTTTTACCCGAAAGCTTCGCGGCGAGTAGGGTGAAGATTTTGTGTTTGTGTTTTTGTTTGTGTTTGTTATATGTTAACCTGCTACTCCCACTGTCTCTTCCCCATGTCTGGGGGGAGAGACAGGAAAAATAAATAAAAATCCGGTCCGTAGACCGGCAAACTCCAGTCTGCTCTGTTCCCACGTGGCGTGTGACAGTTTGATACTAATTGATGTGTCTAATTTGATTGATATAATGGATTTATTGATTCTGATTGGCAGGCTCTTACCACATTGCACAGGTGAAGTTAGTCTTTGTGATAATTGCATTGCATCTTAAATATTTTCTGTCTTCTTACTTCTTTCTTTCTTACTCTGACAAAAGGAGTCTTATCTCTTAAACATTTTTCACCCTTGTTGAAAGCTTATTGGTATTTTGGAGTGGGGCTAGCACAATCAGTTATGATTGCATCAAGATTGCTAAATAATTACCAAGAGACGTGAAAGTGTTTCAAGCGATTAAGTATTTGGGCCTCCTCAGGTTAAAAATGTCCCCTTCAAACAAGCAACGGACAGTGATCGTGCATGGAAAATAAATGGCCAAACTTCTCAGAGAAGCAGCAATAACATTGACTCATTCAACATGGGCTGCAATTACTCTTGAACCTTAACCCCCTGAGGTCCGTGCTAAGCTTTTAATGTTTTTAGATTTTGGCATGGTCTGATATTTATCTCAATTTCATCAATTTAACACACACTTACTCCAAAGTGTTTGATATTTTTATTTGAAGGACAATCACAGCTACATTTGTATGCCATCAATAGTTTGGTCAGTATCATATGCAGCTTGTAAATAGATCTACAAACACACAAGTTAAAAATAGTAAATTTTTCTGCTGTCACAAAAGATGTGAAAGCACACACTAAACTATAGTGACGAATTGTTTTGCCAATGTGCGTTTGTTCACCAAGGTCTTGGTTATGTAAGGGTGTGAAAATAGTTTAGCACATCTGAGATCTAAATAGCTAAAAACCTGTTTTTATCAGAACTGGTCACATTTATTTCAGGCTGTGGGAGGGCTAAATGCTAAATACCTGAATATTCATTTTGGCTCTTTGTTACGTTGCAACACGCGGAATGTTTGGCGTCACAACACGCGATATTCATAGGCTATATTTTCACGAGTATTTGAAAACAAGCGAAATAAAATTAATATCAGCATAGACTGTTGCTGGCAGATTGCAAGCGTAAACACAGACAAGATGTAAAAAAATAAAAAACAAGCGAAATAAAATCAATAGCATAGACTGTTGCTGGCAGATTGCAAGCGTAAAACACAGACATACGATATATTTTATAACATTTTACGCTGTTTGAAAAGTATTTTGTGTGCCTATTGCAATTTGTTACATTGCGACATGCGGAATATGTAGTCACAAGGCGCGGAATTCATATATTTTCACGAGTATTTGAAAATATACTCGTGAATATACTGTTGCTGGCAGATTGCAAGCGTAAACACAGACATACGATATATTTTATAACATAAAATAGTCACAAGACGCTGAATTTATATATATTTTCACGAGTATTTGAAAACAAGCGAAATAAAATAAATATCAGCATAGACTGTCCTCTTCAGTTTGTGTTGTTTATGCCGCGTTTTCACACATGGCCGGACGCACCTCCCGAAATTAGCACCTCGTTAACATGTCAATAGAAGGGGGACGTTACTAAAAGGTAAAAAACAGAGTAAAAAGCAAGGTTTACTTTTGGTCTAATTAAGCTAATTTTAAAAATCCCATTTGATTTGCCAGTGCTCAAATCGGAAAGTCGCGATTCTAAGGTTTCTGTCAATGTTTTTGCCGCGTGTGTATGATAAAATATCGCGAAGTTAGAAATAGTAATATACTTGTATTGCTGCTTGGATCGGCGCCGATCCAGCCGACCTCAGGGGGTTAAGGGCTGGAAGCTGGAAGTTTGTATCAGAAATATGTTGTTTGGGAGCCAAATTCCATAGCATACTAATGTCAACACTATCTATGTGAAGGAAAGGTGAGTGTTGAGTAAGGCTTACTCTTCAAAATTTTGGATTAACACGCAACTGCTCTGATGTCCCATTCATGTTGGTGCTTGACAAAATGTAATTTTGTATTCGAGAAATACAGAGAAAGGATAATGTTACATAAAGTAACATGCACTATGACATAATATGGTTTGTGCATAATAGGGTCAATTTATTGTGATGCTAAACCTGATAGAAAAGTATATACCTCCCTTATTCAATTAGTGCATTGGTTCTCAAAAATAATTTGGGGGGGTCGCAAAACATTTATCTGAATGTGCTCGAAAAAATCTAATCTGAAAAAATATATGTAATTTATATATATATATATGCCATTTAGCAGATGCTTTTATCCAAAGCGACTTACAGTAGTGAATGCATTCATTTTTCAGTATATGTGGTCCCACCGGGAATTGAACCCACAACCTAAGCGTTGCCAATGCTGTGCTCTACCAACTGAGCCACAGAGAACCACAATTTATAATATCAGTGCACAATGAAGAATAATACATTAATATAACTAATTTAAAACATAATTTAAAACACCGGGCAAGAAGGGACATGGTCAGGGAGGTGACCAAGAACCCAATGGCCACTCTAAGAGAGCTTCAGAGTTCCTCTGCAGCGATGGGAGAACCTGGTAGAAGGACAAACATCTCTGCAGCACTCCCATCAATCAGACCTTTATGGTAGTGGCTAGACGGAAGCTACTTCTGAGTGAAAGGCATATGACAGCCCACCTGGAGTTTGCCAAATGGTACTTAAAGGACTCTAAGAGCATCAGGAAAAAGATTATCCGGTCTGATGAGACACAAATTGAAATTTTTGGCCTGAATGCCAAGTGCTACCATAAAGGTCTGATTGATGGGAGTGCTGCAGAGATGTTTGTCCTTCTACCAGGTTCTCCCATCGCTGCAGAGGAACTCTGAAGCTCTCTTAGAGTGGCCATTGGGTTCTTGGTCACCTCCTGACCATGTCCCTTCTTGCCCGGTTACTTAGTTTGGCCAGACGGCCAGCTCTAAGAAGAGTTGTGGTGGTTTCAAACTTATTCCATTTCACAATGATGGAGCCCACTGTTCTCCTGGGTGCTTTCAATGCTTTAGCAATGTTTTTATACCCTTCCCCAGATCTATGCCTCAACACAATTCTATCTCGGAGGTCTATGGAGAGTTCCTAGGACTTCATGGCTTGGTTTTTACTCTGACATGCACTGTCAACTGTGGGACCTTACATAGACAGGTGTGTGCCTTTCCAAATCAAGTCCAATCAATATAATTAAGCACAGCTGACTCCAATGAAGGTGTAGGCCCATCTCAAGGATGATCAGAAGAATTGGACAGCACCTGAGTTAAATATACAAGTGTCACAGCAAAGGGTCTGAATACTTATGGCCATGTGATATTTCAGTGTTTATTTTGTAATAAATCTGCAAAAATGTCTACAAGTCTGTGTTTTTCTGACAATATTGGGTGCTGTGTGTGCATGAACGAGGAAAAAAATGAAATTAATTGATTTTAGCAAATGGCTGCAATATGACAAAGAGTGAACAATTTAAGGGGGTCTGAATACTTTCCGAACCCACTGTATATTACAGATAACACATACTGTGTTTCAAATATGTTTCATTGTTCTGGGACTGTGAACTGATGCCTATAGGTTAGCTGCGATTGCTGTGGGCATTTAGAAAATGTAGAAAAGTCTGCTGCAGAGTATGATATCACCCCCTAATGTCAAGACAAGGGTGTGATTGGTAGTTCTCTGTGCTAAGAACAGGATCTTCAGCTTGTGTGCCATTCCACTCAAGTAACAAACACACACAAATGCATAACATATATATATATATATACACACACACACACAAATATATATATTATATGCACAGTATATGTATACATAGCTTTACAATAATTTAGCTTTATAATTGGACAGACACAGCTGCACACATAGTGAACCTTCTATAGGATGAACCACCACTACATTTTGAAAACACAACACAGTGAAAGGCATTTTTCCTCCCGAGTCATCATAGAAACTGTTGCCTGTCCAAACAACAAGTCAAAGAAGAACTCCACATGGAATTTCAAGAACTCAGATAGAGAATTGAGAGGGGACAACAATAGACTATAAGAGCAGAGGAGAACAAAGAAAGCCGCTGAAAGGAAATGGATTCAGATGTGGAGAGAAAAAACCATTTGAGCTAAAATATAGATGGAGTGACACTCGGGGCGAACTGGATCCACTGTCATTCTCTGAGGTACCTGTTTGTGTCCCGTATAATTAGATATCGAGGAGATGTTAAAGCTTAGCGATAATCAGTGCTTGAGTTAGGCCTCCTCTTATAATCGTGGCATGGCATTGACGAATTGATTCCATTTCCCATCATGCTTGCTGCTGATGGGATTAACAATGGAATCGCTGGACCAGCAATGGCATGCTGGCACTATTGACCGAATGGCTTTGAGCAGAATGATTCATACTTCAAATAGCCCCTCGATGGCAGATTCTCTTCCAGGTGAGACCACATCATTCCTCTGGTTTGCTCATTTCATAAGACTCTGCCAGGATTATTTGCTATAGTATTTCAACAGCAAAGATAACATGTGTCATGTTAAAAATGTAGTAGGTTGGAATCCCAGGTTCCTTTAATATGGTTTGTAAACCGGATTTTCCAGACACTAACTAGGGCAAAGCAGTATAAATGGCTTTATCCAAAATCGCCAATTTGGAATGTTTGATAAAAAGATGCCAGGAGATCGCCATTTGACATTTCGTCATTTTGTTCTTTGATCTGTTTTGAAAATAATTCAAGCGTTACTTTTTCTGTCCATTTTGTCAGTAGTGCACTTAGAAAGATTAACTAACAACTATGGTGTTGTTAAACCAGTCATTTAATAATTTTACGTTATTTTAATAATAACGTTGTTATGCTTTGGAGAAATAATTTCCAATATTCTTCTTGTTAAAAGCAAGTGAACTTGAGAATTATTAGCCATGAAGTGTAATTACTTCCCAGTGTTGTAGGAAACCAATATTTGCCATAGAATAGTATTAGTACTGGCTTATTTTGGCATTGTCTGTCCAAGCATTTTTTTCAGAGTATAGACATTGCCTGTACTGTACAGGCCATCTAATGCCATCTGTTCTTTGTCTAACTATGGATTTGTTACACACATGGTAATATCTACAAGATGCCAGAAAAATATTTGAATGTCTTAAGTGTGCCAGTATATGTATCAGTAATATTACAATACCTTGAACTTAATGTTACTGCCAATCAGTCAAATCCAAATGTTTGCATGAAACGTGCAGTTCTAGCATATGTGTCGTACCTGCTAAAATTGATCAGGCTAATAATGTTATCCACAGATGAGGCAGTGCAAGGCAATCCTGTGTAGTATTAACACACCCACACAACACATCCTTTTCTAGTTCCAACTTTAGTTTCTTTTGGTCATTGGTCATCAGTTGGTCATTGACTGCATTGTGGTCTAATGTTCTTTCAAAGGTATTACCTTGGAAAAACAACATTATGAGGTTTCTGACTCGGCAAGCAATAAAGGAGCAGTGTACATTATTTAGAGGGCAGCTTTCAAAGTGAGTTATTATAGCAGCATGCCACTGAAGTGTTGTTCAAAATTAAGAGATGCAGGTTGAAGTGTATTGCAAAAGTACATTCTATGGCGAGATTTGACTGCAGACAAATACATTGAGGAATTGTGAAGTGGCTCACTATCTTACAATATAAAATGTTCTATTATGCTTGTTTACATTTATATTTAAATCATTACTGTAAATATAGCAAGTCTTCCACATGGTGTAGCAGTTTTCATTACATTACATTACAGGCATTTAGCAGATGCTCTTATCCAGAGTGACTTACAATTTACATTTCTTTACAATCCATTTATACAGCTGGATATTTGACTGAAGCAATTCAGGTTAAGTACCTTGCTCAAGGGTACAACGGCAGTGTCCCACCTGGGGATTGAACCTGCAACCTTTGCGTTACAAGCCCAGTTCCCTAATCATTACACCACACTGCCTGCCTAGCATTAGCATTTAAATGCACAGTGTTGGGATACAGCACCTAAACTGATATCGGGGCAAGGATTAGATGTTTGTCAATTGAGCACGAGTGGTGTGTTCTGCTAAAGCCCTGCTTCTCAGTGTGGTGACGTGCCTTACATTGATGTCTTATATGTGTCTGATATTGAATCCTTTCTTTGTTGGCAGCCCCACAGGGCAGCAAATAATTGCCCTAAGCGATACACAGGGAGGAAAGAATTTTGTCGGCAGGGCTGTCTCTTTCTCATTCACAACAGTGAATCCTCTGGTCAATGGGGTGTCAGCAGTTTGCCTGTGCCAACTGCGTATGAGGTATACTCCTCCGATTCAATGGCTTGCTTGGTTTGAGTTTGCCTTCCAAAACACAGTTGGTAAACTTTTTCTGCATCATCTTCCTGTCAAGTAGTACATGTTTTTGAAGTGTCTGTAAAGTTTCCAGAAGATCCTGTTAACCTCTAGTCAGTGGAAGCTTGATTCAGAATATTATGCTAAGATAATCACAACATTATTTGAAAACAAAACACTCTTAGTACATTACAGGCATTTGGCAGACACTCTTATCCAGAGCAACGTACAACAAAGTGTTAACCGTAGTCAAGAACAGTTTAGCTGAAAGCCACCCTAGCGGGAAGTACAGTTCCTAGGTGCTAGGAGCAACCACATAGTTAAACTAGGACCCTGTAGGTAAATCTGTAGCCACAATTCAAAGGTAGCAATAAAGCAATGAATGCAGAAAATAATGCCATCCATCCATCCATCCATCCATTATCTAAGCCGCTTATTCCTGGTCAGGGTCACGGGCTGGAGCCTATCCCAGTATGCGTTCCGGGTGAGGCAGGAATAATACACCCTGGACAGGTCGCCAATCCATCGCAGGGCACACACACCATTCACTCACACACTCATACCTACGGGCAATTTAGACTCTCCAATTAGCCTAACGTGCATGTCTTTGGACTGTGGGAAGAAACCGGAGTACCCGGAGGAAACCCACGCGGACACGGGAGAACATGCAAACTCCGCACAGAAAGGCCCCGGCCTGGTAAACACAGACATCGAACCGAGACCTTCTTGCTGTGGGGCGACAGCGCTATCCACTGCACCACCGTGCCCACTGCAGAAAATAATGCCTAAGCCTAATACAATACATAAACAAGTAGACATGTGTAATACTAAGCAACTATGTCCCTAAGTTAACAAAAAACAGACTACGGGGTCTCAGCTGTTCTGACTTCCACAGGAAGGTCATTCCACCATCGTGGAGCCAGAACCGACAGGAGATGTGACTGGGAAGCGCAGGTGCGGAGGGGGGGGGAGGTGCTAGGCGTCCTGAGGTAGCAGAACGGAGTGGTCTGGCAGGTGTGTAGGGTTTGAAGATCTTGAGGAGGTATGTTGGGACTGATCCCTTGACTGCCTGGTATGCTAGGACCAATGTCTTGAATTTGATGCGAGCTATAACAGGCAGCCAGTGGAGGGTAGTGAGCAGGGGGTGACATGGGAGTGTCTAGGAAGGTTAGTAGTTTCCTCTAGGTAGTTTATTAACTATATATGTTTAATGTTGATATTTGGCCATTGAATCAAATTGGATTGTGTCCCATTTTTCTTAACTTAAAAAAAAATAAAACATGACATATTGTAAAGAAATGTGCAAACATAACATGATGCAAAAGGGTCTAATTTATATGTATGCTGAAGAAATGTCATACAGTAATTAAGTTATTGTTTCATTGTACTGCATTCCACACAACTGATCCCTACACGTAGCTGAAACTGTAGGATGAAATTATGATAACATATAAATTAGTAGACTATGGTGCCCAGCAGTGCACTCTAATATGTCTCTCTACTCTCTCTCTCTCATATGTACTGTATATATATACAGTCCGTCGATAACTTGACAGAGGGGTGAAGAGAGGGATAGTATGGTTGCGTTGCAGTGCATAAACCCATTATTACACCAAAATGCATGTTTGCAAGTAAAGTGGTGCAATGAAGACAGGCAGTTGTCTACTGAGCAGTGGAAAAAGTAATGGTTAGAGGAGTCATCCTTCACCCTGTTCTCAACAAGCGGACAAGTGCATGTGTGGTGCATGCCAAAAGAAACCTACACGTCTGAATGCTTGTTTCCCACGGTGCACTGAATGCATTCTGAGTGATCACCTTCATCTTATGGTGAAGCATTTACATCCTGATGGGAGTGGTCTCTTCCAAGATGGCAATGCTCCCCATCCACAGGGCATGAGTGGTCACTAAATGGTTTTATGAGCATGGAAATGATGTAAACCATATGCCATGGCCATCTCAGTCACCAGATCTCAACACAATAGAACACTTATGGGAGATTCTGGAGCAGCGCCTGAGACAGTGTTTTCCACCACTATCAAGAAAACACCAAATGATGGAATTTCTTGTAGAAGAATGGTGTTGCATCCCTCCAATAGATTTCCAGACATTTGTAGAATCTATGCAAAGGTGCATTGAAGCTGTTTTGGTGACTTGTGGTGGCTTAATGCCCTATTAAGACAATTTATGTTGGAGTTTCCTTTCTTTTGGCAGTTACCTGTGTATACACAGTGGGTATAAAAAGTATTCACCCCCTTTGGCATTATATTTTCTTACTTCATGGAACCAAAATTGATTTAATTGATTCTTTCCACTGATCAACATAAAATATTCTATAATGTCAAATAAAAAAACAACTCTAAAGCTTTTTGTAAATTACAAATAAATAGTCCTGAGTCCTGAGCACTTGTGAAAAGTGGAAATGTGAAGTGCCACTACAAAACCTACCATAGTCACTTTGAGGAAATATATCCACAAAATTCAGAGGTGAGGGCAAATAAAATAAACCAACTCACAGTCCAGCATGATAGGTCCACCAGAGTCTCCTGTCAGCCCAAGAACATGCAAATGAGTGTTCATTGAGGATAGCCTGGCTTTTGTGAAAACACAAAAAAGCCATTCACTGACACCAAATATAAACATGGTGGCGGGAGCCTAATGCTATGGGGATGCTTCTCTGCTTCTCTGGAAAATTTCCCAAAACAGAGGGATGGAGTAAAATGGATGTATAAATATCTGGACAAACCTTGCAAGAGACCTGGGACTTTATATTCCAGTAGGAAAATGACCCAAAGCATTCAGCAAAAGCACATTAGAGTGGTTTAAAAAACAAAACATGCTATGTCCTGGAGAGGTCCAATCAAAGCCCAGACCTCAATCCGATTGAGAATCTGTGGAAAGATTTTAAAATTGCTGTTCACCAACAGTCCTCATCCAACCTGATTGAGCTTGAGTAATTTTGTAAAGAAGAATGGGTGAAAAATCGCAGTGTCCAGATGTGCAAAACTGGTAGAGACTAACCCAAATTGCTTTTTATACCCACTATGCTGTGCAGGGCCATCTCATTGAATTATTGGTTGCTAAACCCAAGGCACCTGCCATGGGTTAGGTCATTGGGGATGGGCCTTATTATATAAGCAACTCACCTGGGGAGGAAGGGAAGGAAATGGAGAAAGCAAGTTGTGCGGGGAAAGGTGTGGTCCCTTTGTTTTGCTGTGTTTGGGTGATTTTATTTATTCTTTGTTTTATTAGTGGATATGTGCGAATGTCTGTGTGGTTTGTGTGATGGCGGGGTACCAACCTGAAGATGGCGGGTTTGTGGGACCTGAGAATGCAAAGGAACACAGAGGCCACGTTACTTCTGTTTCTGCGATGGAGCGGCAGTGAAGACTATTAATTAGGTGTGCAGTGTGGAAATGTGTGCAGAGTGCTTGCTTGCGTGTGAAATCGAGTCTCTTCGGGTGTGTGATTGTCAGTGTGTAGTGTGGGGTGTGTATGGGCATGCTGTTTGGAGAGTGGTGAGTTATCTGCAAAAACAAAAGTAGATGGGTTTGTGTGAGGGAGCTCACAACCCCTGACATATACATAGTATAAAATATCAATGCATGTCGTTGGATATTCCCTTTACATTAGAAGTTGTAGAGTTGGGGGCGGTGGATAGTGTAGCGGTCTAACGCACCACAGTTTTGCTGGTCTGGTGTGGTGTGCGCTGCCTATCAAAACCCGCATCTCTACCAGACTGGTCCTGGTCGTCAGCCCAGAGCAGGGGCAGCGTTTGGCTGTCCGCCCCAGGGGGAAGGGGGAGGGTGAGCCGGCAGGAGCTCGTCGAGTAGCAGGAAAGGCGTCCATGGTTGGGTTCCATCTTGGAGGAGGCGGATCTACCAGGCTGGAAATAGTGGCTCGTTACCCGGAGGACAGGCGGCGGACTCGTAGGGGAGGGTGAATTTAAATAAATAGAGGGTATAATTGTCAACCAAATTGGGAGAAAAAAACTATAAATTTAAAAAAAGAAGCTGTAGAGTTGTTATCCGTATCAAGAAGTACATTTCTTTGGCTGTTTAGTAACTTAAAATACTTCATACAAGGAAATTACTTTAATGTAGAGAAAGAACTGAATGTTGATAATGGGACCCCAACTTGGAAACTGTAGTTGCCTCAGAGCATCGAATGTAAATCATGCATCACATAGTAATTATGCTTTAACCCCTCACTGTAAGGCTAGCATTATGTATCATGTGGTGTTGCTGAGAAGGACCCAGCCCATATAATATTGAACTAATGCATACACTGTGTACCAAGCATGTACCAAATATGCTGACAGGATTCTTGATTTTTTTACTTGCAGGATTTCAAGAAGTTCTTTATAGCCTCTGTTCACTTTGAGGCATGTGGAATGACAACCAGGGCAGGCAGATTCCTCTGCCGATGGCTCCTTCCATAGTGAAAAGAAATACAAGGTGACAGGTGCAGCTTGACTTCATAGGGAGGATAGAGAAGTCTCTAAGCAGCTCAAACCACCTGTTGATTTCACAGGTCTCCGGATGGGGTTGACCTCTGTTAATGCCCGTTTCATTCAGAACTGTAATAACTGAGGATACAAACAACAGAGATCACACAGGGAACAGACACTGCTATAAATGGACCAAATCTCTGCCATTTTTACTCTAAAGTGTTCTTTTTCTTTTTGTAAAAAGCTTATAATTAATCTACCTTTGTTCCTGCTCTATACCAGAGTGCTGGCACGTACAACAACTTAATTAATGCATTGTGTGACCTTCAAAGCATGTTGAAATTACAATTGCTTGGTTTTTCTTTGAATGCAAGGTAAATTAGGTGGTATGCAGTAAAATTATCTCAAACTGTCAGCGTTTTGATTTTGATGCCTTTGCTCAGGGTGTCGCTGTGAGCCAGAAATGGGTGTGGAGGAACGAGAAGTCCCTCAAGAGACTTTGCGTCTCAGCGTTCCCGCTGCTTTCAGGCTGTCGAGAGAACAACAGCGTTCCCTTGTTGCATAGCTATCACAACAGGACCATCTGCTCAGTTTCCTTAGGTAGTGAGGGAAAAAGCGGGATTGCCTTGTCTGGATTTACACAGCTTGATTATTATATAATGATGGGTTACACCTTCTCAGTCTCTGGGGTGTGTGGATTAGATCTTCTTAGCTCTTAGTTTAGCTTAAACAGGCATATCTGCAAGTTAAACGCTAAGAGCTTTGATAACTCTCATTAGTGTTCGCATTTAGGCAGGGGAAGAGCATTTTTCTGTGTGCCTCAAATTCCCCACCTAATATATAATTTAAATGTTAAGTAAAAACATTAAATAATGATTTATAACAGAATGTTTTCAAGGGTAGATTCAAATACTTTATTTCTTTCCCAAAGAGTTTGATTTTGCATTTCCCCTATGGAATAAAACCCAAACATGCTTTTTTATTTTCTATAACAATCCGAAAATCCTCTTGGAAATACAGTTTAAATTGCATTTGGGACAACAAGCATCCGATTCAAGCAAGGGCACACATAATTATGAATACAGTCGACAGTCCTATAATTACATATTTTGTTTTATTACATAGCATACATCTGGTCTTATTTCCATTTTTAAAGTGAAAATGATTATGTTAAATGAACAGTATGCCAATACACAATGCAGATATAAAGCTGATTGCTCTTGGTCTTGGTTTTGCAATTCCTCTGCATGTTATCATGCAGATACTCTAAAGGTCTAAAGGCTAGGCTGATATGAATTTTTACGCATTAAAACGCACTACGCGTTCTGGTTTCCTCAGAATTTGACAACTAAATGTGAAGCAGCGTGGTATGATATGTGTGCTAATGCATTTTTTTGTCAAATATCCCTCTGAATTCCCATTTTATCATAATAATCATTCTCCAGTGCCGTGCTAAATATCATACCAGGGCTGTTTCAACCAGCGTAATGCCGTGCACAGCTATTGATTTGTTATTCTGTACAGTAGACTGTAGATGTACTGATCTTCCAAAACAATATAATTGCTGACATATTCTGGGCCTCATTTAACATTTGGTGATTGCCAGGTATTGAATTGTCCTTTCTAAATTTAGATATGAACATGAGTTTGTGTTTGTCCAGCATTGCTTACCCTTTGTTTACAATGTGGAAAGGAACACCATTAGAATGCACTGTATAAATATTTATCTAGCTCTTTATGTCATAATAAACTTCAGCTTCTTTATGCCTGAATGCATCGGCGTATTGGAATTGGGATCATAGACCGAGTCTAGCATATTTTTCATATGTATTTTCATTCCAGTGAGGGAAAAGTATAATCCCCAACACGTCTGACATTTTTGCAACTGTGCGGAGGGCATCTGTCAAAGATGAAAGGAGGGTTGTCCGTGAAGGAAAAGTGCAGAAGCCAGGCTGGTCTAGATCCAGAAGGTTCTGTGGAGGAGGAACAGACAGATTTTTTTTCACCCACTCAAAGGGCTTGGAGTGGAATAGGAGAAGAGAAACTGGGCAACAATTCTGGACAGCTGAAGGACCAAGGGAGGGTTATTTGAGGAGAGAAGTGACACGTTCCTGTACAAGGTTGAGGAAAACCAGCCAGTTTTAAAAGAGAAGGAAAAGGTGGATTTCATACGCAGTGTTTCTTACATCATGCATTGGCTTGAAAAGCAAATGATGCCTTTGCACTCTTATTCAATGACTGTATGAAACGTCCATTGTGGATTAGTTTGGTGCATGTATAAACAGCAAGGTAAACCCAGATAGCATGATAGGTAGTTTATTGTGTATCACCATTTGCCATAACTTGTAAGTGCTGCATAAAACCTAACCTCTCCCAGCATCCCCTTGTACATCCAGGTTGCTGTTGCCAGGGAAAGTGGGAACGCACATAACTCACCAAATACTGTTGTAATGAAGCCAAATAACTTTACCTCAAAAGCAGGATGTTATACTGATTGGTGAAGTTCAGTATACAGGTCTCCAAATACATGACTGGTTCAGCTTAATGAGTATCTAACAGCAAGTGCAAGTCTCATTTTCACTTCTGGTGTTGAAGGTGTTAATGAATTATATTATATTTATTTTGTATTACCTACTGTATTTCAGATTTTTTTCCCCTCAAGCTAGCATTGCTGATATCCTCATCATAATTCAAGCAGAGTTCAATGTTCTTTTGCTCCTTCAGTAGTGACACTGCCTGAAGTGTACACTGTGTGTGGGCTAAGCAGGTGCATTAAAGCAACATTCAGTGTTATACTCTGCTTACATAATAATGTATTGGCATAGATGATTCCCAATAGACATAATCCTCAATACCTATCTATTGTATAATGCTCCTGTATGTTACTTGCATATACAATGCATGCATTTCCTGAGTTTACAGTACCAAATTTGTGATCAAGTGAGTATATTTTAATGTATTGTAATATACTCTCCTATTTTTCATGCTAGAAATATATGCAACACAATGAAAACCATTTCTAGCATGCAGCTTATAACGTTATGTTTTGAAAGCTGTCAGATTTCTTTGAAATATTACACACAGAGAACCTTGTAGAGGTGAGTTTGCTTTAGGGCTAAAATTAAGCCACAAACATCGAGATGTCTCAAAATAACACTTATTCCAGTCACGCAAATAGGTTTACATCAAGGATTTGAAACTTTTTTGACATAAACAGTAGTATTTCAACCCTGCATAGCTGAGATCCACATCTCAGGTTTCTAATAAGTGGACAGAATTCAGTGCTACACAGTGCTACACTTTATAATTTCAACTTGTTTACTGATGCTAGTTGGTGGTGATGCAAGTTGAATTTATGAAGTTTCTCTGCATAATATTTCATAAATTTCAGATTCGTATGGATTTGGACCTACCCAACCAATTGTGACGTCCCTTAGTGGGCTACTGACTATGCCACCGCTGGATTATACCTAGAGCAAGAGGGGAGCTCTGAATACACCAAGCAATACTACAGTTCAATAACCAAGGCCAGAAATAAGAAAAATAGTGTGTCTTCATTCTTTAATGACTATATAGATATCTCTTTTTGGGTATCAAAATAGTTGGAGAATATACATTTTATAATACATTAAAATAAGGCCAGTGTGCCAGCTGTATAGACAGGCAGGAGCACAGTGAAAACGTAGTTGAATTGATAGCCCATAGAGCAACCAAGCTTTGAGCTTCAAAGCACATGTGATATTCAATATGAGTACACCTAAGGTCCTACCCCTAAAATATACACTGCAATTCATAAATCAGAGGTGCACAGCACACAACTGGTCCAAAGTCAAATGACGCTAAGAGAATGCATTTCCACAGCAAACGTGAAGCCACTGCAAAAGCTCTAGATATGAGTTGTGGTCTTGGGCTACTAGAACACTTAACACGGGCTCACCCAATGTAATGGCCTTATGAGTAAGAGGAGGCTAGGCTAGTAAAGAGAGACAAAAGGAAAATAAAAAATACATGTACTAGCCAGCCAGGCCAACCTACACTAATTATCACAGGGGCTAACCCGTTAGCCCACCTCACGGCTAGCTGGCCAGATAGTGACATTTTGGTAAAATGTCACTAAGTAGGCCTAAGAGAGCAGTATTCCTGAGATCTTAAAAACAAAATATACAAAAAGAACAGCGATTGGCAACCTGCAGACAAAGCGGGGTGCAATTTGTTTGCACACAGGGCATCTGTCACACGCCACGTGACAAACCCTGGATGGGAAACAGAGCAGCCAGGAGACAGAGTGGAGTTTGTCGGTCTACGGACCAGATTATTTAAAAAAAATTCTTGTCTCTCCCCCCAGACAGGGGGAAGAGACAGTGGGAGTAGCAGGTTAACATAAAACAAAGACAAACACAGACAAACACAAAATCTTCACCCTACTCGCCCCGAAGCGTTCGGGTAAAAACAACGAACTAAAATAACAAGTTAAAATAACCAAAACTTACGGGACACCGCGCCTCTTTATCCAGAGTTCCCCTGGAACCTCCCCAGGCACACACATATCCAGTGACCTTTCAAGTGCTTCCCACCCATGCATACTGAGACACTCAAACTTTGCAGTCCGAGTTCTCTTACCCATTCATACAGAGACACTCGCCACTCCCCACAGTGAGAGTTCTGGCAACCAGCCCCAAGACACTCTCCACTCTTCCAGTGTGAGTTATTGGGTTGTTGCCCAGAAACACTCTCCACTGCCGAGTGCGAGCTCTCTTTCAATAAAACCAAGGGCGAGAGGCGGACCCTCTTTCAGGGCACCCTCTCGCTCTCCTCCACAATCACACCGAGGGAGAGAGGCGGACACTCTTAGTGCACCCCCTCTCCCTCTTCCCCACACACACAGGAAGCACTCTACTCAGTCACTTTCGACAAATGCACACAAAACTCCACAAACATCATCAAACATTCCACAATCCACAATTCACAATCCAACACGATCCCATACGCGTGCACGCGCACACTCCCAACAATGACACGACAAGACTGACTCTACAATATGCACACACGACAATCCATTCCATACGCACACATGACACGACAAGACTGACTGACTTTCATGAAACACAAAGACACGACACAAGACTAACTGATTCCCCACTCGCCCCACAGGCTTAGTTTCTGCCTGGCTCAGGTGGGACTCATGAGGCAATCACCCAATCACAATCATTCAACACATTCTCACACAGACACCCAATCAGCCAATTGACTTCCATATCAATTGACTGATTGACACCAATTAAATAATAATTAAACGAATTATGGCCTTTGGAGCAACCCTCCGGGCAACAGTTCACTCTCACACCCTGTGAGAGTACCAAACCGGCCCGGGAAAGTCTCCCTGCTCCAAAGGCCTCCATCACATGTAACACAGGCAACCCTGCCACTCCCACGTGGCCGAGACCGACGCCCTCCACAGCATCTATGACCCAAACAAGTTCAGCATGCAGGATAACAGGTTCAAATCACTTCTCAAACTGGATAACTACAGCCAAGTCTCCATTAACAAAGGGTAGGCTTGCTGACGGCAAATCGTTTCGTTCAGAACATAGGTAACTACCGTACAGCGTGGTATATCAAAAGGAAGGGTTGCTGGATGTGGATCTTGATCAGGTTCAGCTACAACACACAACTTGAATGTACAACAGAAACCCTGCAAGCAAACCACCATTGAACTCCGGGCTGGCTATCTCACCATATGCCCGTGCTGGGGTCCTTATATTACAGGTGAGGTAGTTACCTCATACTGTATTAAAGGTGAGGCTTACATTAAGGTGAGGTATTTAGGTGCCGGACACCTAACATAGGGTCCCGCTGGCTACACAATGCAAGTTAAATTACAGGAAAGTATGACATATCTCAACATACAACTTAACTAGTAGTATTAGCAACAACAAGCACGGTTATATTAGAATAAGGTGAAGCATGGGGCTATTAAGTTTAACTAAAGCTATTTGGATCATCTGTAAAGACTGTTGTTGAAAAGTCACAAGACTGTAATAATTAGCGACTGTAAAATATCATCTTAATACCCCAAAAATCCCCATAGAGCTCCAAGAAAGGCTTTGTTTAGTATTAAAAGTGATGTCAAATAAATGCCTCATCATTTACTTGACTTACTTTATGGGAAAAATAAATAATAATAATAACAGCCATGAAAATTTGTGAAGACTGCTCATCTGTGATACAGTGGTTGACCCTAAAGCTATGGGTAGTGCAATTATTGTGTAGGTTACAGCTTAAATAACATCAATTAAAAATTGTGTTGGAGATGGAATATATCATATTTCCTTGCCTATGAAATATATTATGAAATATCATACAGCATTAGGTAGAGTTAACAATATGCTTTAGCTGAAAGTCTTTATTACGTACACCTGTACACCTGCTCATTAATGCAATTATCTAATCAGCCAATCATGTGGCAGCAACTCAATGCATAAAAGCATGCAGACATGGCCAAGAGGTTCAGTTGTTGTTCAGACCAAAAATCAGAATGCGGAAGAAATGTGATCTAAGTGACTTTGACCGTGGAATGATTGTTGGTGCCAGATGGGATTTTCACACACAACAGTCTCTAGAGTTTACAGGAAATGGTGTGAAAAACTAAAAACATCCAGTGAGTGGCAGTTCTGTGGGCAAAAATGCCTTGTTAATGAGAGAGGTCAGAGGAGAATGGCCAGACTGGTTCAAGCTGACAGGAAGTAATTCAAATAACCACATTACAACAGTGGTATGCAGAAGAGCATCTCTGAACACACAACGCGTTGAACCTTGAAGTGGATGGGCTACAGCAGCAGAAGACCACAGAGGGTTCCACTCCTGTCAGCTAAGAACAGGAAAGTGAGGTTATAGTAGGCACAGGCACACCAAAACTGGACAGTTCAAGATTGGAAAAACGTTGCCTGGTCTGACAAATCTCGATTTCTGCTGTGACATGCAGATGGTAGTGTCAGAATTTGGCTTAAACAACATGAATCCATGCATCCATCCTGCCTTGTGTCAACGGTTCATGCTGCTGGTGGTGGTGTAATGGGGAATGTTTTCTTGGCACACATTAGGCCCCTTAATACCAATTGAGCATCGTTTAAATGCACCAGCCTACCTGAGTCTTGTTGCTGACCATGTGAATCCCTTTATGGCCACAGTCTACCCATCTTCTAATGGTTACTTCCAGCAGGATAATGCGCCATGTCACAAAGCACATTGTTAGGTTCACGAAATTCAGAAGACCTACAAAGTGAATAGAGAACACTTGCACCAAATGAGAAAACAGAACATACAACCAATATTCAACAGAGTTTATTCAACCAAATGCATTCGGGGTTCACCGCCTCCCTGCCAGGCAATGAACAAATCATTTCCGGAGAGAACACTTCTTATACACAATGATTTAGACAAATGCTATAGCCTCGCCCATCAAGAGACAGTTGTTTTCTTTCCTCTCTGAGACAACCTCGGTAATCTTTTTCTGCAGGGCCGCTCTGACCCTGAGACTGTGGCGGCTAACTAGCTCACAGCTTGCCGCCTATCTCTTTTGGCATAGCTTCACACAATGGGCAAGCGTGAGACTTTTTGAGAGACTCAAGCATTAAACAGAATTTCTCTATCAATCCCTCCTTTTTATGATTTTATCCCATATAGTCATAAAACATTTAGAATCTTTTCACATTTTGCGCGTAGCAAGTTTATTTCAATGCAGAAGCTTAAACATCTTTAAACAAGTTTTGCAAGGCCATGGCAGTATCGTCATAGTCTGGAGGATCAATTATTTCTTCATTCCCAGAGTCAGATTGTCCTTCTTCAGACTCTAGGTTGTCATACTCATCAGTTTCCCTCTCCTCCAGGGCGAAAGCCTGTTACGCTGGGGTACTTTGCATCATTTGGGTGATCATCATCAGTCATCAGGTCTTTTTGTTGACCCAGGGCTAATTTCTTAAGACCTTCCATAGCTTGATCTATGGTTTTACCATCCGCATCGTTATCAGGTATGTAGGTACAACACGCAGTTCCAATTATGTGGCATATTCCTCCCTTGGAGGCAGTCATGAGGTCCAGGACCATACGATTTTGAATTGTCATTCATCTAAGTGCAGTTAACTCGTTTTTTCTTTTTTTATACTTCTCGGTTGCATTCAGTGTAAAATTGATCAATGCACTCAGGCGGTAGTTTATTGTCTCTACCCTTAACATTACTTTACCCACCCCCATTTGGGGAAAAATACTAAGAACCGCTTTGTTCCCTGCACTCCAAAGTTTGTGATCTTCTAGAACATTACTTCCCCATATTGCATCATGCTTATCCTCTAAGGATCTTTTTGCACGACCCTGAGATTAAGCGCTTATTACCCATGTCAGTTAGCATCACATATGCACAAGTTCCATGCCACTTCTTAGGCAGAGCTATGTACACATTGTGTCCGCAAAGCCAGTACCACCCATCCACTGCCCTAGTGCCGTTTTCTGTAGGTGCTAACGTGGAACACCTGTCTCTCCTTTAAGGGCGTTCCGGTGATTCTATTCTTACAGTAGGAGTACACTGCCCCATCGCATTGGGATGTCTCCCCACCGGGACTGTTCCCTTCCCTCGTACACATTTTATAAAGGTCTTATGCGGGGTATATGGTACTAGCATAATGGGCGTAATCAAATGTTGTCGTGAGGTTTGTAATAAACCTTGTCAATCAGTGCAATTTATTCCCGTCAGTATATTCGTAGCAGTTCACTTTGGTTGTAATTTTGTGGGTTGGGTCAAAGTATTTAAGTGTTCCTGTATGAGTTGAGAGCCCTATGGCACATGTTACAGTCCAGGACACATTTATTCCAATTCCCGGGGGTTGGTCCACAGTCACCCTTGGTACTACGGATGATGCCGGTAGATAACATAACATAACATAACATAAGGGGAAGACGAAAACAGGCCATTCAGCCCAACACTACTCACACTGCTTAGTTTACCCAAACACTAGAGTGTAGATGTGTGCATACGTAACAGTTGGTCTTGTTTACGCTCTGTGCTGTGCTTTTACAAATCTCTTCCCTCTTATACCGTGATTATCATCAATATGGTCAAAGACCCCACTGCCCGCCACTGGAGGTTCGCCATAGCTGTGTCTAAATCCCAGTAAGAGGGTTGTTTGCTTCACCGGTTTTGAGACAGGTGTGTTCTATATTTCACACCTCCCTTTGTAGCCGGACTTCTCCCTTCTGAGCACAACTCTTTTAGGTACCTACTCACCTTTTTGTTACCTTTTTACAGTGGGACAGATGCACCCAGGTGGATCGCTCGGCAATCTTTACTGCTGTTGGAGTTGTTAGTAGCACCTGATACGGCCCTTTCCACTTTGGTTGATGCCACGCCTTGTGCCTTGGATCTTTAATCAGTACCCAGTCCCCGACCTGCAACTTTTCTTTTGGTATTCCTGCTGTAAGAGTTTACACATTTCTTGTTTATTAGATAACATTTTATTCATATACTCTGCCAATGTGGGATTATCCTCTGATATTCTCCCTTCAAATTGCGGTAGGTGATAGGATTTTCCCATCTAGGTATTATTTCTCTACAAATTATTTTGCCACAGTTGTGCATCAATTTTTTGAGGTAGGGTATGCTTCTACCCAACCTGAGAATGGGTCAATCATTACTAAACAGCTCTTTTTCCCTCACTTGGTGTGAGGTGGATAAAATCCATCATCCAAGATTCAAATAGTCAAAACATGTTAAACACCTTTTACAAAAACATTTTTTGGAGTTTGTAACTCCAAACGTTGTATAACGTTTGTTTATCATATCTACCCTCCCTCCTCTTGAGACATGGCATATGCCATGACTCAACTCTGCAGCTATGGTAAACAAAGATCTCGGTAATACAGGTTTCTTTTCTGGGCCCACCCACAGGCCAGTTTCGTTCTCAGTACATTTTTGATTGCCCCACATGCCCCCCTTTTCTCTGGTACCCCTGCTTCATGTTGCATGTCTCTCAAGAGAGTGTAATCGATCAATCTCTTTAAACACTCCCTCAGTGTCTGCAGCTGCTTCTTTTGCAGCAGAGTCTGCGAATGCATTCCCCAGGGACACCTCATCTGTTCCTTTCGTATGTGCTGCACAGTTACATCTCGCCAGTATTTTGGGTTTCTGTAATGCCACAATCAGTTCCAGTATCAATGGTGCCTGCATTATTGGTTTACCCTGTTGAAGTCATTCTTTTTTCAGGATCCATCCACATAGAATGTTACTTCTGCGTCATGAATGGGTGTGTCCATTAACCCGGGGCGTGCTGCCACAGACCTAGATGTTTCAGCTACACAATCGTGAGGATCTCCATCCTCAGCAGTTGTCAGCAAGGTAGCCGGATTAAGTGTGGTGCATTTTACAATTGTTAGATTAGGAGCTGTTAGTAGAGTCGCCATACAGCTCAGCTGTCTTGCTGGTGACAAGAATGTATGTTTTGTTTGCAGTAGTAATACAGAAACTACATGTGGTACCATCAGTGTCAAAGGTTGGTATAACACTATGGTTTGTGAGGCTTCTACTGCTAATGCTGCTGCTTCTACAGCTGCTTCTGTAGCATGGCAGTCCTCGTGCTACAGGATCCAGTTCTGTGGAGTAATAAGCAATTGGTCTTTGCTTACCTCCAAACCTGTTTTACCTGCTCAAAGGCTTCGTTGACTTCAGGAGTCCATTTGATTGGATCTCGAGCCTCCATTGGTTTGCTGTAAATACAATCTAACAGTGGCTGCATCAATTGTGCATAATTACACATCCAGGTTCGGCAGAAATGTATCAGATATTTTACTTCTGGTCCACACCCCCTTGCTTTATCTTGTGGCCTTGTGAGGCCGGAATGTCCAAACATGCCTTTTCCGAGAAGGAGAGCAATTCAATATGTCGTCTACATACAGGAGGAGTTAAAAAAAAAAAATCACAGATACTGCCAAATGCCTAAAATGTAAAATGTAAAATGTACATAGTACCGTGCAGATCAGATGGATCATTCATTTTTAGATTCTTCGCTGTCTACAATGAATGCGTCATTTTTTACTTTTATTCTCTTTTATTATTTTGAGCCCAGAATGTTTGCAGAACATCATACAATACCTAATTATTTATCTGATGTAACAAATAATCATTTCTGCTCTTCACTCAAGTTTACTAGAATTTCAGTAAATTTCGGTTAACTATATATGGTGCCTAAACATCTCGTTTCGTTTATTTTGCGGCATGTTCCAGAAACACTCATATTCTGTCTTAGTCAGGGGTAAGAGAGCAGTGCTATAATAGTTCGCTGGGGCTGTCTGCTCGGACGGAATACATTCACACAGTTGTGCATGACTGGCAGTATATCAATTCCCATGTGTAATACCAATCTATCAATTGTATAGAATTCCCAAAACTATTTCCAATAGTACCTATACAAGTGACGTGACTGACAACCCATTAGTATTCTATCACATTCAATAGTATTTTTTTTGTTACTTTTTAATTGGTCTTCCCTAGCCGTTCGCTCGAAGTGAATAGCATTATCACTTGCAATCGGCACGTTGCCCACGTAATTACATATCTTTTAATTATCATTGTTAATGCAGGAGTGAGGCCGTTCAAGAACGCATTTTTCAGCTCTTGTTCATAAACCCCATCGTTATTATTTGCAGGTGGTTCAAGACCACTGTTAGCATTAAACACTTTTTTAAGACGGGTTAGGTACGCCATTATCATTTCGTTTTTATTTTGCAATGAATCCAAAATTTTTACGTACACTTTTATTCACTCATACTCAGGCGCAATTGCATTCATGTCACATTCATTTTTTATTCACTCATACTATGAATAAACACTTGACTTTAGTTTCTTTTGTAAATTCTCCCCAGGTAAATCCCAGAGGCAATTGTTCACAAACACTTATAATAATAAATTATTTGTCAAACCTCAAACCTCCCTAAGAAGTTCCACGCGTAACCCTTACACTTTAATAGAAAACAGTTCCTCACGTGTGCCGTTTTCGGCGCGTTAGGCTCCAACCTAACACTAATTAGAGACACCTCAGGGACTTGAACCCTCCCGGAGACCGGGAGCGCCACCACCTAATTAGCCATACAACCCCGCCACAAAAACGTTCACGTTTTTTTTTTTTTTTTTTTTTTTTATTAGGCTTGCCACATTGCTGGACCTGCAACTTCCCATCAAACTTTTCTTTTCACATGCTCAACCCAATATCCTGCCCCCGTAAACCTCAATTCCATTTCCTTAAATCCTGAGGCAGGTAAACTTAACCATCACTTTCTTTACACCCACAACAACAACAACAACCACCGTTGCTCTTACACTTTCCCATGGTCACACCTATGTTCTGTCACTCTCCTTTATGTCAAGGCTCTAGGTTCAATATCACACTTTTATCTTAAATAGAATTCGGAAAATCCCGTCACTCACCGCGCTTTCAGAGGAACGTTGCGCTGTCTGGCCTCGCTAATTATCCAAGGATCCTGCCCGATCCGGACCGAGGACTTTCTCAAAACTTGTCTCTCAGACAAGCCCCGTGCAGCAGTTCAGACCTCACGCCCTTCCTCTGCGCCCGTGCGGTGAGATATTGGGATCCCGGAACGAGCCCCCAATTGTTAGGGTTCACGAAATTCAGAAGACCTACAAAGTGAATAGAGAACACTTGCACCAAATGAGAAAACAGAACATACAACCAATATTCAACAGAGTTTATTCAACCAAATGCATTCGGGGTTCACCGCCTCCCTGCCAGGCAATGAACAAATCATTTCCGGAGAGAACACTTCTTATACACAATGATTTAGACAAATGCTATAGCCTCGCCCATCAAGAGACAGTTGTTTTCTTTCCTCTCTGAGACAACCTCGGTAATCTTTTTCTGCAGGGCCGCTCTGACCCTGAGACTGTGGCGGCTAACTAGCTCACAGCTTGCCGCCTATCTCTTTTGGCATAGCTTCACACAATGGGCAAGCGTGAGACTTTTTGAGAGACTCAAGCATTAAACAGAATTTCTCTATCAACATGTCATCTCAAGCTTGTTCCACAAACATGACAATGAGTTCAGTGTACTCCAATGGCCTCCACAGTCACCAGATCTCAGTCCAATAGAGCACCTTTGGGATGCGATGGAACGGAAGATTCGCAACATGAATGTGCAGCCGACAAATCTGCAGCAACTGCGTGATGCTGTCAACATGGACCAGAATCTCTGAGGAATGTTTACAGCACCTTATTGAATTCATGCCACAAAGAATTCAGGCTGTTCTGGGGGCAAAGGGGGGTCCTACCCAGTACTAGAAAGGTGCACCTAATACATTTACATTTACATTTTAGGCATTTACAGACGCTCTTATCCAGAGCGACT